>CM035091.1:85714796-86116688 GCA_020205505.1 Panax japonicus
TGAGTTGTTACGGGTTAGTACTTGGTGATTTTCTATTAAAAATTCCTCGTGGGAACGATACTTACTTTCACTTTATTACTTGTTGACCACATATACTTGCGTGTTGTGCGTAATTAGATTTTACCCAACAATAAGATACCAAGCTAAATTATATATCAGGTCTTAATTTTTGTCATTTTATAAATCTATATTTTTTTCTTTTTTTAGTATTTTATGTATGTTCATTTAATTTAATTTTTCAAATAAATTATGTTATAAAATATCTCAACTTAGAAAGAGGGATATTAATTAAGAAAATAATTGGCTTAATATTTTAATTTTTTTATAAATATGATGTATAACAAACTCAAGGACAAAATGAATAGATAGAAAATGTATTTATTGATATTTATAAACTAAATATAGTCTCTAGACCTCGCAATATAGTTGGTTAACTATTGAGTCAACCCATATTAACTGGAATTAAATGGGTTGGTTAACTATTTTTATTTATTTAAGTTAGGTAAAATTTGAAACCATATTTTTAAAAATAAATATAAATCCAAACCGATTAACCATTTTTCGACCCAGTTTCATTCCAAATCCAATCAAAAGTTCTTTCTACCCCAGATTCAGAAATTTTAATTCAAAAAAAATAATATTTAGAGATTATATATATCCCTCCACCCTCACCTCAACCCCCACCCCCACCCCCCTACCCAACCCAACCCAACCCAACCCACCCCACTCCCAACCCCTCACCCCAAAAAAAAATGTTTAGTAATTATATATATACCCACATCTCTCCCCTCTAAAAAAATAATACTTACTATATTATGTATATACCCCCCGCCCCCGCCCACGCCCACACCCTCACCACCCACTCACTCACACCACCCACCCACTCACTCACCCACTACAAGAAAATGATCTAACAACAACTAATACTTTTAGCGACCGCCTAATCCGGTCGCTAATGTCTTAAATGGTGACTGCTATTAGCGACCGCACATAAATCTAATTGTAAGACCCCAACTTTTTATGAAAAAAAGATTTAATTTTCTCTAAATATTATTTTGAATAATAAGGTGTTGATTTGATATAATGTTATTATTATGGGTGATATGCGTAATTTTTGCTAAGTAAGCAAATGTCATAAAATAATCGTTTTGTTGGGGAATATTCTTTTTGTCAGGGAAATATCCGTACAATGGCGCAATCATTGGTGGACCACATAACGGAATAACTATCGGATATAGAAACGACATAAATAACCTTTTTATAAAAATTAACGGCAAAACTTTTACCGTTAACTGTTGAAATACCCGGTGATAAAAGTAAAGTAATACGCGTAGTTGCACAGTAGCACATGGTATTGCACATTATCTTTAATTATTGATTCTTACGTAAGAAGCCACTCAGTTTCATTCAATAATTGTTGCATAGTATCTCATATTATTGATTCAATTATTGTCACAGTATCATCTGTATAATATTTTATATTATTAAATCAATAATTGACACGACACAATTATTCATATTATTAGTTAGTATTATTGGCAATGTCTAGAAAATTCTGTCAAGGAAAGGAGTTATGTTATATAATTACGCAATAATAAGATACATCCTTATCGAAAATCCTCTCTTTCGTGAGAATGATCTGGTTGTTAATATTATGAGCTTATAATATTAATTGTGAATAATTATTATGTGGTGGATATTGGTTTAATTTTGATATAAATGAATGAGTTTAACATGAATATTTGTTGAAAGTTTGTCAATTATCTTCTCCCATAAAATATTTATTCACATATATTATTATAATATTACATTATAATAATGTGATAATATAATAATATAATTTTTTTATAATTTAAATGGTAATATTATTATTATAATATATAATTTTTAGCATGTGAATAAAAGTGGAGTGAAGGTTATCATTTTGGTTTTAAATTCTTTTTCCAAAACCTTCCGTGCACTTCTACACATTCTTTTTTCTTTTTTGGTGGCTTATGCCTGAAAAACATGTTTGTTTCCAAATTGGTGGGCCTCACCCATAAGGAAATGAGAAGTTAGAAAGAGAAAATAAGGAAGTTAGGCAAGAAGAAGAAAAGAGAAAAAAGTTAGGCACTGAGAAGAAAACAAAAGCTAGGCAAAGAAGAATTGTTTTATTCCTCCGTGCTACAGTATAAAAGGAGGGATAACCCTCCATCCTAAACACCAAAAATCTCAAGTTTTCCTACTACACTATTGTGAGTATTTATTTTGAGTATAAGAATACTTTGAGTGTAACTTTTAGGGCAAGATTTTCTCAGGATAATATCCGATATTCTAGTAAAATCTAGTTTATACTAAGGTAAATGATATTATTTTATTTCAATACTCGTAAGAAATATCATTTTCTTTCATACTCTATATTATGTAAGTGATATTATTTCATTTCATATTCCTAAATTTAAACTTACTATGATAAGTATTGCTTCTATAATTCCTGAAATGATTAGAAATTCCTTAAGTTTTGCGCTTCATCTAATATCATTTTACTGGAATATTAGTCTAAACATTCTTATTAAATTTTACTCTTTTCATATTAGAGTACTATTCATGGATACTATTCATACAGTACTATTCATGAGTACTGTAAAGCCCCCAAATCCAGGTACTTGAAACCCGAATTCAGTACTTCACGATACCATTTTTATAAGTGGAATAATACTAACAATAATAACAATAATATAAATATTAAACTTAATTTACATATCTATCAAAGTCTAGCTCCCAAGTACGTAACCTTTAATCATTCCTTACAATACATGATAATAAATATATAACATTGTCTTAATAATATTAAACTATCCCACAAGACAACATTGAAATCATTCAACAACCTTTCTCTTTCCCTTGTTTCTAGCAGAGCCTTCAGATTGCTCGCACTTAGCTGAAAACATTTAAATTAAGCAAGGATGAGCATTTGAGTGCCCAACAAGTAATAACGATTATATATATATAAGCTGAAAGAATTTAAATATTTTCTTTATACTACCCTTCTACAACAAATCAATAGTTGTGAAGTAATTTGAACCGATAATAATAACATAACAACCCTCTTTCAAAATTTTGAAACTACGTACTGACTATAAATAGGGTTAAGGGGATATACTATGAATATTGTTTTCATTTTCGAAAAGGTTAAACAGAACTTCATCTGTAAACCGTCATAACTTACGGGCACGAGGGTGTACATCCCATGGACCCTGTATTGATCAATACTACATTACAAGAACGATAGGATCGTTCACTCTGTCCGCCTTGGGCGCATAAAAGTTTTCCCGTGTAAGGGATGTTCATACTTGTCGGGGTTCCAAACCAAAGTAATTCGGTTGGATAATAATAAGGTTTTATCTTGTTCAACAATAATATATAATTCAACATATATATATACGGATAATTGACAAAGGTGTATCAACATGTGATTAAATGCAATGATTATCCAAGTGGGGACACTTGTATAGATATTTATAGAAACTAACGAACAAAATATATATCTGAATTACCATATACTAACATGTTGATAATCAATGAGCGTATATAATATAGGGTTAATAATTTGTACAGTAATAATATAATTCTGAAACATTCTTACTCATGTCCATTGCATAAATGAAATGCAAAGGTAGGATACTTGCCTGATGCGCTGTTTACAATACGCAACTTAGTTTTATCTCTTATATCACGACCTATCATTAATCAGATCATTCGTTCGATTAGAACAACATACTATAACATATAGTACTGCATTTCGCAGTCAGCACATAACCTAATCACATATGTTCAACAGTCATTGCATCACAAACAAACATTAATATAGTTAAAATATCTAAGTATAGATCAATTTCTGAAATATGTCGGTGTACCGACAGCTTTATCGGGTAATTATCGAGTCTAAAACTCTATTTTGTAACTCAATGTCCGTAAATACCAGTTGCACTTCTTTTAAATAACTTATAATAATTTTTAAACATTTATCATAATTTATCATGAATTTTCAAACACAGGAATCATTATTACATGATTTAAATATCGAACAATTCTATTATCATTAATATTTAATTAATATTAAACTATTAATAAAACCATTGCCAAAATATCAAAGTTAGTTATAATAACTTAGAATATTTTTAAAGTATTAATATTACCCTTAAATGATTTTAAAACATTTAAAATCATTCATAATCAATTACCATTAATATTAAAATATTAATGTGTTATTTATCCAGTCATTAATTATAACTTAAAATATTTTAATTCATTTATATCCTTTTTAAATAATTTTTAAATCAATAAAACCATTTTAAAACTATTTATTTAATATAATTATTAAATAAATTTAATATCATTAATGTTAAATAAATATCATTAATATTAAATTATTAATGAAATTATCCTTTAAATATTAAAAGTTATATTTTATAACTTAAAATATTTTTAAATAACTTATTATTATTTAAAATGATTTTTAATATAATAAAATAATTTTTAACTATTTATTTAATTTTTTATAAAATAACTAAAATATCATTAATAATAATTAATTAATTAAACTCATCACAAAATATTAAAAGTCATTAAAAATAACTTAAAATATTTTCTCATTCCATAATATAATTTTTAAATGATTTTTAAAGAATTAAAACTATTTTTAAATAATTTATTTAATATATAATTAAATAAATTGAATACCTTTGATATTCCAAAAATATTAAATATTTGTGAAATATATCTAAAATAATTAAAATATAATTTTTGGACTTTAAAATATTTTTTAGTAATTTAATATGCATTTTTAATAATTAAAAACTAATTTTTTGTAATTATTTAATGAAAATATAATTTTTATAATTAAAATGTCGTTAAAGACCACCTATAGCGACAGAACCGTCGCTGTAGGTATTCTTCGTGTTCTTCATACAAACCCAGATCTTCAAGCCAGTTATCGAGTGGGTGGGTTTGACCAGGTGTCAATCAGTGTGTTGTGTTTCTGGACTTGTTTTTGGTCAGATCGTGTAGTACTAATACAAGACTACAAGATCCAACAACAAACAAAATCATATCATGCATAACAAAGGAGATCTATGGGCCTAAAATAACTGTTAGAGCTTGTTCTTCATTTCTGGGTTGCCCAGAAATGAATAACAGATCGTGGGGCTCACTTTGGACTTCCACTACATGCTGATAGTGTAATATTTTCGGGATCTAAGACTTTCAGGTTGTAGACAACATATAAGGCTACAACTCTATTACATAACATCGATCTAACAACAATACAATGAGCATAAAAGGTCCGGTCAAACCATATCAGGGAACACATTCATATGTTTTCTGGGTTACCTAGAAAACAGAGAATGTGTTCGTCTTGGCTTGTTTGACCGGCTGCTATGTCCAATCCTTCTATCATTTAAGTGCTATTATGGTATGAACATATACTACACATATCCAGCTACCATTTAGATACAACAACAACAAAACAACAAAAAGAAGCAAGATCTAGTCGATTTAAAACGTTGTCAGGCCGTTTCTGGGTTACCCAGAAACGCCCAGTCATGGCCGGTCAACGGCTTTTGACCTTGATTATCTTGCAACCTGTTTACGATATTAACTTGATTCTTGTTTCAGAGCAAAGACCACATACCAGACTACACATAATAACTTAAAAACAACAAAAATCATAAACGACCAAAGATCTGTGGCCACTGACATTTGTTGTCAGATCACAGTTTGATTTTTTTTCCAGATTTTGCAAAACTCAAATTCGAGCATCTAGATGTTATGGATCTAACATCTAGCAACCCAGATCATCATTATACACTACTAACAACATATTAAAACACAGAATCATAACATCTAACAACAGATTTATGGTCAGATTTCAAGTTAGGGTTTTATACCTTCTTTGATCAATTCTTGTTTCTAGCTTTTTGATTTGATTGTGGTGTTAGTGGGGCTTGGTTTATGACTGATATATCTTGATATTTTCGGAGGTGAGAGCTTGAGAGAGTTAAGATGGGTGTTGTGCATAAAATGTCCTAACAAATGATTATTTCTCTCTCTTAAGTCTATTTATAGAACTTATGTGCAAATGTGTGATTTAGCTATTATCCCCCATATTTGTGTTGTCCATTAGATAAAACTCTTTATCTTAATCTTAAGTATGCTTAGTGAGATTTTCCACCAACGAGGTGTAGACAACATTGTACTTTGTGTAAGAAAGTAAGGTCATTAGCTATTTAAGGAAACTTGATTAGCCTAATTTGTTGCCTTAAAAGGCCATTTGTGGCCAGCTATATATATACCACTAATTCATTTATTTAGCTTTTATTTTAATGCATAAATTAGATAAATCAAAGGTCTAAAATACCCTTAATTATGTGGGCTAAGTTTGGGCTTGAATTTGATTTCTTTTGGGCTTCTCCCATAATTGTTTTGGGCCATGTAATAATCATAGTCTAACAATTTTAATATATGTTACCCAAATTGTTTATTTAGGGTTTAAAATAAAATACAATTAGTTTGCAAAACTTATAATTAGGGTTTTCTTAATTTGATTAGGGTTCTAATCATACATGAACATTAGGGTTTATTATATAATAATTATAATTATCCTTGCTAATTTAGCAATTAGGATTTATAATTTTGGTAATTAGGGTTACCAAATCACAATTAGGGTTTATACTTAATAATTAGGATTTCAAGAACTTAATATATAAATGCTAATTAGGGTTGACCTAGTTAATCGCAAAATCATACAACACAGTTATATAATAGACTTAAACTCACAATTGAGTTTCAAATTAGGGTTTCCCACATTAAACTATGGTTTGACATAGAACACCATAACTGACCAATCATTGTCAATCCATATACATACAGTATATAATTATACCACTGAAAAATCAAAGTATAAATGATATTATATTACTGTTCTCATTCTTTGATCAAAATTCAAAATTAGGGTTTGGATTCCATATTTGATTTATCTGTCATACCTAACATTTTTTAATTAAGTTAAAATAATTAACTTAATAATCTGTACAAAGATTCATATAATAAAATAATTATTATAATAATTCTAAAAATCATTTCATATATTATATAAATAATATATGATTATATTTTCATGGAAAATAATTAATAAAACATTTTTACTATAAAATTAATTATGATAAGAATATAATTTATAATGATCAATAATTCTAAAATAAAATTATTTGTAACTATTCATATTTTTATTTATCACATAAATACATATACACATTATATTGGCACATATTCTCCATATTTATTTAAATATATAAAAAAAATTATACGCAAGATTTCTAATTTATTTGTATAGAAAATATCGGGTTGTTACAAGTACTGTTCACAACAGAATTTAATTTTCTGTCCAAATTATTTTTGATACATGAATATTATTCCTAAATTTTACTCCTCAATTAGTTATCATGTTGACAATTTCAACATTTTTGAACTCTGGTTAATTTAAATTATAAATCTCTAATATTTATTCTTGATCTCACTTGATTGATTCTTTATATCATTGTCATCATACTCATGCTTATATTGTGGTAAAAGTAATCTTTGGCCCATGATGTAAAGATGGACTGTTGATTGTGTTAGTTCCCAGTAGGCACAATAGATCTAGAGGGGGGGGGGTTGAATAGATCCTTTTTAATTTCAAATACTTTTCTGGTTTATTTTGTATTGCTAATGATTTAGCATATGACAAACATAAGAATCTTTTTAAGCATAGCGGAATAAGTAAAAGATCTCCTTCATTGATATATTCATAATCATACATACATTGTTCGTAGATTTAGTTCAGTGGTAAGCAGTTAAAACATACATAGCAGTTATAGCAGTTAAAGTACATAATATAAATGACATAAAGTAAAAGACACAAGGGGTTTTAAGTGGTTTAGAGACTCAAGCTCCTAATTCACTCTTCTGCTTTCAACTAGCAGGATTTCCGCTAAGAAAGGGCAGCACCATGAATCACTAAGATTCCTTCAGGGCCAACAGCCTTGGGACTTTAGTTCACTTAGAACTCTTCAAGGTCAGCAGCCTTGGAACTTCTCTAGTTCCCTAGGAACTCTTCAAGCCCAGTAGGCTTAGAACATCATTTAGTCCATTCAGACAAGGACCCCTCAGGACTTGACTTCTTGTTGTTGTTGTTATTATTTGTAGTTGTTGTTAGTGCTGAGCTGCTAAGATGTCGTTAAGCTTTATCATCTTTTAAATTTAGCATCTTGGTGTGGTCCTCTTTGCATTCTGCTTCGATTCTGGACCACATCTTCTTTGGTGCAGTGAAAAGTGGATTTTATATACACGAATCGATATTCATTTCAAGTTTAAATTCGTAGTTATTTTCATGATTTGTGTTCGTTTTTACTCGTTTCATGATATTTTATGTGTAGGGTGGTCATGGATGCAATTGGTGAGGAAAGGTGGTCTTTTTGGAGCAAAAGTGGAAAAAAGTTGGAACTTAGAAATTTTGAAGTCAGTGGGGCCTATTTTTGTTTATACCCCCCCCCCCCCCCCGCCGGGGCGTGGGTCCCGTTTCCTAGACTTTCCTGTTTGGTTTCGACTTCTGTTGGGGCTCATTTTTCTTGGGCTTGGCCGGTGCGTTTGGTCTCTAATAAAAAAAGAATTCGTCCAGAAGAGAGGAGAGCTTGCTTTTACGTAGAAAAACAATGATCATACAACACAAAGGAAGAATTCAAGAGCGATTTCAAGGATTGAAGAGCGAACGTTGGAGGAGTAATTTTCGGAGATTATCACGACGGTTGCAAATCGAGGCTACGTGAAGGGGTTTTCCATAATTCCTCTTTTCTTTCATCTATTTGTAATTGGGATGATGTTTTCAACAAATTATTCAGTTTTTAATTCATTCGTTATGAATTAATTTATTTATTAGACTTGTGATGGATCTTTGGGCGTAACGATGATTCTATAACTTTGATTTTCAATTCAATAAGATATTTTCAGTTTATCTATGTTAATTTGTGCGTGAATTTATGAATTGCCTGATCAACAGTTCTTTGTGGATTTGAAAGGAATCGAGAGAGGAGATTCGAATCTAGACCTACTTAATATAGCATGTGTCATGAATTTTGTCGATAACAGATTTTTTATTATTGTTAAGGTAGAGATACGCTTGACATCGCATGTAATCGTATAGAGAGCTTAAACTTCATCCTTTTTTATTGCAGTTCACATAGAGATATAATGAGTTGGTTAATTTAGGTGTTTAACAGATTTCTATCTTAATTGTGGATTGATGTTAATATGGTATTAGTGCATCGAGAGGTGGCTTTTACTACGTTCGTGTTCTTGATTAATAAACTGGAATATCTAATTGAGTTGGAATAGAGGTTTGAAAATTAGAGTGAAGCTTAGGGTGAAATCATAAGTCTAATTCTCCAATTATTGTTTGAAATTCCCGATTTTGTTATTGGTGATTGTTTTGTGATAGTTTAATTATTTATTAATTTTTTTTATAATTTAAAACCATTGAATTGATTAGTTTAATAAAATTAGGGTTAATACAAAATTGATACTTGTGAAGTTAAGATTTTTGATATTTTATCCTCGTGGGAACGATACTCTATTCACTACTATATTACTTGTTGACCACGTGCACTTGCGTGTTTTTAAGCGTATTGATTTTCACCAACAAGTTTTTGGCGCCATTGCCGGGGACAATTTAGCCAAGATTTTAATATTTGTTTTTACAATATCAGTTTAATTAGTCCAGTTTTACTTAAACATATTTATTTTTGTTTTCTCTATTTCAGGTTTCCGACATTGGTTTATGCAAACACGATCTAAACATCCAGTCTTGCTTCCTTTTGAGGACGACATTGATAGACGATTTCAAAAGTTGAGTAAGTAAATTGAGGAAACGAGGAACGAATTCGAAAATTCTGATAAGGAAGAAACGATGGCTGCCGAAGGCCAGAAAGCGTTGAAGGATTTTGCCACACCTAGAGTGACTGATCTGCAGTCGAGCATTACTAGGCCTGCAATAGCTGCGAACACTTTTGAAATAAAGCCTGAGACCATTCATATGATGTAGAACTCATGTCAGTTTGGGGGAATGGCAAACGACGATCTGAATGAGCATTTGATCAGTTTTCTGGAGATGTGCGACACGTTCAAGTACAATGGGGTGTCGGATGAGGCAGTAAGACTTCACTTGTTCCCATTCACTTTACGGGACAAGGCGAAGAGTTGGTTACATTCTTTACCGTCGGGTTCGATCACTACGTGGGAGGATTTTGCTCAAAAATTTCTTGCCAAAATTTTCCCACCGGCGAAGACTGCGAAAATGAGGAATGACATCATAATGTTTGAGCAACAGAATGGAGAGTCACTATATGAGTCATGGGAGAGATACAAGGAATTACTCAGAAAATGCCCACATCATGGATTGCCTAAGTGGTTACAAATGAACACCTTCTATAACGGGCTACATGGAAATGTCAGAACTAGCATTGATGCGGCATCGGGCGGAGCATTCATGGCTAAAAGTTACGAGCAAGCCTACAATTTGATAGAAACAATGTCGGCAAATAACTACCAGTGGCCCACAGCAAGAATGACACAGGCAAAGGCGGCTGGGATCTTGGAATTAGATGGAGTAACAACTATACAAGCAACTCTTTCTGCACTATCCATGAAGTTTGATTCGATGAATGAGAGGGTGAATACGATAGCAGGGGCTCAAGTTCAACAAGTTCAGCAGGTTATGGTAGTATGTGAATTGTGTGTGGGTGATCATCCGATAGAGCAGTGTGCAATAAATCCAACATCTGTTCAGTTCATGGGCAACTACAATAGAATTTCGCAAAATACCTACCAAAATACCTACAACCAGGGGAATAGGAACCACCCAAACCTCTCATGGAGCAATAATCAGCAAACTCAAGCTCCACGACCATCATATCCCCCTGGTTTTCATAGTCATCCACAATAGATTCAACAACAAGACAGGAAATCTGATGGGGAGGAATCATGGGCAAGGTACATGACTAGCAACGATTTGGCTATGAAGAATCAAGCTATTGCTATCAAAAATATAGAGAATCAGATAGGTCAAATTGCATTGGCATTGAATAATAGATCACAAGGATCATTACCTAGCGACACCGAAAGAAATCTGAAGGGTAATCATGAGCAATGTCAAGCAGTTATGTTGAGAAGTGGAAAACACCTCGGTGGGAATAGTGCAAAAAATTCAACAACACCGGAGGAAAAAATTTATGACAGTAACGCAGTGGAGGGTAACAAAAATGAGGAAATAAAGTCAAACAGTGAGCCGATTGTTTATCCTCCACCGCCGTTTCAGCAGAGAGTCAAAAAATAGAAATCAGATAAGCAGTTCACAAAGTTTTTAGATGTGTTCAAGAAACTCTAGATTAACATCCCATTCGCAGAGGCCCTAGAACAAATGCCGAGTTATACAAAGTTTATGAAGGAAATCCTGTCGAGGAAAAAGAAATGGGAAGACTTCAAAACAGTGGCACTAACAGAGGAGTGTAGTGCAGTGTTACAGAAAAAGCTTCCACCAAAACTCAAAGACCCAGGGAACTTTACTATCCCGTGCACGATCGGGAAGTTGTCCTTTAAAAAGTGCTTATGTGATTTGGGGGCGAGTATAAACCTGATGCCATTATCAGTATATTCAGAATTGGATTTGCCCGCACCTAAGCCTACGAATATTTCATTGCAGTTGGCGGATAGGTCAGTCACATATCCGAGAGGCATTGTAGAGGAAATTTTGGTAAAAGTGGATAAGTTTATATTCCCTGCGGACTTTATCATACTGGATTTTGATGAAGATAAGAACATCCCAATCATCCTAGGGAGACCTTTCTTGGCCACGGGAAGGACACTCATAGATGTGCAAAAAGGAGAACTTACAATGAGGGTCCAAGATCAAGAAGTAAAATTCAATGTGTTCAAGGCCATGAAATATCCCACGGACGAGGAAGAGTGTAATCGAATGGATCTAATGGAGCAAATTACCAGCGAAGATATGAGCAAGAGTTTGATCAAAGATCTGTTGGATACAACTTTACTGGGGGATGAGGAAAAAGACGACCCGGAATTTGTGGACTTATTACAGATGCTAGACTTGTTGCCACTAGTTAGCCGATTCAGAGCACCGGTTGAACCTCTGCACACCGAGGAGACAGTTGCAGAAAAATTGAAACCATCATTGGAGGAGCCACCGATATTGGAAATTAAGCCACTCCCTAAACATCTCAGGTATGCGTATTTAGGCGATTTAAATTTTTTAGCTGTAACTATTTCCGCTGTACTTAACGAATTCCAGGAAGAAAAGTTGCTGAGGGTGCTTAGGGATCATAAATCAGTGATTGGATCGACGATTGCGGATATAAAAGGCATTAGCCCATCATTTTGCATGCACAAGATTCTGATGGAGGATGATGCAAGTCCATCGGTGGAGTATCAACGTCGACTTAACCCAATCATGAAGGAAGTGTTCAAGAAGGAAATTCTGAAATTATTGGACGCCGATGTCATATATCCAATTTTCGACAGTAAATAGGTAAGTCCGATTCATTGTGTGCCTAAGAAAGGGGGAATGACGATAATTCAGAATGAGGACAACGAGTTAATTCGAACAAGGACAATAACAGGTTGGAGGGTGTGCATTGATTATAGGAGATTGAATAAGGCAACCCAGAAGGATCATTTCCCGCTACCTTTTATCGATCAAATGTTAGATAGGTTAGCGGGGCATGAGTTTTACTGCTTATTGGATGGATATTCAGGATATAATCAGAATGCTATCGCTCCTGAGGATCAAGAAAATACAACATTCACTTGCCCTTACGACACCTTTGCATTCAGGAGAATTTCATTCGGACTGTGCAATGCACTGACAACTTTCCAGCGGTGTATGGTGGCTATTTTCTCGGATATGGTGGAGAAGAACGTTGAAGTCTTCATGGACGATTTCTCGGTCTATAGGGACAATTTTGACACTTTCTTAGAGAATCTGGTCATGGTATTGCAGCGGTGTAAAGATACAAACCTCATACTGAATTGGGAAAAATGCCACTTCATGGTTGAAGAGGGCATAATTTTGGGACATAAGGTGTCGGCTCAAGGATTGGAGGTGGACAAGGCAAAGTTGGACACGATCGAGAAACTACCTCCACCGAGCTCAGTTAAGGGTATTCGCAGTTTTCTGGGGCATGCTGGGTTCTAACGGAGGTTCATAAAAGACTTCTCTAAGATTGAAAAACCTCTATGCAGTCTTTTAGAGAAGGATGTGACTTTTAGCTTTACTGCGGAATGCAAGTCCGCGTTTGAATTGTTGAAGAAGAAATTAACTACAACCCCCGTGATAGTCGCACCAGACTGGAAAATGCCATTCGAACTTATGCGTGATTCAAGCGACTATGCGGTTGGGGCTGTTTTGGGCCAAAGATGAGACAAGGTGTTTCATGCCATATACTATGCAAAGCAAAACACTCACAGAGACTCAAATGAACTACACTACTACGGAGAAGGAATTGCTTGCAGTGGTATACGCGTTTGACAAATTCTGGGCATATTTGATCGGGACTAAGGTAATAGTCTACACGGACCATTCGGTGATTCGGTACTTAATAGCGAAAAAAGATGCTAAGCCACGCCTTATCCGATGAATTCTCCTACTTCAAGAATTTGATTGAGAAATTAAAGATAGAAAGGGGATGGAGAATCAAGTTGCCGATCATTTATCAAGACTGGAAAATCCGGAGAAAAAGGATGAAGATAGATGCGTGATCAACGAGACATTCCCGGATGAGCAGTTATTTGGGTTGAATAAAGAATTTCCGTGGTATGCAGACTTAGCGAATTATGTGGTAAGCAAGATTCTTCCCCCGGATCTTACACGACAACAGAAAAAGAAGTTTCTTCACGACGTCAAGTGGTACACGTGGGATGAGATGTATCTGTTTAAACAATGTACCGATAAGATGATTCGACGATGTATCCCATACAGTGAAGTCCACAACATATTACAAGAATGCCATTCATCGGCATACGGTGGACATTACGGAAGTGAGCGCACAGCGGAGAAAGTTCTTCAATCCAGGTTTTATTGGCCTACGGTGTTCAAAGATGCCCACCAATTTGTGAAAACATGTGATAGATGCCAAAGGGTGTGAAACATATCGAAACGGAATGAGATGCCCTATAAACAATTCTTGAAGTGGAAATCTTTGATGTATGGGGCATCGATTTCATGGGACCATTCCCGTCGTCTTTGAGCAATCAGTATATTCTGCTAGCAGTGGATTACGTATCGAAATGGGTTGAAGCTGCAGCATTACCATCTAATGATGCCAAGGTGTTCCTCAAGTTTCTACAGGAAAAACATTTTCACGAGGTTCGGCACGCCAAGAGCAATAATTAGTGATGAAGGCAGTCACTTCTGCAATAAGTCGTTTACAGCTCTTTTGGCTAAGTATGGGGTAAATCACAAGGTGGCTACAACGTATCACCCTCAAACTAATGGGCAAGCCGAGGTATCGAACAGAGAAGTTAAGAGGATATTGGAGAAAGTCGTAAATTCGAGTCAAAAAGATTGGTCACTTCGATTGGACGACGCATTATGGGCGTACCGGACTACATACAAAACGCCAGTCGGGATGTCACCTTATCAACTTTTGTACGGAAAGGCATGTCACTTACCGGTGGAGCTAGAGCACAAGGCTTATTGGGAAATACAAAAACTGAATTTTGATCAATCCGCGGTAAGAGAAAAGAGGCTACTCCAACTGAATGAGCTCGACGAATTCCGCCTCCAAGCCTACGAGAATGCCAAGCTATACAAAGAAAAAGTTAAAATGTGGCACGACCAGAAAATTGTGCAACAAACATTCGAGCCGGGTCAAGCAGTCCTCTTGTTCAATTCACGGCTGCGTTTGTTCCCCGAAAAGCTTAAGTCTAGATGGTCGGGACCATTTACTATAAAACGAGTATTTCCTCATGGCGCTGTTGAACTCTACAATCGTAATCCGCTAGAAACGTTCAAAGTCAATGGTCAACGAATAAAGCATTATTGGGGTGGCGAGTCGAATTGGGACGCCGACAACATCATCCTCACCGATACAAAGTAAAACAGGGAGAAATCAGGCTGAACGACTTAAAATCAAGCGCTAATTGGGAGGCAACCCAACCTTTCTTTATTTTTCATAGTTCATGTTTAATTTGTTAGGATATAGTTTATGAAGCAGTAGTTAGGACTTGTCAATTATAAGTTTTGCTAATAATCTCTGAAAAGTACTAAAAATCTCATTGAAACTACAAGTTGTCATTAATCTAACGTATTACATGTTTTTGGTTTCAGGAGAGGTCCAACGTGAGTTAGAGCAACAACGCCTACGAAATGGAGGAAAATCGGAAAATTTTGCATCTCAAAAATTTTTGACCAAAATTTTTTACAATGGGCTAGCCCGCCGGGGTGGGCCTTTTTGGCCTAACACCCCCCGCTGGGTCGGGGGTCCTAAATCCTGGGCAGACTTTTTCATTTAAACCGCACGTCCCAGCCTTAGTCCAGACACACATAACTCGCCCACTCCTTCTTGTGCTCTCTCTCTCCCTCAACATCACTCCCTTGCTTCCATGTCAACCCACTACTACCCATTACCTACATCACAACCCTCATCCCCACTACTACTTCCCACGATCTCCACTACCCTAACTTCGTAATCCCACCAACATCACCTCTATATATACCATCTCATATCTATTGCATCCCACATTCTTCTTTTTGAATTAGGGCATTTGGAGAGGTTGTTTTTGAGAGAAAATTCTAGTGTGTACTTGTGGCTTCATCTCATCTCTACCACACACACCAACTTCAAAGTTCAAATTACAAAAATTGTGTAACTTAACCCAACCGCACGTTAAGTGTTTGATAAAGTGCTTGAACCAAGTTTTCAGGTACGAAAGTGGTTACTAGCAAGAGTTCCCTGCTAAAACTTAATGGCATCTCAACCAACACCCAAACGCCATCGGGGGGCGAGTTCAAGCGCCGCTCCACTGCCAACTACGTATGACCGCCGAAAATTTGTGAGTGCCGCCGCCGCCGACCGTTACGAGTACATGCAATCTAAGGCACTTACACCAGAACGTGGCTTGGCCCCCGAGGGCAATGATGGGGAGATGATGTCCCATATTCATATAAAGGGGTGGCTCAAATTCACCGAACATCCGGTACCCCCCGTGGTCAACCTCGTCAAAGAACTCTATGCAAACGCCGAAGACAAAGCTCCTTTCAAAGCGTTTGTGCGGGGTCGGATGGTTCCATTCAGTGATGACGCTATTAATGCTTATTATCAATTGCGGGTTCTACTCCATTTCCAGTATGCCTAAATGAGGGATTTTGACCTGGATTATGAGGAGGTTATTACAAATATGACAAAATCGGGCACATCTTGGACCAAAGGTAGGAAGGGCGGAACTGTGTTTAATAGCAAGGACTTGAGCTTGTATGGAAAGATATGGTACGCATTTTTATGTGCAAAATTACTTCCGTCCCAACACACTTCGGACGTCACTAAAGAGAAGACGTTACTGTTATACTCCATTATGCAAGATTTCCGTATCGACGTCGGGGCCATCATTAATTTCTCCATCCGTCGGTGCTTACGGGGAAATTTTTCGGGCAGTTTGTCACACCCTTCACTGATTTGTGCGTTGTGCCGCAATGTCGGGGTGCGTTATTCTGATGATGAGCCCACTCAACCGCCGATTGCTTTGCTTGATTCGAGATTGATTGCACGGTATTCGGTGTGGCCTGGAGGCGAGTCACATCCACGGGGTTTGAGTTTTATTTTTCCATCGGCATCGAAAGACGAAGTCGATGCCGAAGATAACTCGGGGATGAGGATGAAACAATGGGAGATCAAGGAACCGAGCAGGTTCCGCAGATTGAGGCATTTTCTAGCACTTAGTTCCTTGAGTTCCAGAATCAAATGAATGTGCATAATAGGGCAGCACGCCGGGAAATGCGGCGATTGGCGATGCGCCAAGATCACATGTCCGATGCCATGAACGCGTCTTTCGCTTTATTCAACACAACGCTCCAAAGTTTCAACCTGGCAGCCCAATTTCCGTGTCAACAGCCCGGTCCATTACCTCGATTTCCTCGTAGTGATTCCGATGAAGAAGAACACCAACCACCGCCTAGACTTAGACAATTCCAGGGAAGTCCTCGTGCATTTTATTTTTATCCAATGAGGGCATTGTCTTATTTAAGTTTGGGGGAGTTAGTTGTTTAGTTGCATACATGCATTTTAAAATTTTTGTTATCATATCTAGTTTTGCATTATAGAATAGGTATTTGCATAGTAGTTATGATTTTGCATTGTATTCATATATCTATTGTTAAAATATATATATATATATATATAATAATAAAATAAAAAAATTTAGTTAAATAGTTTGTTTGCATATGTCCAATGGTGTCGCATTCTACAGGTTATTCTGGCCAATGATGAGATTGTGAATAAGTTAACCAATATAGTATGGATTATTAGAACTGTGATATAATTACTGTTATGAATCGATTCTTGGACTTGTTTGAAACTGTTATAAAAAGGGTAACACTAATAACATCTTTGTTGACCGGTTAGTTCAAATTGATACATAAAGGGTTTCTAAAGGATAGTGCTAGCGTGAACCAGAAAATGATAAGGATAGGCAGTGAAGGCTTAAATTAGACAAGAACCTAAGTTTGGGGGAATATATGCGGGATATATAAGCTTTGAAAAAAAAGAAGAATGAAATATGTTGAGTCTTGTGGTGGGTTGAGGTGAAGCACTCCCCATAAACACAAGCGTGAGATGGAGCGTAAAACGTACTCACCAACCATCTATAAAAAAAAGATATAAGAATAAAACGGGAAAAGTGCAAAAAGGCCTCGTATAGAAAAAAAGAAAAGAAGAAGAGAAAGTATAAGTATCCTGCATGTACCCTTGAATTTGGTTAAGTTTAATTTTAGTTGAATCGTGCCTATCTTTGAGATTTTTAAGTTTGCACTGTATAATTCCTTCTAAGAAGTTGTTTATGTATTGAATTTGGGTCCGTATCAGTTATCTTAGATGTTGATCACACACGCACGCTATACCAGTAATAGTTGTTCAAGAATTGAGAATTAATACGTAATTGTGGATTGGGTTTGATAATTTGTACTGTAAAGTTACTTGTTTTCTCTGAGGCCGATGGGATAAGTTAGTTTATGCGATGTTGTTGGATTTTTAGGCATTTAGATTATTGCATTTCATTGCATGTAGTTGTTTTGTGCTCGGGGACTAGCACGGTTTAAGTTTGGGGGATTTTGATAAGTGGATTTTATATACACGAATCGATATTCATTAATTCAAGTTTAAATTCGTAGTTATTTTCATGATTTGTGTTCGTTTTTACTCGTTTCATGATATTTTATGTGTAGGGTGGTCATGGATGCAATTGGTGAGGAAAAGTGGTCTTTTTGGAGCAAAAGTGGAAAAAAGTTGGAACTTAGAAATTTTGAAGTCAGTGTCCACGCCCGCCGGGGCGGGCCTATTTGTGTTTGAACCCCCCGCCGGGGCGGGGGTCCCGTTTCCTGGACTTTCTTGTTTGGTTTCGACTTCTGTTGGGGCTCGTTTTTGTTGGGCTTGGCTGGTGCGTTTGGTCTCTAATAAAAGAAGAATTCGTCCAGAAGAGAGGAGAGCTTGCTTTTACGTAGAAAAACAACGATCATACAACACAAATGAAGAATTCAAGAATTATTTCAAGGATTGAAGAGCGAACGTTAGAGGAGTAATTTTTGGAGATTATCACGACGGTTGCAAATCGAGGCTACGTGAAGGGGTTTTCCATAATTCCTTTTTTCTTTTATCTATTTGTAATTGGGATGATGTTTTCAACAAATTATTCAGTTTTTAATTCATTCGTTATGAACTAATTTATTTATTAGACTTTTGATGGATCTTTGGGCGTAACGATGATTCTATAACTTTGATTTTCAATTCAATAAGATATTTTCAGTTTATCTATGTTAATTTGTGCGTGAATTTATGAATTGTCTGATCAACAGTTCTTTGTGGATTTGAAAGGAATCAAGAGAGGAGATTCGAATCTAGACCTAGTTAATATAGCATGTGTCATGAATTTTGTCGATAGCAAATTCGTGATTATTTTTAAGGTAGAGATACTTTTGACATCGCATGTAATCGTATAGAGAGCTTAAACTTCAACTTTTTTGATTGCAGTTCATATAGAGATATAGTGAGTTGTTTAATTTAGGTGTTTAACGGATTTCTATCTTAATTGTGGATTGATGTTAATATGGTATTAGTGCATCGAGAGGTGGCTTTTACTACGTTCGTGTTCTTGATTAATAAACTGGAATATTGAATTGAGTTGGAATAAAGGTTTGAAAATTAGAGTGAAGCTCAGGGTGAAATCATAAGTCTAATTCTCCAATTATTGTTTGAAATTCCCGATTTTGTTATTGGTGATTGTTTTGTGATAGTTTAATTATTTATTAATTTTTTTTATATTTTAAAACCATTGAATTGATTAGTTTAATAAAATTAGGGTTAATACAAAATTGATACTTGTGAAGTTAAGATTTTTGATATTTTGTCCTCGTGGGAACGATACTCTATTCACCACTATATTACTTGTTGACCACGTGCACTTGCGTGTTTTTAAGCGTATTGATTTTCACCAACATGCAGTTGATCTTCTTCTGTTCTGCTCATCTTCATGTAGTGTCAGTTGTGCACCATCACCATTTCCTGAACCCTTCTTAACATATTGGCAGACATGGTTCTGCACTTGCTCTGCTTCAGCTTTAGGTTCATGGTGAATCGTAGTATGGCTCTCAGGATCTTCCTTGTGCTTTGCCACTCTTCTGAATGTTATCTTCTTGTCCTTCTCGGCTCTTAGCTTAGATGCCAATTCAAGTGGCATTCTCATCTTTGTTGAGTGAAGCTTTGGTCTGTTTAAGTCCTTCTTCAAAGCTGCTTCACTTCCACCTTCGTAGTCTCACTGTCACAGAGACTTGTTCTGTTAAGCTCAGGTGGAACTCGTAGAGTCAATGTTAACATTCTACCAACTCAACGATTCTGCAATATAGCAATCATCAGCACCTTTTGATCGTTTAAGCTCTAGCTTATTTATACTCCTTCCCAATCTTCCCGTTGAGAAGTAACCGTTGAAAGCTCTTTGAAATGCTTCGCAGATCTCGAGTTATTTGGTGTAGACTACAGATGTGACATGACAACTTTTTCTGACTTTCTGACACTGCAGTCTACTGTTTCACCTACCACGTCATAGATGTCACTCTGATGTCTCAGGCAGGTCGACGATTTTATTTCCTCCTTCTAATTTCTCGATCAGAGGTTGTCCATTTGCATCGATGCTCTCAATAAGCTCTTGTCTGATTATCAACCTTTAGATTGAACCGATGCCAAAGCTTTAATCTTCAGCTGTTCAAACTCTACGATTCTGATGCATGTCTTCTTGGACCTGATCGTAGTGTCTTGTTGACTGGTAGAGACAACACTACGATCTTGAAGAGTGTTGATTGGATCTTCAATGTAGAAAACCTCTTTTTTATCTTGTGCAGTGCTTCAACACTTCTGTTTACCTCGACTGCTCTCAGATACTGATGGCTTGACTCTTTGTTCTGGCCTATTTTGAATAGCAAGATACTTCAGATTTGTGGCGTGTCCAGCTCACTTTTTCCTTGTGATATCCTGTTCACTTATCATCAATGGACTGAACCAATGCTTAATCACTTTAGCCTTGTTCTTAAGAGACTGACCAATATCTTTGTATACACTCCATCAGTTCCTTCTTTGTTTGGCAAACACTATGATCCTGGTTGTTTTCAAGATCGTCTTCTTCTATTTACTTGACAGCTACTGCACTTGCTGACTTTCCCTAGTCAATTGCTGAAGTCTTCTTCTGATCAACTTGTGGAAGACTTCATCTCGAATGGCTTCACAACTCAATCTGGATGTTGATTGAGTTGGTGCTTACATCTTTTGTTAGCTTACATACCATTCGTTGAGTGTTCTCTGGTTTCATTTAGGTGGGATATATCTTTGCAGTACCAACTAGAGGCTTCATTCCTTTGGATATTTCGGGAGTGCTCATTTGTTGAGAATCGTATTTGCTCTACGATTCTGCCTTGGCATTGTGAGGACATCTGTTGAAGCCTTAGTTCTACACTCTACGATTCAGCTTCAGTTGTGTAGACACTACGACTCCGAGATCAGATCTTGACACTCTACGATTTTTGACTTTGTGTTCGTTATCTTAATTTGATCTTGCTTGACTACGATCTCTGCATCTGATACGATCAATAGATTATACGGCTCCGAGTGTAGTCTACTATCTTTGACCTGACTTTGACATCAGTAGACTCTACGACTCCGAGTGTAGTCTACGATTATTAATTTTTTGACAGATGCTCGGTCGACTCGTATGCAGGCTGTCTCTATGATTCTAAACATGACTTCCTCAGCAAATTATGGCTCCGAGGAAGTTCTACTCGACACACTACGATCCTTCCTCGTCTCTCCTAGAAGTCTACGAACTCTGAGATCTACTATCTTGCAGACTACGATTCTGCCTCGATAGCTCTCGAGTTTTCCCTGACTCTCCTGACATACTACGATTTCTGGTGAAGTGCTCGACGATCAGATATGCCTATTTATTATATCATAAGATCAACCTAACATACTCGATCTTTCTATAATTATTGTCCTTGTATATCATTTCTTTTTAAGGACTTTACAAAGCTGTTTTGCTTATGTATGATCAACATAACATATTTGATTAATCTATTCTAAGTCCTTGTACACATGTTTCTATTATCTATCAAAGGACTTTACAACTTTTCTTAATGCAAGCATACTTGCATATTCATTCATATATATCATAATCAAATCATATGTAAATAGGAATATCATTCACATGCTTATTCCTAACAGATTGGTATGATTATGACCATGAATTGTGTATTGGTATAATCATAACCTTTAATGTTACAAATAAGGTTTTTGGTGGAAGTCCTCTTTGGCCCGTAGTGCATAGATGGATAGATGTATGACATGATCATGACCATTGGTGATGCAAGTGATTATCTTTGGCACGTATTGCATAGATAATTCGTTGATTGAAAATATTTATTGACTGGTGTTATAGGGATAAAATATTGATGATGTAATTTTAAATCATAGAAGATAGTATACATCATACTCTACTTGACTCTTCTAATGGATTATTATTTCTGCTGCAGTTGTTGATCTAAAACTTGTTGTCTATTGTATTCTATCAGATTTTTCCCAGTTGAGGACTAATGATAAATTATTCTACATTATCTTAATCATAATATTCGTTACTGGGCTAGTTGAGCTCACCCTTTTCTTTTTGGTTTCATTGTTCTTCTCAGGAGACGAGAATATAGTTGGGACTAGTCGGGGAGTGGAGTAATGGTTCAAGATGGTTATTATTGCAATCCTCACTATTTTGTAAAATAGTGTAGCAATAAATGTAATGAGAATTTTATTTGAGTTTGGATATTGTCTACGAGACGATATTTGTATTAAAACTCACAGCGTATGTTTTATCGTATTTTTCACGACAACTAATAGTTGTATTTGCTTTTTGTACCATGTATTTGGTGACTCATAATGGGTTGTCTGGATCTATTTTGGGGGCGTCACAGTTGGTGTCAGAGCTTAGGGATATGATCTCTTGTGGAGATCTGGGATTAGAACTAGGAGGGGAGAGACGAGTAAAACCTTCGCTAGCGTGTCCTAACTAAGCTTATTTGTTATTTAATTGGTTGGTCAGAATATATGGATAATATGCGGCATGCCAATTTCTTTAACTAACCCTTATTTTGTGGCAGTATTTGAGAATGACATTTAAAAATTTTGAGAGAAGCAATGGAGCACATGCGACCATTGAGTCACCGCCAATCAACAACCAGAATAATGTGCACCAGGAAGGCAATAATCCTCCTATAAACAATAACACCGACCAAATTATGAACGATGGGATGTTTAGGAGCTTTATACAATTCATGTAACACCAAACGAGAAAGACTCTTGTTCAAAATGCAGATGGAAACAATGGTAACTCACGGCTGGTCATTGCTAAGCAATTCAAGGAGTTGGGACCGCCGGAGTTTTTGGGAAAGCCAGAGCCACTTAAGGCAGAAGCATGGATTAAGTAGATCGCCAAGATATTTGATATCCTGGGATGCATAGAGGAGAAAAAGGTTCCCTTCGCCACCTTTATGTTATGTGGAGAGGCAGATTACTAGTGGGAATCTGTAAAACGTACTCATCTTTCCGCACTTAAGATGTCTTGGGAGAAGTTCCAGGAATTGTTCAACGATAAGTACTTTCCAGAAAGTATTTGTCATATAAAGGAAGTGGAATTCATCAAACTGGAACAAAATAATATGACTGTATCGCAATACGAGGCCAAGTTTGCGGAGTTATCCCGGTTTGCATCCCATTTGGTGGATAATGAATAGCGAATGACACAGATGTTTATGAGAGGTTTAAAACCCGAGATTCGTCAATACCTCATTTCTCATATACTTTGTTTGTATTCAGATGTTATGAATAGAGCTCAATTATTGGAGCGAGATAATGAGACATTGCAACCAAAAGGAAACAATCGGTAGCATGATAATAATCATACAAATGGCAACAATCATCAAAGCAGTGATAACCAACGTGGAGGAAATTATCATACCAGAAATGGTAACCACTTCGGTGGTAATCCTGGCCAAGATAATAGCAGAAATGTGTCAATTAGAAATTTCAAAAAGAAAAGATTCAAAAATGACAGAAAGACATCGACAACAGCACCATTGTAAGACCCCAACTTTTATAAATAAAGATGAATTTTCTATAAATATCATTTTTGAATATTATGGAATGAATTTGATATAATTTTATAGTTATGGGTAATATTTATAAATTTTGCAAAGTACGCAACTTGTTATATAATATTTGATTGGTCGGGGAATATTCGTTTTAACAGGGAATATTCGTACAACGACACAATCATTGGTGGATCCCACAACAGAATTATTGTCGGATTAAGAAAACGACAAAAATACTTTATGAAAATAACGGCAGAAGTTTTACCATTAGCTGTTGAAACACCCGGGGTTAAAAGTACAGTAATACGCGTAGTTGCACAGTAGCACGCGGTATTGATTATTGATGCTTACGTGAGAAGTCACTCAGTTTTTTTCAAATATTGTTATAGTAATTGTTGTCAATTTTGATTATTATTTGGACCCCCCCACTTTCCAATTTTTAATAAATTGTCGGTAGAAATTATCTCAGTTTTCATTTATATATATATGAATACATACATATATATATATATATATATATAAGTATTATATATACATACATATATATATAATATTGTTAATGGAAGGTGGGTGGGTGGGTGGGTGGGGGTGGGGGTGGGGAAATTAGGGTGGACGGGAGGAGTATATTTATGTATATTATATATTATATATATATATATGTGTGTGTGTAAGTTTGAAAAAATGGACAGAGGGAGTAAGATGAATTCACGGGTCTTCCACCCGTGATTTTTTTTCCTTCACATGTTATATATATTTGCTTTAATTATGGACCGTCCGTTTAAAAGTAAATCAATCTGGACCGTTCATGAATTAGTTACTATGCAGTCCATTCTTCTATAAATAGAAGCTCATTCCTTCATTATTTCTTACGAATTCACTGAAACTCTAGAGAGAGAAATTATAAAGAACCTATAAAAAGTATTCTGCTACTTCCGTACTCTTATATTCAGTTTCTTTTATGGTAAGGGATATTATTTGTTATACTCATTAGGGGTATTCCCTCTTTCTTTTGGTGAAATTCTTTAGTTATTCCATTCTTTGTTATTCTGTTGGAATAACCTGTATACCCGGGCTACCATATACTTGGTGAAATTCTTCTGTTATTTCATTATTTATTATTCTGTTGGAACATCATGTCTATGCGTTTACGCGTGACCTGGTTCCATTATTTATTATTCTGTTGGAATATCCTGTCGGTGCGTTTACGCATGACCTGGTTCTATTATTTATTATTCTGTTGGAATAACCTGTCTGTGCGGTCTATCGCATGCCTGATGATTTTTTTGTTATTCCATTCTTTATTATACTCAGTTGGTTAAATTTTTGACTTCTATACTCCATGAAATTAGTGGAATATCCTTGATATTTGTGCTTCATCCAGTATCTTTTTATGGAAATATTCTTCTGAGCATTCTTGAATTTTACTCTACAAAGCAGTATCATGTTGACAATTTGGACGTTATTAGTTCTTAGATAAATTAATTCTTGAACTTATTTTATTGAATTCTTATATTATTGTTATCATCCTCATGTTTATATTATGTTGAAAGTCATCTGTGGCCTGTAGTGCATAGATGGACTTGGTATGATTATGACCAGGGATTATTCGGTATAATCATGACCGTAATGTTACAAATGATGTGGTTAAAGTCTTCATTGGCCCGTAGTGCATTGATGGACAGTTATTGGCATGATCATGACCACTAATGAATACACAAATATTCTTGGCCCGTAGTGCATGGATAATTGTAGTCGTGATACTAAAGAATATCCTTGGCCGTAGTGCATAGGTGATTCAATAATGTGGATTATTTATTAAGCTGAGTCTCAACGATAAAAGTCATGAAAAACCTTTTAAATCATAGAAGATAGTAGATTTTATTCTCTACTTGACTCTTCTAATGGATTGCTTGTTTTCGCTACAGTTAAACTTGATGTCTATTATATTTTATCAGTTTAACATTGTTGGAGACTAATGATAATTTATTCTGCATTATCTTCGTCATAATATTTCTTACTGGGCTAGTTGAGCTCACCCTTTCTTTCACTGTTCTCTTCAGGAATTGAGAATATAGCTGGGACGAGTCGGGGAACGGAGTGATGGTCCAGAGGATAGCATTAGTAGTCATCACTATTCTGTGAAATAGTGTGATAATAATTGTAATGAGGACTCCTTTTGAGTTTGTATACTCTCTAGTAGACAATATTTATATTCAAACTCACAGTTTATGTTTTGTCGTATTATACACGACAGTTGTATTAGTAAGTTGTATTTGAATTTTGTACCATGTATCTGGCGAACCAAGATGGGTGATGTATACCTAATTTTGGGGGCGTCACAGCTAAGCTTAGGAATCACAATCCATATAAATGTCTAATCATTTAAATTTAATTTTTCAGCGCACAAAACGTATAATTTAGGGAATAATTTATTAAATTACTATAACCTAAATCACTCCCACTAGGAACAGGGGTATACATGTAATTATAGCATGTTAATTTAATTCCAAGCACCAAAAAATTAATATCCCATAAATATTAACAAAGGAATTAAACAATGGGCTATATTACTCAATTAATATACTAAGTATGCTATAAAAACATTAAAATGGATCCAAAAACTTTTCTACAGTATATTAACATTAAAAAACGTTACTGTAATTTTTCTGGAATTATTTTGATAATTTTGCTAATTATCACAATTAATTAATCATGCATAAAAAGATGGAAATTAACCAAAGATATCCAAATCTGTTAATTTCTTCCAAAAAAATTTAATAACAGTATCTTATCATCATAAAAGCATAACTGTAATTTTCTGGAATTTTCTAATAATCATGCTAATTATCATAATTAATAAGCTATTGCACAATTAATTGGAAATTAGCCAAAACTATACAATACAGTTATTTACCCTCTGAAAAATTCATAACAGTAACTTAACATCATCATATAGTCACTGTAACGTTTCTGGAATTTTCGTTATATGTTTGCTAATTTTCATAATTAATAAACCATTAATTATTAGGTAGAAAATTAACCAAAAATATCAAAAACTATTAATATATCCAAATTCCAGTATAATAAGTAATTATATGCCAATAATTAATTTCTATTAATTTTTCAGAATTTAATAGTCACTGTTACTATTTTTAAATTAATTTCCATGTTAAAAACAATTAATAAATCATTTTCTGGAAATTAAATATAAAAAATCTGTTAAAACGGGTCAGGACCACAGGTCAGACGCGCGGGTCGCGTGCGCGGGTCGGGCCGCAGGTCATCTTTAACCTCTAGACACCAAAAATTACAGAAATGTCATTTCGCGACTAAAACTTTGAGAAGCCATATCTCACTCTATATAACTCTGATTTAGGCCCATAATATATCGTTGGAAAGCTTACAATGAGTACTACGCATACATACAAAAATCAACCGAATCAGACAATTACAGAAAAAGTTATGGCAGTTCAAAGAAGGCTGTTTGCAAACTAGGGTTTCAAATTAACTTTAAATTAATTATCGAATTAAACCCAAATTATGCAGATCATATAAACTGTGTTTAGGCTACAAAATACTTCAATATTAGCCCCTAACATTTAGTGTATCTAAGATTTCCATTAATGATGTTTTCAAGCTTGTTTTTTTTAAACATGTAATCATGGCATAAAGTGTAAATATTCCATACATAGTATACATGAGATCGTTAAACCATACTCTGATACCAATGAAGGGTTTTTAATACGCATTTTATTCATATTTACCCATAATTAGGAGAATCAAAGCACTAAAAAACAGAGCATTGCCGACGGCCACTACCGTCGCCTATGAGTGTAATGCCGTCGGCAGTGACATCATTGTCGACGGCGAATGTCGTCGGTACTCCCGTCACCCTAGAGGTCGTCGCCCCTAGTTCCCGTCGTCAGCCGTCGGCATCATTGTCATTGGCGACGGGGGTCATTGGCGACGGCCCAATGTCATTGGCGATGGTTATAGCGACGGGAAGTCCGTCGATAATGACTTTACAAATTTAACAAATGAGGACCTCATTCCCGACGGCGTGGCCGTCGGTAATGAGGACCTCATTCCAAACGGCGTGGCCGTCGGTAATGAGGTCATTGATTTTACTAGTGTTGAGAATGTTTCTTTTCTTTTGGATATATATATATAATATCGGTCCGGATCTTAAGCTCACCCCTTATCTAACTCACCCGAGCTCACCCTCCATTTAGCGACGGACCCGACGACGGTTCGGTCATACAACCGTCGTCTATACTTTTAGCGACGGACAACATATAGTGTCGCTATAAGTATAGACGACGGTTGTATGATCGAACCGTCGTCGTGTCCGTCGCTAAAAGGGGGTGAGCTCGGGTGAGTTGAATAAGGGGTGAGCTTAAGATATATTCCCTATATAATATATAATACAAGTTAATTTGTACTACGTATCATTTCTTTTAAAGTCCCGAAGAAGTCATATATATCTGATAATTGGTTATACCACCTATCCAAGGGAGAACTCCCAATTATAACAAATTAATTAAACACTACGTACGTACCCTAAAAACATGCATCTCTACCTCGCATTTGATAGAATAAGCTTAAACCACTGAGCTTGTGGATTTTCAACACAACTAGGATCATCCTCAGCTAGACATATGCACTTCATGGTCAAGATTCTCGAAGAGTAACTAGGATCATAATGTAGGCACAAGTTATCTTTGTTAGCCAGCTGATAGTTGGAGACTGATTTCCACATACTTTGTTCACTATAGCAGTCCTTTGTGAGGATCACCGGCATCCCTTCTCTGATGGTTGTCAGACAATATGAAGTTCTGATTAATCGGATTGTAGTCCGATTGCCATCGTGACTCCATTTACTCAAGCTATAACAATCACTTGCATGAAGTTCTCGTCTGTAATCCACCCTAATACATTTACCACTCAACGGATGATACATTCTTTTGTAGTTTGGCTCATTCGATTTTGGATCTACAAGTAGAATAATGGATCAATTAATATTGTATTCTAGACGTACAAATTTAGTAACGAACATGTTACTACGTACGAATTAACTTGTATTATATTATATATATATATATATATCCAAAAGAAAAGAAACATTCTCAACACTAGTAAAATCAATGCCCTAATTAAAAAACAAATGAGGACTAGGGTTATAAAAAACATTACTCATTCTCGACGGTGGTTCCCGTCGCCCCAATCCTGTCGCCATTAAGTCATTAGCGACGGCACGGCCGTCGCCAATGAGTTTTATGTCCGTCGCTAATAAGTTTTCCCTCCACCGCCAAAGTTTCGCACCTATTTTTCCTAGGGGAAAATGTATTAGCGACGGCATTCATTAGCGACGGCAGTGCCGTCGGCATTGACATTATTATCGACGGGTTCCGTGCCGTCGCCAATGACCCCGTCGCCAATGACCAATTTCCTTGTAGTGAAGGCATACCTCTTGAAGCGTGATTAAGCCTTTGATGCGGAAAACCTCATGCTGTTCCTTTAACCCAACAGCGTCTCCGAACTATGTTCGAGAACGGAGCACTAATTCACAGTACGTAACAATTAGGGATTTGGTCTCGATGTTGGAAGTTCTGTATCTTTAGCCAACTCAATAATATTGCGCACGTCTTGATTGACTGAGGGATGTGGGTATTTAATACGTGAGTGGTTAAACCACTCCCCAACACGTCCTCCACGTTCAGTCAATACACGTTCACATTAATGAACTTCAATTGACCTTGTCAATTGGGAACTCAATTAATGTAACTGGGTTGGACCCTCCATGGGTGACCCATTTGGATACCCAAGATCCAACTATTATTGAGTTTATAAAAAATGAAAGAAAACTTAAGTTTAACATTTAATTAGATGGGAGACCATGCAGTAGGGAGGTCTCTTTCTAGCTCTATTGGTTATAAACCCTCAAACTCCAAGCAATTATAATTTTCTTTTCATTATGAATAAAATGTTATTGTGTTATTGATGTTGTTTGGATTGACTTATATTTTTACGGGTTCGACGAATGGCCATTACAACTATTCAGTCGGGGTCTCGCTGCTCGGTGAGCTAGCGGCTGCCCAGCTCGCCGGTGAGCAAGCCGAGGTTGCAAGGGGGCGCTGCCCCCTAGAAGCGCAAAATGCAATTGGGTGTGGGGATTTATTAATAGTCCGGTCTTGGCTTTTATTAATGTATTGGGACTCATATTTTTGGGCTCATGTTATAGCATCTATGGTTTTTCTAGTTACTATACAAAAAATATTGTTTGGTGTGTGAATTATTGTAGAGCGTGTGAGACATCTAATGAATACAACAATGATACTATCACCTAAAAAGGGTCACATAATGTTCACATACACACATGCAAACGGTGGGCCCCAGTTGATATTTGTGTATGTAAGCGTTATGTGAGCCATCATTATGTGATAATAATATTATTTTAATGAATACATCAGACAAACAGTACTAGCCAAATTAGTATATCTGGGTATATCGCATGTCCTTCATTGACTTTATTTGTTTATTTTTATATTAACATTTTGAGTTCAATATAAAATATCTATAAATTCAAAATTAGTATAAATTAATTAATTTTAAACAATATAATTACCAAAATTATAAATTTTACTATTTTTTATTTTATTTAAATGGTACTAATAACTGGATGATTAAAATTGAATATAACTCAAATTGATTTGAACAAATCAAACTTGATCCTATATTTTGAACAAAAAAATATAAATTTGAAAATATTTTCAAAATTTTCATCATACGACTATTAGTAAAATTTAAACTCAATATTTTTAAAAAATTCTTTGTTTGTCTTTAAAAATACTGAGTTTAACTTTTAATAATAGTCGTATGATGAAAATTTTGAAAATATTTTTAAATTTATATATTTTTTTGTTCAAAATATAGGATCAAGTTTGATTTTTTAAATCAATTTGAGATATATTCAATTTTAAAATAAATCATACAATTATTAGTACCATTTAGATAAAATAGAAAATAGTAAGGTTTATAATTTTGAAAATTATATTGTCTAAAATTAATTAATTAATACTAATTTTGAATTTAGAGATATTGCATATTGAATTCAAAATAATAATATAAAAATAAATAGGCTTAAATATAATTTAATATTTTAAACTATAGGTCATATTCCACTTCGATAATTCACCTTTCAATTTTGTCAATTGAATTATTGAATTTTTATTTTTTTTAATTTCATTCGATTGAGGCTGCTACGTCAGAAATTGATAACGTGACCCACTGACTAGACAAAATAATGATTATGAGTAATTAAAAAATATTATTTTAATTATCTCTTCTAAACATCAAGGATAAATATGTCAAAAACATAATAAAACATAATAATCTATATAATAAAACAGAACCCAATTTGAATTCTAGAATTTGAGAAAGCACAACAACGACTCAGATTCATTCTAACTTAATCTAAAGGCTCACATTTCATCTCACACACAAAATTCCACCCAAATTTTCTCCTTATTCTCTCTCTCCTCTTCTCCTTCTCTCTCCTCTCTTACTTCCTATGCCTTCTCTCTTTCTCTCTCCTCCTTTTCTTTTTCTCTCTTCTCATCTTTCTCTCTACATTAATTGATATTTTAATATTTTATTTTAAACTATATTAATTTTTTGGAGTATGCTTACATTTAAAATGTATAATACATAAAAAATATCAATGGTAAGAAAACAAAATTAAAAACAAGATCATAATTTACTTATAAAAAAACAATTACAAAATCAAAAAATTAAATAGATTCTTTTTCTTTTTCTTTATCCAATTGAAAAACTATTAACAAATTAAAAAATTGGTTAATTGTTGACATGATGTGATATTTAAAATTAAAATATTAGATGTGATAATTAACATATTTTTTAATATTTTTTATATGATATATATAAGATTCGTTTCGTAATAACTTTTTATAAGTTTATTTTTCATAAACTTTAATATTTAGAAAAAATATATATAAATTTTTGTGTTAATTTGCACTTTTTATGGGTGGTAAAATTTTATTTTTACATTAGAAAAAAGTATGTTTTAATGTAGATCATTTATCGCACACGTTCATAATTTAATTAATTAGATCAAGTTAAATGAAAATGATAATATACATATTTATATTTAGTGGATATATAAATGAAAACGCTAAAAGTTTGGGAAAACATTTGATTAACGAAAATTGACCAAAAATAGAGAAGAAATATTTTTGCACAACTAATGCATATATGAGGAACAACTGTGCAAGGTTTTTAAATCCGGACCGGTCATCGAACCGGAAAAATTACTGGGTGGATGGGTCACTGGTCCAACCAGTGGTTGGACCGTTATTGACCCAGTGACGTCATTAATATGTAATAATATTGTATATAATATTTAGTAAATATTGTAAAATTAATCAATTTATCTACAAAAAAAACTAAACATCTCTAAGATACATTCAAATTCCGAAATTCAACCACAAGTTCAAGTGTTTGATTAAATGAATGCAAAAATATGTAAAATACCAAACAAAATCTCAACTAAATTACTAAAATAAAATAAAATCCGTAATATTTTTTTTTAATCTTTAAGGAGAGAACCGGTCAAACCCGTGAACCGGTCACCGGTTCACTGGGTCAACCGGTTCAACCGCCGGTTCACCGGTTCTAAACGGTTTTTGAGCAGAAGTGGTTTAGTGGTCCAAATCGGACCGTTGAGTGAACCGGGTCCGGTTTTTTCTGGTTCAACCGACGGTCAGGTCCGGGTTTGAAAACAGTGCAAGTGTGACAAAAAAAATTATAAGGAACACTTTAAAAAAACATGACAAATGGGAGAGTCAGATTTGCTAATTAATCTAAAGTAAGGGGTCTTATGTTTCAGATTTATAATAACAACAATAACAACAACAATAATAATAATAATAACTATATTAATAATAATTATTATTATAATAATTATAATAATAATAGTAATAATAATAATTATTATTATTATAACTATAATAGTAATATTAATAATAATAACAGTGGTAATAATAATAACAACAACAATAATAATAACAATAATAAAAATAATAACAATAATAATAATAACAACAACAACAACAACAACAATAATAATAATAATAATAATAATAATAATAATTGTTATTGTGATAGTGTGGTGAATTATGAAAATTGTTATTAATTATTTATAAATTTTGTAGACAGATTTAGATTTTTCTGGATATATCTATTTTTAAAGAAAAATTAATTATTGTGGTGAATTATGATAATTGTTATGTGCGATCGTAAGTTATTTTAAGTTACAAAAAGTCTTTAGATAATATAATATTTTTTGAATTTTAATCTAATTTTTGTTACGTCGTGCCTTCAGGCACGGGCAATTACTAGTAATTTAATAAAATCAAACCAAATCAATTTCTCACTCATTTAGTCGAACTAAACAAAATTAATTAATTAATCAAAAAAAACCCAATCTGAATCAAGCTAAAAATTTTAACAAATCAAGATTGAAGTTAAAATTCTCAGATCAAAAACCTCAAACTTAATACTCTTCTTCTTCAATTATTAGTGTAATTCTCTACAGAAAATTTCACCTTCTCTTTCTCCAGACTAAGCATGTCCAATCGCAGAGAGCCTTGTTATCCTCTTTTACATATCTCATCCTCTCCTAGGAGATACCATTGTGATTGGAAAAATATCCATGAGTTCATACACCAGATTTACCATTTGGTTCAAGCTCCGTTGGCGAAAATGGATCAAACACATCAAAAGTTCGCGTTCAAGTGAAAAACACACAAAAATCAAAAATGAAGAACAAAAAACGAACAATAAACCCCAATACCAGCAACGCCATCAAAATAATTCTGACCCAGATTCCGGCGAACAAAAAGCAAAAATGAAGAACAAAAAACGAACAATAATTTCGACCCAGATTCTAACGAGATCCATCCTTCAAAATCCCAACACCAGCAAAGCCATCAAAATTCAAAACCCCACAAACCATTAGCCCCAAGCATGAACCACATCAAATCAGCACTCCCCAACCCAGATCTATACCCCCTACTAATCACACAAAGAGAAGATCTATATCCCCTACTAACCACTTTAGATCGTAGCCATTGGAGAAGGGTTTCTCTGTGCAGTGGTTATGAGAGTGGCGGTGGAGAAAACGATTAAAGAAGGATTTCTCTATGCAGTGGTTACAAAAGTGGCGGTGGATATCATCCAAATCAGAGAGAAAGGAACCCTCAACTGCGCCAAAGAGAAATCTGAATACTAAATGGGAACCCAGATTCTGTGCAATAGTTTTTTTCTTTTTCTTTTGATTTGGTTTGATTTTATTAAATTATTATTATGTTTTATTACGTTTTTGACATATTTACCCTTGATGTTTAGAAGAGATAATTAAAATTTAATTGCACACAAGCATTAATTTGTTTAGTTAGCAGGCCACATCAGCAATTTTTGATGTAACAGTCTCAATTGAATGAAATTAAAAAAAAATAATAGTTCAATCATCTAATTGGCAAAATTGAAAGATGCATCATCGAAGTGGAATATGACATATAGTTTAAGGTAGTAAATTATATTTAAATCAAATAAATAAAAAGAACAAGAAGAGTATATTTTTTACATAAATTTTAAAAATAAAAAAAATGAGGTGAGAGGAGAGAGAAAATTAATTTTTAATAGGTGAAAAAATTGAACAAACACATTTGCAAGACTAACGCATTTATGAGGAACAATTTTACTTAAAAAAAAAGTTTAGGGAACATTGGAGAAACATCTTTACATGACCAACGCATCTATGAGGAACAGTTACGCAAAAAAAAAAGTTTAAGGAACAATTTAACAAAAATATGATAAACAAGAGGGTCAGACTTGCAATTTAGTCGAACAGATTAAGTAGATATATATATATTTTCAGTCCCCAGTCAAATAAATTTACACAAAGTTGGCTTTCAGTTTTTCAGAGGAGCTAGAAATATAAATCATGGCATGGAGCAAAGTTCCATGGGCACAAATTTTGGTCCAAACCATACATGATCTACCTTTTAGAGTTATGCATAAAAATTAAGAAAATAATTGTATAACATTAAATATAATATTAATTGTCTATAATACTCACTCGGTTCCATATTAAGTGTCGTTAGAAGCCAAATCCCACAACAAAAGTAATTATCCTTCATTGTAAAGTGTAAAATTAAAATCAAATTATTAAATTACCCTTTTTTTTGTTTTTATTTTTTATAGGAGTAATCACAAAGAATTCATTTGTCATTACCTCCACCATGCAACCTTGAAATTTTTCTAACTTAAACAAAGTCAATTTAATATCCTCATCATCCGGCAATCCTACCTTCATTCTCCAAAAAAATAAAGTTTAAATTTACTCTTTTTTTAAAAATTTAAAATTTTAAAATCTTGCATCTACTTTTGAATTGATTTATTATTTTTTTTATATTTCCCTCTATTTTTTCATTCTATAAAAGTATAGTAAAAAAAATTAGGCTTAAGTTTAGCAATAATACATTATGAGTATTGGTACGTAATTGGGAAAAAAATTGGAAAGGTAAGTATAAGAAAAACAATTTTCTTCAAGAATTGATATTATTACAATTTAATAATTCTTCTAGGACTATATTTCAATTTTAGGAGCTTAGAGCATCTCCAGCAGATGGACTATCTGCTGGACTATATTTAGTCCATCTGACATCAGCAAATGTCCTTTAGTCTTCACTTTTTTCAGCAGATGGACTATCCCGTGGACTATAATATAAAAAGATTAAAATAATCAATGAATTCAAAAAAACTCCAACGAACATAATCCAACGACCATATTCTAACGGTCATATTCCAACGGCCATATTATAACGGCTATATTTTAATAAACAAATAGCATCTATAAATATAACTCACATCTAGTCTCTCATATTCACTCATCTTAACTTCATTCTTCCAGTCAAATAAGTTATTTTAAATATGTCTCGTCAATTCGAATTAGCTATGTTGCACGTGGATGAAGAAGATGATGAAGAAGCATTTGGACAATTGTTAATACAAACTCTTATTAATAAAATACTTACAATGGCTAAATGTTGGAGTAGTTAATTGAAATATATAAAATAAATTGAATTATTATACATATTTATAGATTTTCAATTAGGGCTTTCAATTTCTATCCGTTTGTATTTTTTATTACCGTTCTGAATTTTTTTTTCTATCCATTTTGAGTACTTTCTATCCGTTCGTCTCTTTCACTTCTCTCATCAGATCTCCTAGACTTCTTCTCTCAGACTTCATACTTCATCTCCTTCACAGATCTTCTTCTTCAACCTCGTTCTTTTTTTCCTTCCATTTCTTCAACAGAGTTTCCCATTAAAACCATTATTTTATTTATAGTCTACTTGATTTCTCATTCGCAGATATAGTCATTTTGAGCGGCCGGAAAAATTGATCGACTAAATATAGTCCATCTGCTGGAGCAAAAATGACGTCCTAGACTAAATATAGTCTACGAATTTGGCATCTCCGGCCTCCTGGAGTTGCTCTTAGGGAGGAGAACATGGAAATAAAAATTATTGTAGTGTATGTGCTGATTATGACTTTACTGAAAGATAACCTCGAACATGTAAGTGTATGATAATATAATAAATCAAGGTTTAAAACTCGGATCACCGGTCAGACTTTGTAAAAATCGGAACCGGTCCACTCAACAGTCCGATTTAGACCATTGAACTGTTAAGAACCGGAAGTCAAACGGCGCAAAAACAAACGGCGGCAGGAAAAAGAAAAACCGCGCAAAACAAACGGCGACAGGAAAAAGAGGACTAAACGTTAGGTTGTCAAAAGATATTTTTAAGTTTGCAGGATATTTTAGGACAACCACTAAAAATATCTCCCCCTTCTGTTGCACTGGCAACATAGCGCTGACGTGGCAACACGTCACACGAAAAATTATATTCCGCTGTTTTAGTTTTTTTTTTTCTATCTTCGTGTTTATCGATCAATATTATTGCTTACTTCTGCTGAGGGGATAGATTGTAGTTTTTTTTTTGGACATAATATTCATGAATTATTAATTATTATTTTTTTATTATTTTTTTGAGATTTTAATATACTATTTTTATAGTTATTTTTTTTTTGTATTTTGAGACTTGAAAAACTCAAAATAATTACATATAAAAAATAAAACTTGATAAATTTTGAGAAACGAATTATCCTAGTCAGAGCCGGCCCTGGGGCAGGTCCATCGGGGCGACCGCCCAGGGCCCAAAGTTGAGGAGGACTCAATTTTTTTTAAAAATTATGTATATATGTGTATAAAAAAAATAAAAGAATAATTATAAAATATAATGTAAAATAAATCAATAAATTAATATGGAAAATCAAAATAGACTCTTAGCCACAAAAAAAAAACTCTTCAACCCTCTCAGTTCATATTTGATTCACGGTTTAACTGCAAAATTTAAAATATTTTGTATTAACTGACGAGGATAAATATTTGATTCACGGTTTAACTGCAAAATATGGCATACTTGATTAAAAAGATGTTTATATTACACATCTCTATATCATAGATGCTAACAATTTAAGAAAACACAAAAGTTCTATTTTGATTTTGGATTATGAGTTTTAATATTATATTTATTATTCCCTCCGCAATATGATAAAAAATTTAGTTGACTTTATATGTATATTAAAAATAAAAAAAATAAAAAAATTTATCCATATTTAAATTCTCATTTAATTGTATAATTTATTGTACATAATTAATGATATTTCATAAATATGCATTTAAATAAAAATACGACAATTGAACTTAATATATGGCTAGGGTAGAGGCAAAACTGCTCTCGAGATAATAATTAACCTTTAACAAAAAGATATTAAAGTGAATTTTATATATTTATATAAACAAACTAGTACTAATAAATAGTGAATTTTATATAGTTATATAGTGTAAATAATGTTTCTTGTGTTGAATACACCTCCAAAAAAGTCACAATCCGTACCAAATAGAATTATTTTGTAACAATCCTTGTAACTGTAGATATGTAATAATCCTAGATATTTTTAAAAGTTAAATAAATTATATTAATTTTAAAGTATAATTTAAAAAAATTAAATTTGATTAAATACTTTGAAAGTAATTTATAATACTATTAAAATTTTAATTGATTGAGATATGTAGTTAATGTAGGTAATTAGAATAATTGTTTATTATAAATTATTTTATTATTTTTAATATTTATTATTATTACTATTTTTGGTGTAGCAAGATTTTGTTAAAAAATAAATAAATAAATAAATAAAGGAAGAAGCCCGCGGCCCGACCCAACCCGGGCCACGGACCTCACAATTTCAACTCGCCAAAATTCGGGCCATTTTGGACCCGGTCCGAGCTCGGCCCGTCCGCCCGTTTGCCATCTCTAAAAGGGCCACACTTAAAATTTTTTGCCTTGGGCCTTGTAAAACACAGGACCGGCTCTGATGTGCATATAAATTTAATTGTTATTTTTTATGATTTTAATATTAATTAAAAATTAAAACTAAAAATATGGAAAGAGAGAGAAAAGGAGATAGAGAGAGGTAATTTGAAAAAGTTGATGAGGTTAGTTAAGACAAACCTTTAAAATTCAGGTTTGATTTTGATACGGTTATGAAATTATATTTTATTCTTAAGTTGGAATTTCAAAAAAACAAATAATTTGAAAGAAAAAAATAAGTGAAAAGTAGAATAGTCATCGAGTTAAATCAAGTTTATTTATTTAAAATGACTTATAAGTTATTTTTAATAAATAAAAAACTATTATTTTTCAAAAATAACTTATAAGTCAATCTATAAATTAAAAATTAAAACATAACTAAACGCCTAAATTATAAAGAATAATTTATAAATTAGTTTTACCAACTTATAAGTATGTCCAAATAAGTTTATTTATTTAAAATGAGTTATAAGTCATTTTTTAATAAATAAAAATTATTACTTCTTAAAAATAACTTATAAGTCAAAATTTATAAATTAAATATTAAATTATAACTAAACAACTAAATAATAAAAAATAATAAATAAGCTCACAAATGGGAGGTTGTCAAAAGATATTTTTAAAGTTTGAAGGATGTTTTTAAAGTTGGAAGGATATTTTAATTTTTAGGTTAAATGTTTTTTAATTCACTGTATTTTAGGTCAATTTACAAACATTTCACTATATTTTTTTTTCTTACATTCAGTTAACTCACTTTTTATTTTTTTTCATAAATTTGAAATTTCGTCTTGACCGTTAAGTTTTTTAACAATAAATTGACATGACAATGCCACATACGCACAAATTTCTAACTGTAAGGTTTTTTTAACATTTTTATCCACGTCAGATTTAACCCATTTAATAAGACCAACCCACATCCCACATGAATATATGATCCATAACCTACTCAAAACCCACCCACTAACAAAAATATTTTTAATTTATTATGATCAACATTAGAGTTTAAAATTAATAATTTGTTAGAAAAATTATAATTTTAGTAAAACAAATAAGATGAATAGATGAGATGAACATACTTTAACTCTAAATCTCATATGAAAAAAATGATTTGAAGATGAGGTATAAGGGAGTTTGATAATAAAAAAACCCTAGATGATGATGAAATATTATGAAGAGATTACTGAAACTTCAAACATTTTAGGTGATATTATTTTATAATAAAAATTTGAATATTGCTCTCTTGTTAATTTTATGATTATATTTACCTTATAATTTCCTTTCATTTCCAATTCATTATATATCAGAGTTTCATGTTAGTTTTCTCTCTGTTGTGAAAGAAAATATATATGGTCAACGGTTTAAAGTCAACAAAATTTATTGAATTTTGTAAAAAAATAAAATTTCAGTTAGTTAACTGTAAAAAAGAAAAGTATAGGCAGACAATTATAAATTGTCATAAAGTATAGTGACCTAAAAAAATATTTTATCCTTTTTAAGACAACCACTAAAAATATCTGTTGCGCTGACAACTTAGTGCTGACGTGAAACCACGACACGTCTAAAAGCGGATGACAACTCAACCGCCTCTCTCTCTCTATATCCTCCCTTCCGTTTATCAACTTCTTCTACATTCCTAATTACTATATTTATTCTGTAACAAAAAGCAGACGCAAAAAATATTTTTCGTTCTTTTATTAATTTTTTTGTTAAGAGTTATCGATCAGTATTATTCAGATATGGAAGGTTTATTTTCTCCACCGAACTCGGTGGGCTGTGAGCTCGCCAGACACGGCGACGGCGACGACCAGATTTCAAATCCGGTAATTAATTCACTCAATCTTTCATTTTTTATTACTATTTTAGTTCATCAATTCATGCGTTTATGTAGACTGCTATGATTTTTTTGTTTTTGGATCGGTTGAATGTTTGTTTTTGTGTAGAATCTGATGATTGGAGATTGTGTATTCAATGTGGTTTTGGGAAAATCTCTACGTTATGCACTTATCTTTCGAAAAACAAGTAGATTTTTATAATTTATTAGATTGTTACGGATTGAGTTTCATAAATGAATACGAGTCTGTAATAAGCTTATTTTTCAGTGAATTGATAAGTATAATTTTAATTGCTATTTTTGGAACTCTAAAAAGTGAAGAAAAAAACAAAGGAAGATGGAAAATTTTAAAAAATGTATTTTTAGTGATCCTTTGCACTTATATTTAGCATTATACTTGATTTTAAGTTTGTCAAAGGATTCTAAGCTTGATTTTTGTTCATTAAGGAAACATTATCTTGCTCTTTTTTTCAATTATTATTATTATTATTGTTATTATTATTCTTTTTATTTTGACAATCTACTCTTTCAAAACACTAACGAGAGCCTAAGAAAGGTTTACCTGTAGGAAGTGACAATTGATTGAATATCAACCAACCTTTATTATGTCAAGTGTCAACTACTATCAAACACAAATCAGTTTTGATCATGAAATAAATTTGGTGATAAACGTCTTAATGTTAAATTAAGGTTGACAGTCACACAGATGACAGAACTAGAGGTACTTATTTAAATTTTAAAGACTACAAAATAAATAAAAAAAGGGACAAAAAGCTTGGTGGTTTGTCAATTATTTGTGAACATATCTTGCTTTTTGTTAAGCAGATCGATTTGACCTCTTCAATTGGTCTCGTGTTCAAAGATCAATTACTGTTACTCCTAGTTAACTTTAGATTATAGGAAGAATAGCATAAAGTTTGTTGAGAAGGTTTCATGGTTACAGTTTGATCATTGATGTGGTACAGAAGTAGTTTACTTTTTCTACCTTCTATGCCTGTTTTTTCTCTCCCTTCTCCAATAACCCTTTGGTTACTAAATAAAATCCCGCATGGCTCTTTCTTTATGCTACACCTCTTTAATTAATATCGCTTTTTGTAGCTCACCATATTTGTTTCATTAAAGATTTCACTGTTGTTAGACACAACATGGGTTATTATCTTTATGTTTCCTTTTCATATTTTAATGCAAACGTCTTGGCCCACAGCTCTTGTAAGTTGTTACTTTCCTTATTTTGTTAGGCAACTGATGACCATAAGTCTTGTCTTAGAATTTAGCATCTCCATTAGGTAGGTATTCCCCTCTCAGGAATGATGGTGAATCTTGTTGTGCATAATAATTATTTGAAAACTTGATTTTTTTTCTTCATATATTTGTAACTTGAAAACCTAAGGTTATTTTCATCCCAAATATTGATCTTTGGTCCTGATACTAGTATACTACTTTAATTAGTACTCGTATGAACTAAGCAATGTAATAGGCTTGCTTTTGTATTCATGCTTAAGCTTTTTTGGCTTGCCATCAATACTTTTTCCTACAGTCAGAGCCGGTCCTGTGTTTTACAAGGCCCAAGGCAAAAAATTTCAAGTGTGGCCCTTTTAGAGATGGCAAACGGGCGGGCGGGCCGAGCCACACTTGAAATTTTTTGCCCTGGGCCTTGTAAAACACAGGACCGGCTCTGATATTAATTTATTGATTTATTTTACATTATATTTTATAATTATTCTTTTATTTTTTTTATACACATATATACATAATTTTTAAAAAAATTTAGGCCCTCCTCAACTTTGGGCCCTGGGCGGTCGCCCCGGTGGACCTGCCCCAGGGCCGGCTCTGCCTACAGTTAAAGTGTCAATTAGAGAGCAGGTGATCATGCAACTTAGGGGGTTTTCTTTTTTTGGGTCCGTCGCGCATTTATCCCTCTTGACCATTAATTGTAATATGATCCTGTTATACCTACTTTTTGCGCTGTTTCTCCCTATCAGACACATTAATACGTTATACATAAATTGGTTCCTGGAAAATCAAATCTAAATATTCTTTTTTCTCGAGGTTTATAGCTCTAATCAAGGTAACTTTATCTCAGGAATCTCTGCGGAGTGTTTCAATGCGCACAGACTGGACTGACGAGAAGCATAGTTTGTATCTAAAATCTATGGAGACATTATTTGTTGACCAATTGTATAATTCGTTGGATCTTCATGGCTCACGCTCACAGAAAGATTGCCCAGATCATAAATCCTCTAAGCAAATGCATGTCAGCACTCGTGTCCCTTCTGGACAGGTCTAAAATCTAATTGCTTTTGTTCTAGTGCCTATCCTCAGCATCTGTTTTCTGCTGTGAATCTTACTTTTACCAGAGCTAGTTTAATTGCCCATATATACTTATATGTTCTGATTTCTTGGGTTTCTTATTATTGTTCCGCTCGTCAGTTTAAGGTTCTTAGAGATGGCTGTTGGGCAAAGATCAATTTCAGAAGAGGTGAATCTGCATTGAATAATGTCGATGAGTCTCGTGATCTTTCAGTAAACCCATGGATTCGACATTTCAGATCTGGAAGAAGTCACCACAGTGTAACAAATTCTAGTCTACAAGGAAAAACTGCTGTGGCTGCTACAAATCGGTTTCTTGTGTCTCAGCCTCAGTTGTGCCACCATGATTCAATTGACAGCAATACAGGTAGCTCGCACCTTCACTTGAATGTTTTGCCTGGAATATCCCTTTCCTTTGCATGATCGTCAACAGTCTTCATTGTGCATTTATCCATTTATTTTTCTTCATATACTCCCTTCGCTTCAAGTAGAAATTCATGTTTCAAATTGATGTGTAGGGCAAGGATTTTAGATGTGTCTATGACAAACTGAGACATTAACTATTCATATATTATTTTTCAAATTTTCATTTAGATGTTCAAGAATTATTTTGAAAAAAAAACTATATTAAAAAGTATAGATCCCTAAATATGTGACATCATAAAAAAAAATCTGTGTCAATAGTACGGTGTTCAAGATGACACTCAAGTTGTGGCAGAGGTATTACGAGTAAAGAAACAAGCTGCTACTGATTCTGGTATAATGACTTAGGAAAATGTAGGATAAAATCAACCAAATAATGGAGATCTTTGGAGAAACTTTACACACGGAGTAAGAAAGAGGGAGGGAGGGAGGGAGGGAGGGAGGGAGGGACTATGTGTGAAGTGAATGGACTGCAACTTCTTCTGTTCAGTTGATAAACGGTTGTATTAATCACTCCAAGTTTAGGTTCACGTATTTCTGTCCTTTGAGTGAAGTGAATGCAGGAACCTTTGCGTCCTAAATTTTACACTACTTGTCTGAAGGATGTAGTTTGAGCCCAAGTGTGGGCAATGTGACATTGTTGTTCATAGTATCATCAATATTAATTTAAAAGGAAGATTCCAATTTGTTTCTACTTATTGGATGTCACCACATAGGCCATAGCATGAACAGATGATCAAATGTTACCTAGCTTATATATCTATCTATTTTCATTTTCAAGTATTGAACGGTTCCCACATATTTTGGCCCTTGCAGAGGTGACCGATCAAAATTTCGTTGATGAAGATCTTGAAAATGAAGTGGCAAGCCATACATGCAACATTAAAAAGATGAAAACTTCTGCCGTTGTTAGTTCAAGCAATGATCAAGTAATGTGTTGAAATTATTTATCTACGCATAAATCATATATTATGATATTATATATATGCTGTATTCCTCTATTGCCAAATGTTCTTTCAGGTTGTCCCATACAGAGAGTTCCCCATGACAGAAGATGTTGGGAAAATATGATGTTCTGCCAAGGAGTAAATTTTCCGATCATTGCATGGAGATGGCCCCATGAGTAGACATTGACCAAATTTATTCTTTTAACTCGAGAAGATTCGGTTGGATTTAAAATCTTATTTATTTATTTAATTTTTATTTATTTATGTGGGATATTTATTTATTAATAAAAGTATATCATTCATTATATGATTGATAAGTTTGTTTATATATATATATATATATTATGATTTATGTGTATAGCTTATGATGATTTGGAGATATATTATCTTATAGGTTATATTTACTTAAACCGCGATGATTTATTTTGATCATTAAAGTTAGGTTTTTAGTCAAAATATTATTGCATTAACGGTGTGCATTAAAACGGATCATGTGATAATATTGTATTTATAAAATATTTTCACATAAATATTAATTTGTGAAATTTTTTAATTTTAAAATAATAATAGATTTAATATTGTTATATATTAATTTGATGTTCTAATAAGTGAGATTATATTGTGTTAATTAATATCTCAGAATGTTGATTAATATTAGAAATATTATTATTGTCAAAATATTTTCAAGATTTTTTATAAGATAATTTATCAGTTATCATATAATGTCGATCGAGACTTTAAAAATTTATTATTAAAATAATTAATTTAATTGTTAAATCAATTTATGATCAAATTAAGATAAATTATAGACTTATGAAATTAGTTTAAATGTATTGAGATTATATTAATTCTGAAATATTTATGTACATCTATAGAGAAAATATTTACAGTTTATTAGTAAAGGGTTTATTTAATCAATTCCTGAATTAAAATGCAATTGCAATTATTTAGTGAAATTAATTGTGATTAATATTTATTTTGAATATTATTATTAGATAATAATATCTAGATAATATTGGAGTTAGAAAAGTAATCCATTAGGATCCCCTTCATATCCTAATATGGACCACATTCAAAAGAGAGGATAACGATGTGAGACCCCAAATTTTATGAATAAAGATTTAATTTTTTTGAAATATTTCTTTAAATATTATGGTGTGAATTTGAGATAGTGTTATAGTTGTGAGTAGTATTTATAAATTTTGCAAAGTATGCAAGTTGTAATATAATATTCGTATGATCGAAAAATATTCGTTTTAACAGGGAATATTCGTACGACGGCACAATCATTGGTGGACCCCACAACGAAAGTATTGTCGTAGTTAGAAAACGATAGAATTATCATTTTATAAAAATAACGGCGAAAGTGTTACCGTTAAAACTGTTGAACTACTCGGTAGTAAAAGTACAGTAATACGATTGGTTGCATAGTAGCACACGGTGTTGATTATTGATGCTTACGTGATAAGTCACTCAGTTATATTTAATTATTGCTACAGTAATTGCTGCATGATATCTCTCATATTATTAATTCAATTATTGTCACAGTATCATCTGTATAATATGTTATATTATTAAATCAATAATTGAGACGACAAAGTTATTCATATTATTATTTGCAATATTGACAATGTTTAGAAGTTCTGTCAAGGAGAGGTTTGGTCACCTAATTGCGCGCCAATAAGTAGAAATTCTTATCGGAAAGCTCCCTCTTTCCTGGGAACGATCTGGTTGTTAAATATTGTGAGTTATAATATTAATGATGAATAAGTTCGTGTTGATTAAAGATGAATTTGATAATTCTATTGTGTTGGGATTATTAGTGTTAGTGAAAATCGACATCTATTCAGATGATAATTGATGTCTGGGGGTTATATTGATAAATCGGATAATTTATCGGATAAATGAGCAATTAATTGCTACTAATTCACATGCTTATATAACTATTTGTTCACATATGTGTACTATTGAATCACATTCTTGTACTATTAGGGGAGTTGATGGAAGATTGATAATACTTGCATGACTAAGTTAAAAATGGAGGTATAGATGGAGGTATTATACTGTAATTCGTATTTTCACATGATTATAACTATTGGTTCACATGATTGAACTATTAATTCACATTATTTACTATTAGAGGAGGTGGTGCAAGTTTGATAATACTTGCAAGACTAAATTTAAAAGGAAAAAAAAGTTGGAGGTATTATACTGTAATATTTCGAGCCCCAAAATGTGCAATTATCGAAACTATATTTTTCTATAAATAGAAGCTCATTCTTCCTTCATTTCTCACCAATTCACTAAAGCTATAGAGCAATTATTATAGAGAGAAATTATAGAGAGAAAGAAGAAGAGAAGACTGCTACCTCACTATTCCAGTATCTAGTTTTCTTTTAAGGTAAGGAATATTATTTTTTGTACTCGTAAGGGATATTATTTCTTTCGTATTCATGAAGAGAGCTATTGTTATTCCATTCCTTATTATTTTATTAGAATAACATGTATATGCGAAGTACCGCATATACGGTGAAATTCTTCTGTTATTACATTCTTATTATTCTGTTGGAATAACCTGTATATGAGAAGTACCGCATACATGGTGAAATTCTTCTGTTATTTCATTCTTTATTATTATGTTGGAATAACATGTCTATGTGAAGTACCGCGTACATGGTGAAATTCTTCTACTATTTCATTCTTTATTATTTTGTCGAAATATTCTGTCTGTACATTTACGCATGAACTGGTTCCATTATTTACTATTTTGTCAGAATATATTGTCTGTGCGTTTACGCATGACATGGTTTCATTATTTATTATTCTATTGGAATATCCTGTAGGTGCGGATTACGCATGACCTGGTTCCATTATTTATTATTCTGTTGAGAATAACATGTCTGTGCTGTAAGACCCCAAATAATTAATAAATGAAATTTAATTTTCTTTAATTATTATTTTGAATAGTAAGAGCTGATTTGATTAATGTGGATAGTTATGGGTAAAATACGCAAATATTTCAAAATAAACAAGTGGTTATAAAATATTCATTGTTGTCGGGGAATATTCGTTTGGTCGTGGAATATTCGTACTGTCGGGGAATATTCGTACGACGGCGCAGCCATGTGTGGGCCCCATAACGGAAAGCGATTGGAGGAAGAAAACGACAAATATAAGTTGTTTAAAAATAACGGCGTAGTTGTTATCGTTTACACTGTTGGAATACCAGGTGGTTAAAATACAGTAATACGCGTTGTTGCACAGTAGCACACGGTATTGCACAGTATTTTGAATTATTAATCCTTACGTAAGAAGACACTACTCATTAATTGCTACAGGAGTTACTGTTCATTACTTTATTGATTCAATAATTGCTGCGTTGATATTTATATTATTATTGTTTTAATAATTGTCATTGCACAGTATTTTCCATTATCAGATCAATAATTTATATTATTTGAATAATATTATCAGATAACATTATTGGCAATGTCTAGAAAGTTCTGTCAAGGAGAGGTTTGGTCATCTAATTGCGCGCCAGTAAGGAGAAATCCTTATTGGAAAGCCCCCTCTATCCTGGGAACGGCCTGATTGTCAGTACTGTGATTCTATAATATTATTTTTAATAATTAATTATTGATTATTATGATAAAGAAAATATTTATTTTATGTGGATATAGATGGAGAAAATTTTTAATGTGACAATGGTTGAAAATTAATATTTTATCCTTTTCTGATAAAATAATTCATTTAAATATATTATTTTAATAATATATTAATGATGCTATTTTTATAATGAATGTGGGATATATGAGTATTTTTGTGGCATTAAATGTTTAACACATGTTTTGTGTGTCGGTGGACATAATTTTTGACCGAAAATTGAGTATAGACTGTAAAATCGCCCGTTTGTGGATTTCGGTCAATTTCTATTTGGAATTTGGAAAAATTTTCTTCTGCAAAGTTGTAGAGAATGGAATTTCCCATGGAAAGTCGCAAGTTTCGAATTTTTCTGATAAACGAGCTATTTTCTACGAATTATTGAAGTTTTAAAAAATAAAATAATTTTTATTAAATTTATGGGTGGGACCCACTTTGGTTGGTGAAATACACACATGGGCTGCCATAGGAATTCAGAAATGGCAGGCTTGAATTATCAACAAAGCATGCGTAGATATTGATATAATTAATATTATTATTTTATTATTTTAGTCTCCTTTGGCGTTCTAACATTTTCCTATAAATAGAGGACTAAGTTAGAATTGAAAATCACACCAGAAACAAAGTTTTTTTTTTCTCTCTCTCTATATTATCGAGCGTATTCTTGTGAGTATACTTTGAGTGTTGCTATACGGTGCGAGTTTCTGTCAGCACTATACCGAAATTCAGTCAGAAGTACGTTTATTTTGAGGTAAGGGATGTTATTTTCTTCTTAAATGATATTATTTTCTTCAATATCATTATACCGAAATATTGGTGAACGTTTTTATCAAATTTGGAACTTTTTGTGCCGGAGTTACTATTCACGTATACGGCACTATTCACGAATACGACACTATTCACAGAAAAATTATTATTTTTTCTTTTCGTCCAAAATATCTATTGTGGATACTAGCTTTGATTGTATCCATGTTTTGATCATTCTTGAATTTTACACCACTATGATTATTATTTTTGGTATTTTTGGACATGGATAAAACAAAGTACGAATCCTTAATCCTTAATCCTTGTCATTTTGTTTCACTGGATTCGCTTCTTTAAAAATATTTTTATCATCTTCAGTCTTAAATGATGTTATTATTGAATATCTTTGGCCTGTAGTGCAAAGATGAATGATTTCTGATGAATATCTTTGGCCCGTAGTGCAAAGATGAACAGGTGTTTAGATGAACATGACCAACAGATGAATATCCTTGGCTGTAGTGCAAGGATGAATATATGATTCAAGATGTGCATTGATTGATGTTACAGGGATAAAAATACTGTTGATGGACTGTTAAATTCATAGACATTAGTAGATTTCATCCTCTACGTAACTCTTCTATGAATTAATATTTTTCGCTGCGAATATTGATTTAAAACTTGTTGTCTATTGTATTCTATTAGATTTTTTTTCCCTGTTGAAGACTAACGATAATTTGTTGTATATTATCTTAGTCATAATATTCTTTACTGAGCTAGTTGAGCTCACCCTTTTCCTTTTTGTTCCATTTTTTTTCTCAGGAGACGAGAATATAGCGAGTACGAGTCGGGGTATGAATTGATGGTTCTTGAGAGAGTTGTTTAGTAGTCCTCACCATTTTTATAAAATAATGTATCAATAATTATGATGAGGATTTATTTATATGTGGATATTGTCTAGATGGCAATATCGGTATTTAAACTCACAGTTATATGTTGTAATAATAAAGTTGAAGTTAATTCTGTACCATGTATTTGACAACTCAAAATGGGTGATGTATACCTGTTTTGGGGGTGTCACAGTTGGTATCAGAGATTAGGGATATGATCTCTGGCGGAGATAGGGGAATAGAACTAGGAGGGGAGAGACGAGTAAATCCTTCGCTAGTGTGTCCTACCTAAGCTTATTTGTTAGTTGGTCAGTATATAGGGATATTATGTGATATATTGATTTCCTTAATTAAACCTTGTTTTATGACAGTATTTGAGAATGTCGACTGAGAATATTAACAGTGGAAATGAGACCGTGGAGACGCCTGTACTCACCAACGAGGAGAACGTGCAACAGGCTGGCAATGTTCCTCCTGTGAACAACACCACTGATCAGACGATGAACGACGCAATGTTTAGAAGCTTTTTGCAGTTCATGCAAAATCAGACGAGGGAGACTTGTGTTCAAAATACAGGAGGAAATGATAACAATTCACGGGTTATCACAGCTAAGCAGTTCAAAGAGTTGGGACCACCAGAATTTAAGGTAAAGCCAGATCCGATCATGGCGGAGACATGGGTCAAGCAAATTACCAAGATATTTGATGTCTTGGGATGCATGGAGGAACAGAAGGTTTCATTCGCCACCTTTATGTTCCGTGGCGAGGCAGACTACTGGTGGGAGTCTGTGAAGCGTACCCATCCAGCCGCACTCAGCATGTCTTGGGAGACGTTTCAGAAACTATTGCGGAAAGTGTTGCGAGTCTGTCAATCTCCATTCCCCTTGGTTGAAACATTCGTGTATGGCCATTGATACGCAAAGTCATCCATGGTACCTAAAAAGAGAGAAATATAGGAAGAGAATGAAAAATAAAAATAAAAATAAAAATGTTTAAATTAAGACTAATTTGATTGAAATTAATATTGGTAAATAATTATTAAATTAATTTCCCGGCAGCGGCGCCAAAAACTTGTTGATCGATTTCGCAATCAATGAATACGTGCAAGTATACACGGTCAACAAGTAATAAAGTGAAAGTAGAGTATCGTTCCCATGAAGAATTATTTAATAAAAATCACCAAGTACTAATTCTTAATCAAACTAATTTTATTTAAACAATCTCAAATCGTGATTTTTCTAATTAATAAAACTAAATTAATCAATTAAAACTAAGTTACTTTATAAATAAATTCAAATAAATAAAGGCTAAGACTCCAATATCCCCAATTATGAACTATAAACCAATTATCTAATTATCCCAATTATTATGTCTACTGAATTGTTAACAGGAATTCTCACATGCCAAAAACCCTCTCTCGAGTGATCAATTGCCTTCTATTTAACCCAGATTAATTTTGCTATATCTCTATGCAAAACAATTGAATTAAACTCGTTACAATCCCAATTCCTTATGTGTTACATGCGGCAAATAGATATTCTCATTCTATTTACAAACCTAATTATTCACTGTGCAAATAACTAAGTCACATGTCATCATGCCCAGTTCTAACCCTAGAATTCCTTTCTCAACTCCTTTTAGAGTAACAAGATAATTACTGATCAGATAATTAATCAATAAGCACAAAGCAAGATGAACAATTCACTTCAACATAAATAATTAGAATAAATCAAATAATCAATTCATAATTATAAAAAGTTCAATTGAAATCTTAATGAAAGAGTTAGTTCATAATTAATGAATTAAAATCAAGAATCCACAATTGAATAGACATTAAAAGATAAAAGTAAGATGAGAGAAGAGAATAGAATCTGTTGTCAGCAAATCTGATGCTCCCCTCTTGCTCCTGCTTTGAATCTTCAATGGTCTCCAAGTTGCTTCAATCTCCAAAACTAATAAGAACTATGGTTATGTTCTAATCTAAAGGAGTGTTTTATCTAGTCTAATCTATGTAATCTCTCTTTTATTTATGCCTTACATCATGTATTTACAGGTTACAAGTCTAATTTTGAGTTTAGGAACAAACCCAATCCAATTTGGAGTCAAAAAGGTGTTAAAATTCGCCCAAAACGCGTCCAGGCCATCACCAAGCCCTTCCCCAGCGCCCCAGCACTGTTCACGATACTGAGAGTCTGCCTTATAGCGCCCCGGCGCTGGAAAATGCACTAAGAATCGCGCCCCAGCGCTGGCCCAAAATCTGACATTTTCTGCTCCGACGTCCTTTGGGAAAACGGCCATAACTTCTTCGTCCGAACTCCGATTTTGATGATTCAAGATGTTCTAGAAAGAGAAAAAGTAGATATACAACTTTCATTCTTGAAGTGTTTCGAAATAATGTCCAGAGCTATAGTCAAATTGGCTCTGAAGTGACTGCTGTGTAAATGACAAGCCGAAAACGCGAATCTAGCCACCCCGAACGTTGATCCATGTAACTTTTATCCCAAATCCTACAAAACAATATAAAACATGCTTGAATAGACACAAACACATAAAAACATCTTAAAAGACTTGAGAACAACAATAAATTAAGCCCGAATGTATCCAATTCATGTGTATAAAACTCACTCATCGATAATAATATAATAAAATATTATTTTATCAGAAAAGGTAAAATATCGATTTTCAACAATTGTCACTTTAAAAATTTTCTCCATCTATATCCACATAAAATGAATATTTTCATTATCATATAAATCAATAATTAATTATTCACAAATAATATTACAGAATCACAATAATGACAACCAGACAGTTCCCAGGAAAGAGGGGGCTTTCCAATAAGAATTTCTCCTTACTGGCGCGCAATTAGGTGACCAAACCTCTCCTTAGACAGAACTTTCTATACATTGCCAATAATGTTATCTAATAATATTATTCAGATAATATGAATTATTGCTTCGATAATGGAAAATACTGTGTAGTGACAATTATTAAACAACAGTAATATAAAATATCAACGCAACAATTATTGAATCAATAAAATACTGAACAGTAATTACTGTAACAATTATTGAGTAGTGCCTTCTTACGTAAGAATCAATAATTGGTGCAATACCGTGTGCTACTGTGCAACAACGCGTATTACTTTACTTTACCCACCGGGTATTCCAACAGTGTTAACGGTAACGATTACGTCGTTATTTGTAAAAACTCAAATTTGTCTTTTTCTTCATCCGATAGTTATTCTGTTATGGGGCCCACAAATGGCTGCGCCGTCGTATGAATATTCCCGACAAAAAGAATATTCCACGACCAAACGAATATTCACCGATAGAAATGAGTATTTTATAACCATTTGCATATTTTGAAAAAAAAATTTCATATATCACCCTTAACTTTAACTTTTATCAATTTAATCATTTACTGAATAGTAATTATAAGAAAAATTGAAAACTTGTATTTCATAAAATTCGGGGACTTACAGACCTTTTAAAGCAAAAGGAGATAGAATAATAGAAAAGTTAGATTTGGTTCATACTGATGTATGTGTTCTATTGACATTGAAAGCAAAAGGAGGTTATGAGTATTTTATCACATTTACTGATGATTACTCAAGATTTGGCTATTTATACCTAATGCATCATAAGTTTGAAACTTTTTAAAAATTCAAAGAGTTTCAGGCAAAAGTTGAAGAACTAATGGGTAAATACATAAAGACCCTTCAATCTGATTGAGGTGGTGAATACCTTCTTACAGAATTCGAAAATTACATGTCTTAAAATGGAATAGTATTACAGTTTTCTGCACTTTGTACTCAACAAAATTGTGTAGATCTTTGAAGATTTATTCTACACTACCTATATCTTTTTGGGATATGCTTTACAATCGGGGATGTACTTATTGAATATATATTGTTTCATCTAAATCAATTCCAAAAACATCATTAGAATTGTGGTTAGGATGCAAGCTTAGCTTGAAACACATTCATATATGGGGTTGTCTTGCACATATGCGGAAAATGAAAATATATTTAGATAAATTAAGAACAAGATCAGAAGTATGTTTGTTTGTTTGTTTGTTTGTATGGTATCCAAAAGAGACAAATAGTGGACTATTTTATAGCCCAGAAAATCATAAGGTATTTGTGAGTGGAAATGCAACTTTTCTGGAAAAGGATTATATGATGAAATATAAGCCAAGTAGTAGAGTTGTCTTAGAGAAAATGTTTGAAGATTCTTCTCTACAATCAAAACCAAAACTTTATAAATTACACCACAAGTCATAATACTTGAATCTAACTCAGGAGAGCCTCGTCGTAGTGGGAGGACTTCTAGACCCACACAAAGGTTTACTCTTTTGGGTGAGTCTACTGAGATTTTCTCAGATGATTTAGATTCAAATCCCATTAGCCATAATGAGACACTTGTTGATAAAAATGTTAATCTATGGCAAGAAGAAATGAAACCAGAAATGAAGTCTATGTATTCTAATAAAGTCTGAAAACTTGTAGATGCGCCTAATGAAGTAAAACCTATTAGGGTTGGTCGATTTCACAATCAATGAATACGTGCAAGTATACACGGTTAACAAGTAATAAAGTGAAAGTAGAGTATCGTTTCCACTAGAAATTATTTAATAAAAATCACCAAATACTAATTCTTAACCAAACTAATTTTATTTAAACAATCTCAAATCTTAATTTTTCTAATTAAGAAAACTAAATTAATTAATTAAACTGAATTGCTTTATGACTGAATTCAGATAAATAAAGATTAAGACTTCAATATCACCAATTATGAACTATAAATTAATTATCCAATTATCTCAATTATTATGCCTACTGAATTGTTAACAGAAATTCTCAAATGCCAAAAATCTTTATCAAAGCGATCAATTGACTTCTATTTAATCCAGATTAATCTTGTTATATTCCCATGCAAAACAATTGAATTAAACTCATTCAATTCTAATTCCTTATGTATTACATGCGGTGAACAGATATTTCCATTCAATTAACAAACCTAATTATTCACCATTCAAATAAATAAGTCACATGTTATCATGCTCAGTTCTAACCCTAGAATTTCTCTTCCAATTTCTTCTAGAGTAACAAGGTAATTACTGATCAGATAATTAATCAATAAGCTCAAGACAAGATAAACAATTCACTTTGACATAAATAATTGGAAGAAATCGAATAACTAATTTATAGACATAAAATGTTCAATTGAAATCTTAATAAAAGAGTTAGTTCATAATTAATGAATGGAAACCAAGAATTCACAACTGAATAGACATTAAAAGATAAAAGTATGTAGACCTGGAAAAACCGGCCCAAGAAAACCCGGGCAGTTTTGGCCCGACCCATTTTTAGCCCGGCCCGTGGGCGCCCGGCCCGCCCGCCTCCCATGATTTTTTTTAAAAAAATAAAATATTACTACTTGTGGGTTGTGAGGCTTGAACACAAGACTTGTAAGTAAATAAATAAGAGTTCAAACCAACTGTGTTACAACAACTATTTATTTTCAATGCAATCTTCAATATATTTTAACTATAATTGAAAATTATAATTAAGATATGTAGTTAATGTAGATAATTAATTAATAATACTAATTTATAATACTATTAATAATACTAATTTATGAAATTTTGAAGTCTGATAGCATTTTGAAGTCTGATAGCTTAGGAGATTCATATATCAGCATGCATCTATCTACAAATATGCAGATGCAAAATCAGTAGTAATTTAATTACTACTTTTTATCACGGAGGAGTGAGTACTAGTAGTGGTATTTATTATGGCCAAATTCCTTAGCCAACATAACATATTAACATATATCTTCCTACCTGTTGTTGGACCGGGTGTTGTGGTGGTGGTCCAGTCCACAAAATTATATTTTGTTAGGTTGATATAACAAACAAAATTAAAGTTGATTTCTTCAACTAACCCAATCTATAACCAACTACTTGTCTTGTTTGATTTTTTTGTAAAAGATTTATATTGAAACAAAAATATACGAGTTTTTGTTGCGAGTACATACATACGTGTATGTATTATGAAAAAAATATTACAAGTGACGCAATTAATTAGGATGAATTTTATTGTATTACTACTAAAAGCTATTATTATTTTATCCTTAAATATGTATTATTAATTTGGCTAAGACCATAAATTAAAATTTGGCTCACTCAATCAATTAATTTGGCTAATACTTTCATCTTTAATTTGGCTCACTCATTTATTGTTTATTATTAATTATTTTAGTATTTTTAATATTTATTATTATTATTATTATTTCTGGTGTAGCAAAAAATTTGTAAAAAAAAAAATTAAAGGGAGAAGCCCGCGGGCCTGCCATTTCCGGCCCACCAAAATCCGGGCCTTTTTGGCCCGGCCCGCCGTTAGCACTGCCCGCACCCGGCCCGGCCCGGCCAGGCCATTTGGCAGGTCTGAAAGTATGATAAGATAAGAGAAGAGAATAGAATCTGTTGTGAGCAAATCTGATGTTCCCCTCTTGCTCCTGCTCTTGATCTTCAATGATCTCCAAGTTGCTTCAATCTCCAAAACTATTAAGAACTAGGATTTATATTCTAATCTAATGGAGTGTATCTCTAATCTAATCTATGCAATCTCCCTTTATTCTATGTCTTACATCATGTATTTATAGGTTACAAGTCTTTTTTTTAGCTTTAGAACAAACCCAATCCAATTTGGAGTCAGAAAAATGTCAAAATTCGCTCCAAAATGCGTCCAAGCTTGCCCAACCTCTTCCCCAGCACCCCGGCGCTGGGCATGGTGCTGGAACACTGCCCCCTAGCGCCCCAGCGCTGGGCATAGGCTTGAAATGGGCGCCCCGGCGCTGGCCACTTTTCTGAAAATTTTCTGCTCCGACGTCCTTTGGGAAAATGGCCATAACCTCTTCGTACGAACTCCGATTTTGATGATTCAAGATGTTCCCGAAAGAGGAGACGTAGATCTACAACTTTCATTCTTTGAGTTCTTCGAAATAATGTCTAGAAAAATGCTGAAATTGGCTTTGAAGTGACTGCTGTGTAAATGATAAGCCAAAAACGTGCATCTAGCCACCCCAAACGTCGATCCACGTAACTTTTGTCCCAATTCCTACAAAACAACATAAAATATGCATGAACAGACACAAACACTTAAAAACTTCCAAAAGATTAAGATCAAATGCACTCAATTCATGGGTATAATACTCACTCATCAAGGTGCAAGTGGATCTACAAGATAAAGATGGGTGGATAGGAAGATTCAAACCTATAAAGTTAGGCTTGTTGTGAAATGATATATTAAAAAAGAATGCATTAACTTTGATGATACTCTTTCGTCGGTGGAAAAACTTAAATCCATCAAAATCCTCTTATTTATTGTTGCATATCTTGACTACGAGATATAAAAAATTCACGTCAACATAGCTTTTCTTAATGGCTATCTTGAGGAAAACATTTACTTACATGTATCAACCAAATGGTTTCATGGTTAAAGGCCAAGTAGAAATGGTTTGTACGCAAACTACATAAATTTATTTATGGGCTTAAACAAGCATCGAGATCATGGAAAGTCAGATTTGATCAAGTAATTCAATCACTTAGATTTGAACAAAATCCTGAAGAGCCATGTGTTTATAAAAGAAGTTAAGGTAAATTGGTGGTATTCTTGACTTTATATATAGATAACTTTCTATTGATTGAAAATTAATGACACGAGAATGTTATCTCAAGTTAAAGTATGGCTATCTAATCATTTTGACATGAAAGATTTGGGAGAAGCCAATTACATTATTGGGATCCAAGTTATCTGGGATCGTTAGAAAAGAATGTTGTGCCTTTCTCAAGCTGTATATATAGATAAAATTCTGGTTAAGAATGTCGTGCAGGATTCCAAAAGGGACTACTTCTATGACGCCCCCAAAATAGGGTCCATAAAACCCAATTTGGATCACCAAAATACGTACTTCAATAATACATTATCTTAATACAGTGTCGTATATAATACGACAATATCCAAACTCAAATTATTGCAATGTCGTATAAGATACGACAACACATATTACAAGTCTTCAACATGATTATTGTCACACTATTTAACAACATGGTGAAAACAACTATATACACTATCTTGGATCATCACTCCACACCCCAGCTAAACCCAGCTACACTCTCATTTTCTGAGAAGAATAATGGAACAAAAAGAAAAAGAGTGAGCTCAAATAGCCCAGTAAAGAATATCATAACTGAGATAATGAAGAATATATTATCCTTAGCCTTCAACAGTGAAGAATCTGATAGAATATAATAGACAACAAGTTTTAGATCAACAACTGCAACAGAAATAACAATCAACTAATTAGGAGAGTAAAATAAATCATGACGTTCACAATATTCTCCAAATTAAAAGTTTACCATCAATATTTTATCCCTATAACACCAATCAATATTTCTTGATCATAATCATGCTAATCAAGAGTTTATCTTTGCACTACGGGCCAAAGATATTCAATTGTAACACCAATGGTCATGATTATGCCAATCAAAAGTCCATCTTTGCACTACGGACCAAAGAAAACTCTTCACCACGTGTCCTTGCCATACCGACCAAAGATACTCAACAATCATATCGTCTTTACACCCATGCCAAAGATATTCACCATAACTTGATTATTTGATGATTAGTACAAATAACAGTGATATAAATAATTAACAGACTTTGTAAGAATTATAAGATAAAAGAATCCACATCCGAGATTTGACGTTTAATTTATCTAGAGTTCAATAATGATATCCAGAAATTCAATTATAGTCCAAGAATAGGATAAATAATATTCACAATTCAACTATCACGTGTAAAACGAAATAGGAAGATTCAGGTGAAAAGATATTAGATGAAACACAAACTATTAAGGAAGTTCTAAATAATTTAGGACTTTTCACCATTTAATGAAAAATTTATCGAAACAAATAACAATTTCTTACTATAATATGGAGTATGAAAGAAAATGATATCCCTTACCTCAATTAACAAGTGATTGGATGCTGCTAATTTCTATAAAGTTTATCAACCTAAATATATTTATACTTTAATTAGTAACTATCACATATTCTGTACACTATCTCGTATATTATGAAATTATTAAAAGTGACTATATAGTATAAATTTGTGTAGTGTACAGAATAAGCTTTAAAATAATATTTCAAAATAAAATCTTTCAAAGGAAGTTTTTCAAAATAACTTCTAAAGGAAGAATTAAACACCGTGTGATGTGTGAGTGTTTGATCAACTTTTATACAAAATACTTACTTTAAAAATACTCGTACTCTTACTGATCTTCACAAATACTCAAGATAAGTTAACACACTTAGAGAGAACTTACACTAAGAAATTTATAGAGAGTGGAAGGAAGTATAAGCAAGGAAGTTGTGAATTTTTTATGTTAAACCTTCCTATTTATGGCCAAAATATCCCACATTTTATAAATATATTATTCATCCATTAACATTATCTTTAATGTAAGACCCCAACTTTTTATGAATAAAGATTTAATTTCTCTAATTATTATTTTGAATAATAAGATGTTGATTTGATATAATATTTTAGTTATGGGTGAAATGTGCAAATTTTGCAAAGTAAGCAAGTGGTTATAAAATATGCATGTGAGTGTATGTGAGCGGTTTTATGTGATAGTAGATTTACTGATTTCTTTAATATGATGTGGCTGCCACATTTTCTTTTATCTCACTTGGTCTTCTTTTTTATATTCCAAGTCATTTCTGTTAATTTTTTATATGCCCACATAGGAAAAAAAGAGTTAATTTTCGTCCAATTAATTTGACGGAAGGGTTTAATCAATAGTTTTTAAAAAATTAAATTGGTTAATTGGATATTTTTAAAATTGAATGGTGTAATGTTTAAAACTCGACAAATACAGTGGGATAATACCCATTTTTACCGCATAAAATCATAAAGATAATCCTATTTTTTATTTTAAGATTAAGAGTTGCACTTTGTATATGAGATGTGATCCAGTAGAAAAATCAATTGCCAAACTGGAGTTGTTCTTCCTCGTATTGCTTCCCGTTGTTCTGAGATTGAAATGAAACGATCGCATATTAAATTTCAAAATCGGTACAGGTCATAAAAGCTTATATATAATGAAATAAATTTTGTCATTAGTAGTTTTTGTTATATACTATACGATTATAATAATTGTATCAACTAAAATTAAATGAATTCACATGAATTTAAAGTTTAATATGTCGTTGTTTGACATCAAAAATCAAATTATATTTTTAATTTTGAAACGGAGGAGGGAGAGAAAAAGGTAAGTAATTGGTTTAGGTATTCTCCAGAGCAGGTTTACTTTTCATTTGCAAAAACAAAAATTGTTCCACAAAATTTTTTTATTTTTATATAATGCTAGTTTCTTCACTCTTATATGTGGTTCCCCCCTCCCCCTCCCCCTGCACACTAGGTATAGTAAGCTAAATTCAAAGTGTAATTTCACAGAGTCATGCCATATCTTAAGATGAAATATTGCTGACTTTTGTTGTGGTTAAATTCAGTAGCATAGTAAAGATAAGTTTTCCTTAAGTTTTCTTTTAAGTTTTCCTCTAGTCCCCCCAAACCCCGAAGATTGAAATGTAATTGTATAGGTTGTTCAATTACATTTGGCAAATTTGGAGATATATATATATATAGAAAGGATCAAGAGCATAATTCTTAAATAGCACAATGCCTTAAGTAGCATAATTTCATCAAAACGACGTCGTTTTAATGGGACGCGGTGGCACTTTTGTAAATACCATGCCACCGCGTATTTACAAAAATGCCACCGCGTCCCATTAAAAAGACGTCGTTTTGATGAAATTATGTTACTTAAGGCATTATGCTATTTAAGAATTATGCTCTTGATCCTTCCCGTATATATATATATATATATATATATATATATATATATATATATATATATATATATATATATATATATATATATATAAAGCAAGGATCAAGAGCATTCCACTTATCTAGCATTTCTCTTTAAATAACACTCCTTTATTAAAACTACCTCATTTTGGAGGGGTCGCGGGTGGCATTTTTGTAAATAAAAAAAAGCAAGTGGGACCACTTTCTTTTAAAAACCACCAAAACGACGTAGTTTTAATAAAAGAGTGTTATTTAAGGATGAATGCTAGATAAGGGGAATGCTCTTGATCATTGATATATATATATATATATATATATATATATATATATATATATATATATATATACGGCCCGACTCTCCAGCGAATCAAAAATGAACTGGCTACAGAGACGTGTTTGTCTGTCGCTATAGCATAGAAAACTGGTTTTCTTTGTTATAGCGACGGTTGACGGACCAAACCGTCGCTATAACCGGTTCATTTTTGATTCTCTTCCTTTGGTTCGTTATATATATATATACAGTTCGCTTCTCCAACGAACTGGAATGAGTGAACTAAGAACGAACCGACTATAGCGACAGTTTTTTCCGTCAATATAGAATAGAAAGTCGGTTTTTATGCTATAGCGATGGAAAAAACCGTCGCTATAACCGGTCCACTCTTAGTTCGCTCCCTCCAGTTCGCTGGAGAGAGTCAGGCTATATATATATATATATATATATATATATATATATATAGGTACACTGCCGTGTAACTTTTAAAGTTACACGGTCTACGATCGTAGAGTAGTCACTCCACGATTTGTGAATTCACTCTACGATCGTGGACTACTCTACAATCGTAGAGTGAAATCACTATACTATCTGGGGACTACTCTATGATCGTAGAGTGAAATCACTCTATGATCGTAGACCGTGTAACTTTAAAAGTTACACGGCTGTGTACCTCCATATTCCTATATATATATATATATAGCAATGATCAAGAACATTCCTCTTAAATAGCATTCCTTCTTAAATAACACTCCTTTATTAAAACTATGTCATTTTGGAGTGGCTTAAAAGAGAGTGGTCCCACTTGTTTTCCTTTTATTTACAAAAATGCCACCCGCGGTCACTCCAAAACGACGTATTTTTAATAAAGGAGTGCTATTTAAGGAGGAATGCTATTTAAGAGGAATGCTCTTGATCCTTACTCTGTCTGTGTGTGTGTGTGTGTGTGTATATATATATATATATTTGGAACTGTGGAGACAGTTTTAAGTAGTTTACAATATAGCATTACTCAAAATCAAATAAATTCTTGAATGTTAAAATTTTACAATTCGACTAAAAAAAGGTAAATAAATACAGCTCTTTCATGAGATTGTTGAGTGGACCGTATACAAAATGGTTGAATAACACTTCTGTCTCTTTAAGTTGTCACTCACTTTTAAAGTCATCGCTAAATTTTAGTTTTTGTCAATTAGGTCCTTAAAGTGATATTTTTTTATTAATTTCGTTTCTTTTACCCGATTTCACTAAAATCTGCCCAAAATTCGACCCGACCCATTTTATTATGTATAAATTTGTCTTTACAATTATAATATGTATTATCAACATTAAAATATACAAATTAAACTAATTAAAAATCAAAAGCTAGTTGTGCCTTTTCTTCTTCCCCAAATTAAGAACCTGAACTTTGAATTTCAATTTCATCACAACCCAGTGGATCTATGGAGTCCCCTCTCTCCTTTTTATCTCTGCTCTTCACCCACCACTAGGACTGAGCAAAAAACGGATAAAATCGATTTACTGAACACAATCAAAAAATTTTAACCGAATTATTTCGATTTTTTAGTTTTTTTCTAATTTCGGTTATATCCGATTTATTACTCGTTATTCAGTTTCGGGTTCGCTTTTAAAAAATATATTGTTCGGATATCCGAATTACCGAACAGATATATATATATATATATATATATATAGTGATCTATTGCCACTAATATTACCGAACTAGAATCATCTAGAATTCTAGATAGAAGTGTAGTGGTCCACAACTTTAAAATATAAATTCTTTGACTTATAAATATAACTAAATAAGTATTTTAATTTGTCAAAAATGGCAGCAGATCTTCCAAATAGCTAATCCATAGAAAAGCGAAGTGGTCCACGCGCACCGACCACTCCCATCCCCGGTAACCATTTTCAAATCCTCAGCAAGGGCTCTGCGCTTCGAGGAGACGGTTGCCGCAGATGACGGAGACGGAGGCGGAGAGGAGGACGGCGAGAGGCGGTGGCGGCGAAGCAGGAGTATGAACCAGGTCTATTTCCAGTTCGAGGTCATGGCCTATGCGAGCCAGAAAAACAAAAATAGAAAGAAAAACCAACAGCACAAACGGTTAACCATATCGGTAGCACTAAAGATCCAAAATGAGGTTTCATGTCCTATCGGAATACAATAAATTCGTCGGAATCTGAGTTAGCTAAAGATAATCTGGGTTCATGGTTCATGCTCTACTCATTTGGGTTTGCTATTTTTGATTGTAACTTCGAATTGGGCAGATTTTATTGATTTTTATTTAGCTGATTTGGTGATTTTTCTTTTAATTAGTTTTAATTTCGGCTGGTTCGGTTATTAACCGAATTACCGAATTTTTAATTCGGTATTCGGTAATTCGGTTATTTTCAAAATTCTATTAGTTTTTCGAATATTAAAATTGTGATTATTTCGGTATTCGGTTATAACCGAATAGCCTATTTGGTTCGGTTATAACCGAATGATCAATCCTACCCACCACCACATCCTCATTTGCCAACAAAGATCCTAACAACTAATCAGACATGAATCCGAAGAAAGATAAATTTTAGGGACGACTTTAAAAGTAGGTGACAATTTAGAAGGACAGAAGTGTCATTCAGCTTATACAAAATTATTAATAGGGTCCTTAACACAAATATATAACAATTAGAAAGTAATTACAAAAATAAAACACACACAAAATAATTACAAAAATAACAGAACAAAATATACTACGTTGCTAAAATCACGTCATTAACTCTTACACGTCATTTATGGAGATAACTGATCAACGCCAAATCAATAACAGATCAACGCCAAATCAATCGGAGAAGAGAAAGTCTTATGTCGCGACACAACTCTGATATCGGAGAAGACGAAGCATCCTGTCGCGATGCAACGCATAATCAGAGAAGAAGAAAACTGTTGTCGCGACGAATCTGTAAGATCGAAAATAGCATACAAAATCAACGCCGCCTTCAAGATCAGTAACCAAAAACATTGTTGCAGTGATTTTTGAATACAAAATCAACATCAGCTTCGATTCAAATACTGTGGTATGTAAGTTTAAAACTTATAAGCATATAGATACCTATAGTTACTACGAATTACTAAATTGATTACCTTTCTTAAGTTTTTCGAACTTAAATTGTCACAAAGATTGAATACTGAAAGTTGTGCTTGCAAAATGTATTTGAAAAGATGTTTTATATTATGGTTACTAAGGTTATATAAATTGATTACTGTCTAATGTTGGTTTGGTTACTGATTATTTTGTATTGATAAGTGTGTAACATTATACTGTCTAATGTTGTCTTAGTTACTGACTAATGCTATTTTGGTTACTGCATAATATTACTAATTAATACTGACTTGGTTACTGACTAATGCTGATTTGGTTACTATGTAATATTATATTGGTTACTGACAAATGCTGACTTGTTTACTGTGTAACACTATAATGGTTATTGACTAATTTTGAATTGATTACTGTATAAAATTATTATAATGCTGACTTGGTTACTGTGTAAAAATATTATTTAGTGACTCATGCTGACTTAGTTACTAAACAATGCAAACTAAATTACTACAGTGATTAATTGGTTACTGTATTATTGGCTGCTGAAGCATATTAATGTACACTTCTACTTATGCTTTTTATATTAATGGTTACTTGTTATCCAAATTGGTTACATTCTTACAAAAGTCTGCCTTTAGTTGGTAACAAATAAATTATACTGGTTGTTTTTTATTATAAAATGCAAGAAAAACCCTATTTTTACTGGTTGTTTTTGGTTATTGATTAATGCTGATTCGGTTACTGTGTAACATTATATGGTTACTAAATATTGCTGAGTTGGTTACTGTGTAAAATTATAATGGTTACTGACTAATACTGACCTGGATACTATTTTACATTATATTGCTTACTATTTAATGCTGACTGTTACTATGTAAAATTATAATGGTTACTCAATAGTGCTGACCTGGTTACTGTGTAAAATTATAATGTTATATTCTTTTGTAATTGTTTCATTTATATTGAATGTTACTTATTGACTATATTGTATTGATTACATGGACTAATAGTAACCAATACACCAAATTTGATGTTTGGACTAATAGTAATCAATACACCTTTAAGTACATATTGATATTTTTTATATTATTTGTTTTTGCTGTAAAATGCATGTCAAATATGTTTTATGTTACGGATACTAAGTAAATATATGTTAGTTACTGTCTAATCTGGATTTGGTTAGTATATAATGCTGACTTGTTTACTGTGTAATATTACCATGGTTACTACATAATATTACTGTGTTTTATACTGATTTTTTTTTATATTGATGGTTACTGATTAACTACATTGGTTACCTTTATACACCTGTTAGTCTTTAATTTGTAACAAAGTTATTGCTGATTATTTTGGTTGTAAAATGAATGTAAAAATATTTTTTATAATCTTGGCTACTAATTACATATATCTTGGTTACTGTATAATATGTATTTAGATACTGAAAGGTGTTTATTTGGTTACTCTATAATGTTATTGAGTTTTATAATTGTTTCTTTTATATTGGTAGTTACTTATTGACTACATTGGTTACCTTCATACAACTGTTAATCTGATTATATATATATTGGTTGTTGTATACTATTTAATTGGTTACAGTATAATGTTTATTTGGTTGCAGTGACAATTTGACAATTTTCTGTCAAGTTTGGAGTGTCGGATTTTGACATTTTCAGAGCCTAATTTCATTGGAAACGGGTCAACGATCAAAAGTCACCAGCTCTGCTGGTGAGCTGCATGATTTTTTGGTCGAATTCCATCATTTAGGCCTTCAAATTTGCATGTAAAAATGTGGTTTATATTCTGGTTACTAAGATTATGTAATTTGGTCACTGTCTAATATTGATTTGGTTACTTTACAATGTTTATTCAGTTGTTAGACAATGGAGACTGACAGTAACCAATACAACAAATTTAATTATTTACAGAAATATATAATTGTTTACTGTTAGTAACTATTAACCACATGGTTGGTAACATTTTTTATGGTGTACAGTAACCAAAATTGATGTTGATTAATATTTTTGTTTTTGATTCCATCATGAGTTATCAATATAAAATAAACATATACATTGAAAAATGGTAATTGTTCCTAAACATTTTTATGTAAATTTGGTTACTCATCTAAAATAAAATGGTTACCTCTATATTTCTATTTAGTTACCAACTGGCGTGGACCATAATGTAACATAATAACTCAGTAACCACATAATTAGTTACATTATGGTTACACCATTAGTACCTATCTGGTTAATAATAACAGTAACCATTTTATTAGTAACTATCTGGTTACTAATAACAGTAATCATAATGTAACATAATAAAATAGTAACAACATAATTATATGATAGTAACCAGAACAAGTTTTAATGGTAACCAAAACAGAAGCATCATGTAATGAAACTCAGTTTAGGCAATCCATATATACTAAACAAAATATATATTAACCAGAATAAAAAATAAAAGTATCTGAAATCCCACATTGAGGGCACAATAATAGTAGTCAAACCATAAGGTAACAGTAACCAAAACATAATAAAGAAGTAACCAAATAGTTATATGAAAGTAACCAGAACATGTTTTAATGGTAATCAAAACAGAAACAACCTGAAACAACCTGTATATTCAACCAAGTTTTGACAACCCATGTATACTCTCACATGTACATTTAACCATAACTTTTTCAATGAATTTTCTAGAAGAGCATAACTCTTGTAGAATATATTTAAAGGAATTTACAAAATAATACATCAATGTATACTAAACAAATACATGGTTTCTTATGACTTGGGTTTATTATTTACAAAAATAATACATCCACAAACTAATGATGCCTTAAACTTCTCCTACTGACTTGGGTTCAATTTCTTGGTAATAATGCCGGGGACTTCTATGTCACACCAATTTATAACTTTTCTAATGAATTTTCTGTTGCATTCCTCATAGTAAAGATCCCATAACTGCAAATAAACAAAATTAGATTTACACAGTCATTAGTAACCAGATATAAACAATATTTATAACATAAAAAGTTAAGTATTGAGCAACAAATAAGAGCATACTAACCAAAACATAATATAACAATTACACAGTAGCCAAAACAGACTATAACAAATAACCAACATCCCACATTGACTGCACAATAATAGTTATCATATCATAATATAACATTAACCACACCATAATAAAGCAGTAACCAAAAAATTATATTATATAATCTAATGGTAACCAAAATATAAATAAGATGCAGTACATACCATTTTATGTAGTAAACAAATAGCTATATATAATATTAACCAAAAAAAATTTAAAGGTCACCAAAACAAAAACATGTATACCAAAAAATATACTAAAGAAGTAACCAAACAGTTATATGATAGTAACCAAACCATGTTTTAATGGTAACCAACATATAAACAACATATAGACCAAACCCAGTTTAGTCAACCAATGTATACTAAACAAATACATTGGAACCAAAACAACATATAAAAGTAACCAAATAACTAAATAGTTATATGTTAGTAACCAAAATACCAACTCAAGAAAACAAAAATAGAATCCAAATCAGAAACTAACAGTAACTAAAAACATACTAATGAAGTAACTAAATATTTATATGATAGTAACCAAAACATGTATTAATGGTAACTAATACATAAACAACATGTACACCAAAACCAGTTTAGTCAACCATGTATACTAAGCAAATACATGGTAACCATAACAACATAAAAAAGTAACCAAAATTACCAAATCAAGGTACAAAAATGGTATCCGAATCACAAGCTAACAGTAACCAAAACATAATAAAGAAGTAACCAAACAGTTATATAATAGTAACTATTTTTTATTGCTTGACGTATCTACAACGGAAGCATTACATCAAGCCCCCAGAAATTGGTCTAGTATACTGAACAATAGAATCACTCTCTGTGATTCTTTTCCTCTTTCCATCATTTTCCTTGTATTAGCCATTCTATACAAAACATAAAAACTACACGAATCCAAACAATCAATACCTCATTCTGTTAGAAACATAGCGTATATATATGATCATATTGACAATTAATTAGTAGAATGAGAATTAACAGAAATTAGAACCAGATCATAGAGAGAGAAACTAGAATCCTTTCAGTTGTGAGAAAGTTGGATAGAGAAATCACGTATTCGACTATCAGAGTTGGAGATAGAAAGTCACGTATCAGTCTGAAAACATAGCTTGCTAGTGGCGGCGGCGGAATAGGACGACGACGAGTGGCTTCGACGCGGCAACGAAAGATGACGAGAGGACGACGAGAAGACGACGAGAGAGAAGTAGTAAGGGAGAGAGAAAAGTAGTAAAGAAGAAGAGAGAGAAATAGTAAGGGCGGATAGAGAGACATAAGGAAGATGGTATCTCAGCCCATTAATATTAATCCCTTAATTTAAGGAATTTTAATTGTATTAGGATTGAAAATAAAAAAGATGAAGTGTAGTATTTTTGTAGTTATTTTATGAATGTATGATTTTTGTAATTATTTTTAAAAATGTACTAATATATGTAATTGTTCCTTATTAATATTAGTTCCTTTTTGGCACGTCCCCTAGAATTAGTGGTTGAAAGTGACAAAGGCCCATATATGGAACGAACTAGTGCTTGGAACTAGAATTAGTGGTTGAAAGTGACAAAGGCCCATATATGGAACGAACTAGTGCTTGGAAGTGACAAAGGCCTATATATGAAACGAACTAGTGCTTTGAAGTAACAAAGGCCCATATATGAAACTGCCCAATAGACGAGATATATTGTCTCCGTTTATTGTGCCACTAGGCCCACAATAAGAAGATAAGTTTAGTTGATTGAACGTTTATATATATCCCCATATATTTAAATATATGTTTTATGAGAATAAATTATATACAAATGACCTATAAAATTAAGTTCTACACCCTCTAATAATAATATGTCAAATTTAGGAGAAAATCAAGAAATTTAGAATTTAATATGATTAGTAAAATAGTTTTACCATGGTAAATAGTAAATACAAAAAGTGTCAATACAATTAAAATTCTTTAATTTATTCCCTAAATTCTCAACGTTGCATGTTGTTATTAGATAGTGTAAAACTCTAGTTTTACAGACCATCCGTATATAATTTACTCTCATGTTTTATATGTACTCTTAAAATTTATAAAGTGTTTAGGTTTATAGTGATAAAAAGATTATACAATTGTGATGGTAAATTTGATAATATTGTGCCATTTATATATTAATTAAAATAAATAAAACTCTTCTTTTTTTTCAATTTCTTTTTTAGCAAATTGAATTTTTTTATATACGATAGAGAGAATAATAAGTTATTTATTACTCCCCCAGTCTCCAAAAAAATTAGTCTAAGTAAAATTTGCGTATATATTAAGAAAAATAAAAGTAGAGAAAATAAAATAAAATAATTTTAAAATTATATTTAGTGGTCACACAAGATTATATAAATTACTGAGTACTTTTATTTTATTTTTATATTAATCGATCCAACTAAATGACATATTTACCCTTCATTTTATATATTTTATCTTATTTAAAAAAAATTATATATTTAGTCATCTTTTGAGACGGGGGAGTAGTTTTCTTATGCTTTCTCCGTTTTAAAAAAATAATTTCATTTACAAAATTTGTTAGCACTTAAAATATATTTTTATTTCATATACAATTTGTTATTTGACAAATGAGTTTGGATTTATGAAATCGAAGGACGGTCTCATTTCTATTTACCTTTTTAATATTTTAATTAAATAAATACATATGTGTGTGCCACGTGGACTTTACTAATAATGCAGTTACTATTAATGGAAAGACAGATCATTCGTACTAATCATGACTAATCATCTTGGCGCTAATCATGATTAATCATCTTGGCGCTATGCAGATTACGTTATGAAACCCAATAAGTCTAGGGGCCGGGGGGACATTGTTCTACCGACCGGTCTAGTGACCGGTCCAACTATTTTTATTTTTTATTTTTTGCTTTGATTCTCAAAAAATATATAGTATTTTATTTAGTTGAAATTTTTATAGAATTCAGTGATTTAGATATAATTTGGATATATATAAAAAATAGTGTTCCACAAACTGTACAACACTATTATATATATATATATATATATATATATATATATATATATATATATATATATATATATATATCCAAATTATACTCAAATCATTGAATTTATAATTAAAAATTCTAATTGTAATTAATACTATACATATTTTTTTGGGAGTCAAAAGTAAAAAAAAAAGTTAAAAAAAATTGGACCGGTCGAAATGGCCGGTTCCCGTAGGATAATTGAGGTAGCTTTGATGGTCAGTACCGGCCCTGGGCTAAAGCCCAAGGTGCCCGGGCTTTAGGCCCAAATATTTTTAGGGCCCCTTTTCTCAATTTTTAGTGTTTTAAATGATGCTTTGAAAATATTGAAAAAGTCTGTTATTATATTTGGTATTCTTTCGTATTTATATTCTTTTGTTTAGAGAAAATTTATAGTGTTTTTTATACCTATCTTAATAGCAATTCACAAAGGGCCCAAATTTTTTTTTTCGTTTTAGGCCCTGAAAAACTCAGGGCCGGCCCTGTTGATGGTACTCAGCTTAGACAATACTAGGATAGGAGTATATATTTACAAGTTAACTTATTAATATAATTATTTATTTTTTTAAGAAAAGGCAATTGTGTAGTTAAGAGAAAGTTTGATAGTAGTAATAAACTTGAATCACTTACTTCTTAATGCTACCTCCCTTCCACAAAATTTTCTTATTATTTTTGAAAGTAAACATGTAAGAAAAATTGGGTAAGAATTATTTAGAGAATTCTTTTTGTTACATGTTTGTCTTAAAAAAAATTCGTGTTTAAATTAGTATAATAATGACATAATAATAAAACAATGATTAGAATTGTAAATAAGTCAAGTCAAGTCAAGTCGTTTCAGACTTTGATTTGCTGAACTCGAATTCAATCTTGTTTAAAAGGTAAACAAGTCGAATCGAGTATGATTTTAACTTGAAAAGTTAGTGTTCAAACTTGTCGAAGTCAAGCACGTCTTAAGCGGGTCAAGACTAGTCAAGTTTAAACATGACCTGTTTAATTTATTATTATAAAAATAAAATAAATAAATAATTAAACGATAAACGAGTCGAACACCACATTATTTAAGGTTGACCGTTTAATTAAACGAGCTAATAAGCTTATTTAAGTTTGATTTGTTTAATGGGTCAAACTTATTCGTTCGGGGTTAACTCGTTTACTGTATTAGCTCGAATCAGACCGGAATTTACGGATAACTCAATTCATTTACGACTTTAATTGTACTAATCAATTTGAAGATTTGTCATAGCCTCAAAAAAAATATGATGATAATTTCTTTATAAAAAAATTGATAAAATAAAACTCTTTTTGTGACAAATCAATCCAAAAGCATCACTCAAATTAAGAAACGGACGGGAGAGGAAATTAAGAGATTGGAGTAAAAATGGTGCAGCCTGCCCCCACTTTGACCAAATTTTTATTACTCTCCACACCCAGCAAAGCAGACCAGCATGCACTGTAAAGTGGAATTAAGGTAATATGTCTAAAACCCTAGCAGATTCCCATTTTCACCAAATCGCTATCTATTCCCTAATCTCTCTCCCTCTCTTTTTAATAATTCATTCACTTTTGGAGATCCCTCCAGCTGTAAATTAATTGTGATATATTATACGGCTTACTCAAACTTTGTCTTTAGGCTTTATATGGACCCCATAAGATCTATATATGCCTACTTATTTTTTTCTCTCAACCACAATTTTAGTTCTTGATATTGTATGTGTGTTTATTTATATAACAATTTATTTATATATAGGATATTCTTCTCTTTATATAACTAATTAGTTGTGTCTCTTAGCTCTGACACTACATGGACTGTGAGATTTATTCTAAACTTTGAACGGTCTAGATAATTTATTAGGGTGAGCGAAAAATTCAAAATCAATTATATTTTGTTAGATAAATTATACTCTATTCATTCCAATATTAGTGAAACTGTCTTTTTTACCCATTTCAAAATAAGGGAATTGATGCAGGGTACCATAATACAAAAGATCGATAGACAACTATTATATGGAAGTGTATAAATGAATCGAGTCGATCAAAGTATTAAATTATTCAGATTTGGTTAACAAAATTTATCGAGTATAAAATAAGGTTTAATTGAGACTCGTTTACCTACCGAGTCGAGCCCAATCTCGAATCGAGTCCGAGCAGTTTGAATTTTTCGAACGAATATGATCCGAGTATCAATAGAATTGCAATTTGAGGAGGTTCGAGTAATTTAACAAACTTTAAAATTTGCTCATATTTGATTTATTTATATTTCGAGTCGAGCTCCTATCGAATTTTTAGTAGAACGAGTAGGAATCGAGCCCGAACTGTTTGCTCATTTTACATCCTTAATTATATGTCCAGCGTTCAATAATTTTAAAGATTTTCTCTATCTTCGTGTGTGTTGACAAGCAATTTAAAATATCTCGACTTTCTTAAAATTAGAAATACATTCGGAAACATCAATTTTACTCTCTTTTTTTTTAAAGTCGTGATTTTAGAAATTTATATATATTTGATTAGTCAATATCATGGTGATCGACTGATTGAGCCACATTCCACCTTCTAAAAAGAAGTTGAAATTTTGAGTCCCAAAAGGAAAAAAAGAAGTTGAAAGTAATTATGCATGCTTTCTATTTTGAATCAAGATATTATTATTTTTTCATGGCTTTGATTATGTATGTATGCTTTCTATTTTATTCTTTTTGCATGTCGGAATTAGTGTGATTCCTTTGTAGTATTCTACGACCACTTTTTATTTTTCCTACTCCATTTGCATGCACTCCAGGTTAAAAACAAGAAACAATGAATTCCTTAAAATATCACAGCTGGGGTGAGAGACACGTCACGTTATTGCATGAATTGTTTCGCGTAATAATACTGTTTTGAAAATTTTTAAAATATCTTTTTTGTACATATTATAAAAGAGTATTTTTTTTATATATTCAATTACATAAATTAACGTCGTTTAATTATATTTGAGTAATAACTCGGGCAATTTTTGGTGAACAAATTATATAATTGCCTTTATTTTTTTATAATTTAGTGAACAAATTATACATGAAAGGGTTTTTAAAATAATCCGAGTGTTCTTCTAGTATATAAAAGTACTACTAAAGCACCTAACAAATACATCCTCCCATCTAAATTATAAAATTATTATTATTCAGTAGTTGAAGTCAACTAAGGATATTTTCAAATTCAAAATTAACATGAATTCTCACTACAAGAAAATGACCTAACAACCAATAGTTTCAGCGACTTTACTGTCCGATCGTTGATATGACTAATAGCGACCGCTCTTGGCTATCGATATTGAATCTGGTCACGAGATGATATCAATGACCGCATGCGGTAGCTGTTCGGTCGCCGGTATATTTTTGCCGTCTAAAAATTGGCGTAAAGTGTTGGCGGATTATTTTGTTGCGACCTCTCAGAATTAGTGACCGCTAGCAGTCGCTAATACGTCCACACCATTAAAAAGTCATGCGGTCGCTGATCCTTTTTAATGTACTCAACATCAGGCGCCTCAACAGGCCAAATGGAAAGAAAAAAGAGGGAGACCAGAAGAGGGAGAAGGGAGAGAAGAGGGAGACCGCCGCCACTCTCGTCACATTAGGTATGTATATAATTTCTTTTTTTGTATACTAATAATTAATTATACAATGAATCTGATTAATTTGGATAATGTATACATATATGCATTGATATGTTGCAATAAATATATATATATATATATATATATATATATATATATATATATATATATATATATATATATATATATATATATATATATATATATATACACATGTTGTTATGATAGTGATATGTTGCTATGTTTCTACGAATATATATATACACACACACACATAAATTTGATTAATTTGGGTAATGTATACTCTATGTTTAAGAACCCTTAATTAGTTTTAATTTGGGTAATGTATACTATATATATATTTAAGAACCCTTAATTAATAACCCTATATGTTACTAATGTATACTATATGTGTAGGAACCCTTAAATAGGTTTAAGAACCCTTAATTAGGTTTAAGTTAGACTTTGTTTCACATCCCAAGTACCCCAACAAAGTGAGGAAATAATAAGTTATATACATATATAAGTTAGTAGCCATTTAAAATTCTTTGTAACATTACTAAGTTACCATTTACTTAGTTTTCAACTAATAAAAAAAAATTAAATTAAAATAACATGATATAATATAACAATTAAACTAAGTAGCATTAACTTAGTTTTTCATACTAAATTTAGTAACATTTAATATTTGACATATAATATATATTAAATATGATTAAATATATAATTAAATTAAAATATAATATCATATAAATAGAATAAAATAGAATATTAAACTTAAATAATATAAAATATATTATTAAAATATAATAAAATCTGAATTTGTATACTCCCGAACTTTTTAATGCTTTAATTTACATTCATTCGTTATTGTTTTGGTCTTATTATATTGGGAATTTCTATATTTCTCTTGGGTTGTGTCTTGGGTGCCTAGAAATGGTCATATATGCATGTCGTCGTGCATATGGATAGTCCATATTATAGGGGAGACTCTGGCAAAAAATTTTGTTGGTCAGGTAACTAATGTAATGAGAACATGGAGTATTTACTAATGTTGTTTCTCAATAGTAAATAAAATAAAATAAAACAAATAAACAAAATAAGAGACTTTCTTTTAATAGTGGTTGCAAACATTTATAATACTTACCTTTTTAGAGACAAGAGAGAGAATACAATTGGACAACCAATAAGTCTATATAAAATTGTCGCTTGTGCTTTGAATTTGCAATTCTATGAACCCTAAATATGAGTAATATAGACACGTTCTCTCTTTGCATGTCAATTAGGTTTCCAACTAATTTGGACCTTCCCTACATATGATTATTGATCCCAATCTTTTCCTCTTCTTTTTTTTTCTTTTCTTTTGGTGTTGAATTGTTTTGTGCCGAGTTTGAGTTGCACAACATGAATGAATCTTACCGTGATAACGAATTTTAGCATATTAAGAGACATCTAGTTAAGTCAGATCGTTAACCCCTAAACTCGACTCGATTTGCGAGTCAACTCATCCAAGTCTAGCGAGTTTAACAACTATGGTTACATGTTAGAATCATTGATCCATATGAATGAGAGAGTTGTGACGTCCCCAAAATAGGTATACAACACCCATTCTGAGTCGCCAAATACATGGTACAAAAACAACTACAACTTTATTAATACAATTATCGTGCAAAATACGACAACACTTAAACTGTGAGTTTAAATACAAATATTGTCATCTAGACAATATCCACACTCAAATAAGTCCTCAATACAATTATTGATACACTATTTTACAAAATAGTGAGGACTACTAAACAACTTCTAGAACCATCATTCTACACCCCGACTAGTACTCGCTACATTCTCGCCTCCTGAGAAGAAAAATGGAACAAAAAGGAAAAGGGTGAGCTCAACTAGCCCAGTAAAGAACATTATGACTAAGATAATATAGAACAAATTATCGTTAGGCTTCAACAGGGAAAAATCTAATAGAATACAATAGACAATAAGTTTTAAATCAATATTTGCAGCGGAAATAATAATTCATTAAAAGAATTACGTGGAGAATGAAATCTACTATCTTCTATATATGAATTTAAAAGTTCATCGTCAATATTTTATCCCTGTAACATCAATCAATATATATAGTTGGAATTAAATATTCATCTTTGCACTACAGGCCAAAGATATTCACTAGTTGGTCATGTTCATCTAAACACATGTTCATCTTTGCACTACGGGCCAAAGAAATTCATCAGAAAATCATTTATCTTTGCACTACATGCCAAAGATATTCAGTCATATCATCATTTAGGACTGAGGATGATGAAAAATATTTTAAAGAAAACGAATCCAGTGAAACAAAAGAACAAATATTAAGGATTCGTACTTTAAACAATCCAAGTTCAAAAATACTTCATAAATAACCATAGTGGAGTACAATTCCAGAATGAAGATCAAAACTTGGATACAATCAAAGCTAATATCCATAATAGATATCTTGAACAAAAACAAAAATTTAATTTTTCTATGAATAGTGCCGTATACGTGAATAGTAATCCCGACACTAAAAGACAAGAATTTCACAAGAAAAATTTTACCAATATTTCGGCATAATGATATTGAAAGAAATAATATCATTTATAAAAAAAAATAACATCCCTTACCTTGAAAAGACCGTACTTCTGACTGGAATACTAGATATAGTGCTGAAGGAACTTGCACCGTATAGCAACACTTAAAGTATCAAAATACTCACAAGAATACGATCGATAATATAGAGAGAGAAAACTTTAGTTTCTGGTGTGATTTTTAATTCTAACCTAAGCACTCTATTTATAGGAAAATGCTTAGAACACCAAAATAAAAAATTTAATAAAATATTAATATATTTTTTAAAATTTCCTACGCACCCCTCTTTTGCCCAAAACATCAACCAACAAGTGGGCTCACCTCACCAAAATCAAAAAAAAATGTTTTTGTTATTAAAATTATTTAAAACTTCAAAAATTAATTATTTCGGAACTTCAATAATTCATAATAAATAACCATTTTATCAAAAAAATTTGAATCTTATGTCCTTCCATAGGAAATTCAATTCTCTACAACTTTGCAGAAGAAAGTTTTTTCAAATTCCAAACAGAAATTGAACGAAATCCACAAACGGACAATTTTACAGGCTATAATCAAATTTCAGTCAAGAAATGGGGTCCACAAACATGAAAAACATGTTTTAAATATTTTTAGTAACAAAAATACTATTTCTCCTCATTTATTCATATATCCCACATTCATTGTAAAAATATCACCATTATTATATTATTATAATATAATAATATATTTCAATGAATTATTTTATCAGAAAAGATAAAATATTAATTTTTAACCATTGTCACATTAAAAATTTTCTCTATCTATATCCACATAAAATAAATATTTTTCTTATCATATAAATAAATAATTAATTATTCACAAAAAATATTACAGAATCACAATACTGACAACCAGGCTGTTCCCAGAAAAGAGGGGGCTCTCGAATAAGGATTTTTCCTTACTAGCGCGTAAGTAGGTGACCAAACCTCTCCTTAGACAGAACTTTCTAGACATTGCCAATAATGTTATCTAATAATATTATTCAAATAATTTGAATTATTGATTTGATAATGGAATATATTATGTAGTGACAATTATTGAAACAACAATAATATAAAATATCAACATAGCAATTATTGAATCAATAAAATAAAATATTGTACAGTAATTATTGTAATAATTATTGAGTAGTGCCTTCTTACGTAAGAATCAATAATTGGTGCAATACCATGTGTTACTGTGCAACAACGCGTATTACTGTGTTTTAACCACCGGGTATTCCAACAGTGTTAACGGTAACAACTACACCATTATTTATACTTGTCATTTTCTTCATCCAATCGCTTTCCGTTATGGGGCCTACACAAGGCTGCGCCGTCGTACGAATATTCCCCGAGAGTAAGAATATTTCACGGCCAAACAAATATTCCCCGACAACAATGAATATTTTATAACCACTTGCTTATTTAAAATATTTGCGTATTTTACCCATAACTAACCACATTAATCAACTCAACCTTTACTATTTCAAAATAATAAATAGAGGAAATTCAATTTCATTCATAATAAGTTGGGGTCTTACAAGATTCATCTAGTTAAGTCATATATACAACCCTAAACTTAGCATGACTCGTGAGTCAACTCATCCAGAAGCAAATGAGTAGAACAATTATGGTTACATACTTATATGTTACCCATAACTATAAGAAAGAGACTAAGTCATATGCTTACAAAAATGCTCAAGTCATATTCTTACAAGTATGCTAAATTCATATGCTTACAAGTATGCTTAAATGTTAATCAGATTCTAACAAGTATGCTCAAGTCATATGCTTACAAAGTATGCTAAAATGTTAATTAGATTATAACAAGTATGCTCAAGTCACATGCTTACAAAGTATGCTTAAATGTTAATCATATGCTTACAAGTATGCTTAGAGAGTCTGACCATGCTATACATTAATAAGCGCATGTTTTCTGTAATAGGTACCGTGATATCATGGACCTCTATTCAGACCGTAGTTGGATGACACGACGAAATTCAAGTGCCCAGATAGGTGCTACAGTTGAATTTAGAGCTGGTTGCCAAGTGTTTTTGGAGTATGCATAGTCACCCGGAATGTGTGAATGTTCAGAATAAGATAAGATGCCCTTGTTTAAAGTGTAAGAATGTAAAGAATATATATGGACAGAAACGTGGTAAACTATCATTTACTTGTTTTTGGGTTCATGAAAAATTACGAAGAATGTTGGTGGGCACATGGGCAGAGAAGAGATGGTGGCATCACAGAAGTACACAATCCGAGAAGTAATACTCATCGTATGAATGAAATGGTTCATGATATTGCAGGGCCAGATTTTGATTGGGAACAAGGTAGAGAGCAACCTATAAATTCTGATGTCAAAGCCTTCTTTAAGTTATTAGACGAGGATAACGAGCTATTATGGCATGGTTACACCAAACACACTACATTATCTGCAGTGGCGACATTATTTAACATTAAGGCTGATCACAATGTGAGCTATGAGTGTTTTGAGTCGCTCTTAAAGGCCATTAAGAATATGTTGCCTGACGATGAGAAATTACCTGATAACTATTGTAAGAAAATGGTAAAGAAGTTGGGTCTTGGATACCAAAAGATGGATGCATGTCCCAACGATTGCATGTTATTTTATAAGGAAAATGAAAAGAAGACTCGGTGCACGTCTTGCAGTCATAATCAATTTAGGCCTAATAAAGAGGGTGTGACTACAAAAAAATCAATTATACCATTTAAGATTTTAAGGTATTTTACAATTATACATCGGCTAAAAAGATTGTACATGTCTTCAAGAACAGCTGAACATATAAGTTGGCATGCGAAATTCCCAGCTAGAGATGGAGAACTAAATCATCCCGTAGATGGGAAGGCTTAGAAAGACTTTAACTTAGCACTTCCTGGGTTTGCATTGGAACCTAAAAAATGTAAGGATTGGATTTTTCATCGATGGTTTCAACCCATTTGGTTACTCAGCTGTTCCGTACTCATGTTGGCCTGTGATTGTTACTCCGTACAACTTGCCACCTTGGATGTGTATGAAACAACCATACTTTTTTCTTTCACTCATGTTTTCTGGTCCTACGAGTCCTGAAAAAACTTAGATGTTTACTTGAGACCTCTTATTGACGAGTTAAAGGTATTGTGGGAGGATGGAGTACAAACTTGGGATGTTGCAATGAAAACAAATTTTAACCTTAGGGCTGCGGTTATGTGGACTATAAGTGACTTCCCAACTTATGGTATGTTAGCTGGATGGAGTACACACGAGAAGTTGGCTTGTCCGTGTTGTATGGAGCATACAAAGTCTTTCAATCTATCAAAAGGTCGAAAGCCTTGCTGGTTTAACTGTCATCGTCGGTTCTTGCCGATAGATCACCCGTTTTGAAGAATTAAAGAACACTTCAGGAAAGGGAAAGTAGACAATGCTATGCTTGCATCGTGATTATCGGGAACAGAGATGCAAGACCATGTGATGAGATTGCCGGTCATCCCATTTGGTAAGATTGATGCCACGAACATAATCAATGGGTTTGGTGAATCTCATAACTGGGTTCAGAAAAGAATCTTTTGGGAACTGCCTTTTTGGTCTATAAATTGATTCGTCATAATCTAAATGTGATGCATATTGAGAAGAATGTGTTTAACATCGTGATGAATGTTACGGAGAAAATAAAAGATAACGATAAGGCACGGTTGGACATGAAAGATATTTGTAAGCGTCTTGGATTAGAACTTTATGAATCTTCTAATGATAAGATTGTCAAATCGTATGCAAGGTACACATTTTCCAAAAAGCAAGTTGAATATGTGTGCACATGGGTTAAGTATCTGAAACTACCAGATGGATATGTGTTAAACATTGCAAGGTGTGTTACGGGTGGGAAATTGCAAGGGATGAAGAGTTATGACTGTCATGTGTTTATGGAGAGACTCATGCCTATAGCATTTCAGTATCTACTTGATAAACCAATATGGGATGTTTTGACAGATCTTAGTCGTTTCTTCACAGACTTATGTTAGAAAACATTAAATGAGAAGGACATGTTCGTACTTGAGAAGAACGTCATAGAGATCACGTGTAAACTTGAAAAAATAATTCCACCTGGTTTTTTTTAACTCCATTGAGCATTTGTAAATCCATCTTCCCTATGAAGCTCATGTTGCGGGTCCAGTTCAATATAGATGGATGTACTATTTCGAGAAGGTGATGGGAAACCTTAAGAGGAAGGTGAAAAATAGAGCTTAAGTCGAGGGGTCGATATGTAAGGCATACAGTTTCAATGAGATATCTACGTTCGTCTCAGAATATTTTCTCGACGAAGTCTTGACAAAGGCCAATCGAGTCCCGAGACATGATGATGGTGGTCATGTTGAACTAAATGGTCGGCTTTCTGTATTTGGTCTATCGGGTCGCTCTTATGGAAAAGGGAAGCGCATATTCCTCTCTGAGCAAAATTTATTTACTGTACATACTTACATTCTTCTCAATTGTGAGGAGATTGACGATTATGTGAGTTACACTGAAAATTTCAATTGTATTAGGGATAACTATATCTTAACCTGCAATGACATACATTTCAATATGTTAATGGATATAAAAATTTATAGGTCATACTATGACAAGTTAAAAGCGAATCAACCCGGCATAACTGATAAAGATGTTTAAATTTGTCGTGATAAAAACTTTGCAAGGTGGCTAAGGGAAAATGCTACACATATTCTCAATTTGCGAGGTGATTGACGAATTTGTGAGGTACGCATGTAAAATTCATATTTATCCCTTAAATTTCAATGACATGTAATATACATCCCAATATGTTAATGTTTATAACATTATATAGATAATACGATGACGAGTTAAAAGTGAAGAATCCCGACATAACTGATAAAGATATTCAAATCAGTCGTGATAAAAAAATTGCACTTTGGCTAAAGGACAAAGTAAGTTAAGTCACTTAAGCATGATATATATATATATATATATATATATATATATATATATATATATATATATATCGGTAAAGATCAAGAGCATTCCTTCTTAAATAACATTTCTCCTTAAATAGCATTCTTTTATTAAAACTACGTCATTTTGGAGGGACGCGGTGACATTTTTGTAAATATAATGCCACCGCGTCCCTCCAAAACGACGTAGTTTTAATAAAAGAATGCTATTTAAGGAGGAATACTATTTAAGGAGAATGCTTTTGATCCTGACCGATATATATATACTCCATATTAATTATGAATTCATTTAATACGATGGAGTTTTTGTAGGCTTTTACTGAGGGATCAACAATTCCAGCTAATGTAAAAGTCCTAGTTATGGGACCAGACAGGGACCAAGTCAACCGCAATGGTTACAAAATAAATGGTTGTGAATTTTATACAAAGGAATATGGTCGCGATAAAAAGAACAACGAACACTGGAGTGTGTGTCCAAGGAGATGTTACAATGAGCTTGGTCGTACCTTTTATGGGTAGTTAGAGGAAATCATAGAGTTATAGTACAAGGGCATGTACGGGGGTCTTATTAACTTGTTAAAGTGTTGTTGGTTTGATTCAAAAAAAAGAATACGTCTTAACAGACATGGAATCGTCGATATTGACCTCTATAGGTCCGTGTACGCCAATGAACCGTTTGTGTTATCAACTCAAACAGTACAAGTATACTACACTCTTAGTCCTGTTAAGAAAAGGGATAGACCGTCTGCAGATTGACAAGTTGTAATTCATACTCCCACGCACAGTCGTGTATAAGTAGTAGACGAAGAGATTTACCAAGAGCAGATGTTTCATAGACAAACTATAATAAATATGGAGGACGACAATGAAGTAATCCAGTTAGATGGTGGAGATGAATCTAATGAATTAGATCCTGAGTCAATACTTGTGCCAGATGACATTGATACTGAGGAAGAAGAGTAATTAACTGACACTGAATCTGAAGCAGATGATGGTTATGAATCTACAATACGTATACAAGATGATTCTGACTCAGACATTGATTAAAAAAATAAAATGTATGTTTATTATTACATGTTCTTTATATCATTGTCATGTTTATATACTTAACTATTTAATGCACTTTCCTGTCATTATTGTCATTTTATATTCATGTATGTATGTAATCAAATATAACACATTATAACATCTTGAAATTTGTAAAATATAGATGGCTTCTGAAGCAGCGCAAAAAAAAGAGCGACTTTGGTAGGGGTCCTAATCATATGCCAAAGGCCCCTGCTAATCCGGATGACCGAATTCTTATACAAATTCGTCCTCCTCCTGACAGCACGTATGTCTGCATCATTTATATATAAAAATTTTAGAATTCCATTGTTGCGGATATATATTAATGTAAATTGCTTTAAATATTATAATAAATCTACTTATCTTTAATGTAAATTGTTGTATATTGTAGTGATTTTTCAGATAACAAGATAGTCAAGTGCATTTCACATCTGTCGATGCGCTTACAGAATTGGCTGACAACTGTGATTATGTGGGCGAGCACACCTATCGCCCACAAGGATGCAGTTTGGGATAAATTTCAAGTATATTTTTTTAATTATGACATATAATAAGATTAATAAACTAAAATTGTTTAGTAGTGTTGGATTATATGTTAATAGTACTGTTTTAATATTATTATTGTTTTATATTTACAGAAAAGGTATATATGGGAGGACGTGCAGGCTTCAGTGATACATACATTGTTCTGGCAGAAGTGCACAGTCCGCACCAAAGATAACTTGAACAAAGAACGATAAAAAGCCCTACACAATGCATCGATCAACCATCCAGGTCAGGGAGAGAATACATGCACTAGTATAGCCCCTAATGGTGCACCCAGTCCATATGGCTGGGATGTGTGCCCAATGGAGATCTGAGAGATGGGTCAAAAGACGCAAGAATGCTGCCACTAACAGATCCTCGAGTGTACCTAATGGCAAAAAGGCGAAAGACACCTACATGGGCGATAGTATATCACAGTTGCAACATAACACTGTCAGGGTACGTATGAATAGTAAACTTATGAATTTGATATAATAGTTTTAATATGTTTACAATTATAGTTTATAGAATATCACATGTTTACTTAGTAATATGTGAGTATATTTTGTATAGGAGTCTGAATCTCAAGGTCAGCCTATCCATTTGCTGTCTAGCCACCCGTGATGGTCTGCCTTATGTTGTCCAAATAGTGGTAATGGGTTTTGAAAACTTTGATGTTGTTTATCAAGTTTACATTATTATTTAGAATTTAATATTTATTTTTAATTATTTAATTGTTAACCTGCTGACAGGATACTTATAAGAGCTTATTGAATGAGTGTTATCCCGAAGGCACCCCACGTCTGGTAATTGCTCAAGAACTGTGGGAGAGAGCGTCAGTTGTGAAGAAGAACTACGTCAAAGGCCAAGAACAACGACGACGCCCAACCATCAGTGGCACAGACAGCTCTGCTACCTAGTCTACACAGTCATCGATCCATCTAGCTCATTATACTCCTGGTGACCGTGTGAGAGCGATCTGTCGAGATCGTGATATTATGCGTATACTTGGCGGTCATCTAAAGGCTTTGAGTCCTGATGAGTTAGTTGCTGCAGTGGTGGCAGCAGCAACATCACAACATAAGGATGGCGACAAGGTAATCTTAGTATTTATTACAATCAAATTAGTCACTTATTTATGTATATATATATATATATATATATATATATATACAGAGAGAGAGGCTCTAAAGTGAACCTTAAAAAGCGAACCAAAGACAAACCGTCGTCTTTAGTGTCTGTGGCGACAGTTCGACCCGTCGCCAAAGACTACATGGCTATGGCGATGGATCGAACCGTCGCCATAGACACTAAAGACGACAGTTCGTCTTTGGTTCGCTCTTTAAGGTTCGCTTTAGAGACGAATCGTATATATATATATATATATATATATATATATATTATTGTGTTTAATTTGTTGTATGTTGTCGTAATACCAGTATCAACATATATACTATATACGTAACTTGTTTTATTATTTTGTTAATTACATGGTGATCAACGAGAAACTAATTTGGACGATGATTCATGACGACCGACGTAGTCTTGTTTTCTAGCTATTTATGAGCCTTTTACTTTTATATTCATTCTTTGGATAACTGTATGTTACTTAAAGATTAGTTTTATATATATTTCTTCAGTTCATATTAATTTTTTAATGTTTATATAGTTTATACTGTTTTGGTGTATGTGTCGGTATATGAATGGATGTTTATATTGTTGTGCATGTATTGGGATATATAAAACTTGGTTGATAGTTTATATATATGGTCTGTTGTGTGTTAGGATATAAAGTAGGTACAAAATAGGTACAGTTTTTTGGAAAATCCATAAAACATGAATTCTTTTTTTTATTTTATACATCATCGACCGCATGCGATCGCTAATACCTATTAGTGACTGCTAATTGGATTAGAGAGTTAGCGACCGGCACCAGTCACTACTAGCGGTCGCTGAAGTAACACCCCAGTCCCACATCGAAAGATAGGAGAAAAATTTGTCTGCATATAAGAAAATAAGTTACTACCAATAGTACCTTCAAGTCATGACCTTTTGGGAGCCTGTGGTGGGCTAAGATGACCCAAGAAGATACTATTGGCCCAGTAGTTTGAGGCCTTATTTTGATGGATTTGATTCGATTCGGACTTGAGATTTGACCCGAGATTTATTTTGGACTCGGGATTTGACCCGGGTTGTTTCATATGCTATCAGAGCCGACTCTCGAAAGCTCGAGTCGGGTCATCCGATCGGGTTGCCGGAGGTGGGGACACGAAGGCTGGTGATATTATCCCACAATGGAGATATGAAGGTCCGGAGGTGGGGACACGAAGCCAGTCGGTATTATCCCACATTGGCTAGAGAGACAAAGATCTTTGGGCCCGTGTGTGTGATCGGTTCTGACGGGGACGTCAGAAATTTAAGTGGGGGAGTTTGTAACACCCCAGTCCCACATCGAAAGATAGGGGAAAAATTTATCTGCATATAAAAAAATAAGTTACTACCAATAGTACCTTCAAGTCATGACCTTTTGGGAGCCTGTGGTGGGCTAAGATGACCCAAGAAGATACTATTGGGCCAGTAGTTTGAGGCCTTATTTTGATTGATTTGATTATATTCGAACTTGGGATTTGACCCGAGATTTATTCCGGACTCGAGATTTGACCTGGGTTGTTTTAGCTGACACATGGCCCACGTCAGCCTTCGACCCTGAACCATGCTGACTTAGATTAGCGACGGTCTCGGTCGCTAATCGCGGTTGCAGATCAGTCGATCGCTAATAGTGGTCGTTGGTGTGCATTCCAATGACCAGATTTTATGTGACGACTATCAGCGATCGACATCGGTCGCTGATAGGCATCTGCGACCGATGGCGGTCGCTGATAGACCTTTTTCTTCTAGTGTCTTTTAGTTTTAATTAATACAATGATGAATATTATAAAGTATCTTAAAACATTATTTGTTATATGATTTATCGATTCAAAATTTTAATGAATTGTCTAAATTTTGAGTTTGAAAATATAATTAATTAACTTTTAAAAGTGCATAATGATTTTATAAACCCATTATTCAACTAGTCAACTAAATGAAAGGGCCATGCAATTTTTACCAAAAATTTATTCTGTATTAGTTCTCGTCGGCACACGTAGTGCGTGTGTAAATTATATGAAATAAATTAGATATTTTATTAAATTTGGCAAACCAAAGAGAAAAATAAAAAAAATGGATTATATAATAATATAATTAAATTTATCACACACCAAGCGAAGCGAGCTATGACCGCCGCATTAGAATATTAATCAATTAAGGAGATAAGCATCTTGCAAATCATACGATGAGTGAAATAGCACTCAAAAAAGATAAAGAAAGGGGAATGTGTTTTCTTTTTCATATTAATTACTTTGTTCCTCTCTGCTAGCTAAGCTAGCTGTCTTTTCCCCCATATATTGTTCAATTGTTGGCCCAATCAGGAGTCAGCTTCTGATTTACATTTATAGTAAGTCATTGTGAATTTGATATTTCAGTCATTAATCATTTTCCTTTATTTCAAGCTTATATATACTACTCCATATGTTTCCTCAAAATTAAAGATATATATTTATAAAGTTGCGATTTTTAAAAGTAATTTATATTTTTAAATATAGTCTTAATTAGTATTAATTAAATTTTCAAATGTACTAATTTGATTTGAAAATAATAATAAAAAAGTAATGACAAACATTTATTATTGATATATTTTAAATTATAAATAATTATATATGTTTAGACATAACCTTTCTTGAATGAGAGTTTTATTTAATTTTCTAAATAAAAAAGTCAAACTTGACTTGAAAGTTTACCTAAGTACACACTTTCTTCATCATTATTTAACTTTTTATGAATATTAAGGTTCGTGTAAATTTTATTAAAATATAAAAAATTACTATTAGTAAAGAATAATTTTTTGAAAAATGATATTTTCATATTAATATTTAATATTTTTATATATATGATCCACGTATTAGCTGATATGTCAAATTTTTATTGACTAATATCTGAACCATACATTTAATATTTATGTGAAAATATCAGTTTTCTAATTTTTTTAGTTCACTACAAATTAAACCTTGCTCTACAAAATTGAACTAATGCCCCCATTGAACTACCACATAACCTCGCCCAAAGAATAATTAACCTTAAGCCAAATACAAAAAGTGTAGTATTTGATAAAAATTGAATAAATCTGAATAAAAAAAGTTATTTGATAATTGACATGTCTAAAACATCTGAATGAAAAATTTTATTATTTTACCCCCTCTGAAAAAATTCAAAATTGTTGTAAATTTATTTAATATTACTTAATATAATAGTTAATATTTTTTTTTAAAAAAATTATTTCATTCAGCTGCTCATTCAGCTCAAAAAATCTGACTTACTCATTCAGCTCGTCTATCTTACCGATTCAGTCATTCAGACCAAAATAAACGCACTGACCGATTCAACTATTCAGCTTCAGCTTCATTCAGCTCTAAACAAACACCCCCTAAGTTTGCATATTTAGCCGAGTAGAAGGAGATCTTCTTAAAGAGTAAAATGTAAAACTCTCCTTTATATTTGTGCATGCTTGTGTGATACTTTCGTCATTAAATTTTATTAATTCATAATTTTCTCACTTAAAATATGATCATTAGTGCAAAATCGTATCTTTTAAGAAGTGTATATAACTGATTCAAAATTTATAATTTTAAACTACTATAACTAACACGAAATAGCGATTCCCTCTATTATAAAGTTAAGTAACATATTGTCGCAAAGTGATAAATTCGTGATATATAATTCTATATTTTAGACCTTTTTTTAAGTAGATATACTACTGGGATGTATTTGAAACAAGTTGGAGAATAACAAGATAAAAAGGACATTTGACCCACAAAAACACATTCAATCACAAAACATTATCCGCACCCTAACCATGTGACTATGAACAAAAACAACGTAATAATCCACCCCACTTTTCCCAGCTTGTTACTTTTTCTTGGGTTGCTGCTGGAATAGTTATTTAGTAATCGGTTGCTATGAATTATATATATATATATATATATATATATATATATATATATATAAGGTCTTCATCTACAGCAACAGTTTGTTGGGAACAACCCTTTTTGGCCCAGTCGCTACAACCTGTAGCGGCTTGTAACAAGCCGCTACAGGTTGTAGCGGCTTGGCCAAAAGGGGTTGCTCCCCAACAACCGGTTGCTGTGGATGGAATCCCATATATATATATATATATATATATATATATATATATACACACGAAAAGCTTCAAGAGCATAATTCTTAAATAGCATAATGCCTTAAATAGCATAATTATATCAAAACGACGTAGTTTTGTAAATAAGCGGTGGCATTTTTGTAAATACCATGACACCGCGTATTTACAAAAATGCCACCGCGTATTTACAAAACTATGTCGTTTTGATAAAATTATGCTATTTAAGGCATTATGCTATTTAAGAATTATGCTCTTGAAGCTTCCCGTATATATATATATATATATATATATATATATATATATATATATATATATATACACACACACACACACACGGTTCGAATCTTAAGCTCACCCTTTATCTAACAAACATTACTCATGTAAGACCCCAACTTATTATAAATAAAATTGAATTTCCTTTATTTATTATTTTAAAATAGTAAGGGTTGATTTGATTAATGTGGTTAGTTATGGATAAAATGAGCAAATATTTTAAATAAGCAAGTGGTTATAAAATATTCATTTTTATCGGAGAATATTCATTTGGTCGTCGAATATTCTTACTGTCAAAAAATATTCGTACGACGGCGCAGCCTTGTGTGGGCCCCATAACGGAAAGCGATTGGATAATGAAAACAAAAAGTATAAGTTGTTTATAAATAACGGCGTAGTTGTTACCGTTAATACTGTTGGAATACCCGGTGGTTAAAACACAGTAATACGCGTTGTTGCACAGTAATACAAGGTATTACACCAATTATTGATTCTTACGTAAGAAGACACTACTCAATAATTGTTACAGTAATTACTGTTCAGTATTTTATTTTATTGATTCAATAATTGTTGCGTTGATATTTTATATTATTGTTATTTCAATAATTGCCACTACATAGTATTTTCTATTATCGAATCAATAATTCATATTATCTGAATAGTTGTAAGACCCCAACTTTTATAAATAAAGATAAATTTTCTATAAATATTATTTTTGAATATTATGGAGTAAATTTGATATAATGTTATAGTTGTGGGTAATATTTATAAATTTTGCAAAGTAAGCAAGTTGTTATAAATATTCGTTTGGTCGGAGAATATTCTTTTTATCGGGGAATATTCGTACGACGACATAATCATTGGTGGACCCCACAACGGAATTATTGTCGGATTGAGAAAACGACAAAAATACTTTATAAAAATAACGGCGGAGGTGTTACCGTTAAAACTGTTGAACTACCCGGTAGTAAAAGTACAGTAATACGCGTGGTTGCATAGTAACACACGGTATTGATTATTGATGCTTATGTGAGAAGTCACTCAGTTATACTCAATTATTGCTACAGTAATTGCTGCATCATATCTCTTATATTATTGATTCAATTATTGTCACAGTATCATCTGTATAATATGTTTTATTATTAAATCAATAATTGAGACGATAAGTTATAAATGATTAATAATTGTTGAAAGATTAAATATGTGTTGATTAAAAATAAAATGATTTGTGGTAATATTTATTCAATCCTTGATGTATATAAAGAGTCTATTATGAGACGTTTGTAGTAAGTTTGGTTATTTTATGGGGGGGGGGGGCATCTGTCATCATCTAAGAGTCTCTTCGTCAATAGTAATTACCTTCGTCAATAGTAATTACCTTCATCAATAGTAATTACCTTCATCAATAGTAATTACATTCGTCAATAGTAACTACCTTTACCAGACGTCAAACCACTTGTCACTTCATATTACAGGCGTCGAACCAATTGTCGTTTCACATTGCATGCGTCAAACCACTTTTCTTTTCACATCATTAGTTGTCAAGCCACTTGTCTTTTCATATTTCAAGTGCTAAACTAGAAATCTTCTATAAATAGAGGCCTAGTGCTTCATTATTTTTCACGAATTCATTCAAGCTATAGAGAGAGAAAGTATAGAGAGAATAAGAGAGAAAGAAGAAGAGTATTTTGTTACTACACTACTGCAGTATTCAATCTACTACTAATGTAAAGGGTGTTATTCTTTCTTATTCATGAAGGGAACTGTTGTTATTCCATTGCTTATTATTTTGTTGGAATAACCTGTATACGCGGTTTACCCTATACTTGGTGACATTCTTCTATTATTATGTTGGAACATCCTGTCTGTGTGTTATAAACCAGACCTGGTTCCGTCTTTATTATTATTCTGTTAGAACATCCTGTCTGTGTGTTTTATACCGGACCTGGTTCTGTCTTTATTATTATTCTGTTGGAACACCCTGTCTGTGTATTTTAAATCGGACCTGGTTCCGTCTTTATTATTCTATTAGCAAATCATGTCGGAGAAAATTTTGCCTGACCTGATTCCGTTATTATTATTCTGTTGGAATTACCTGTCTATGCGAAGTACCGCATACATGGTGATTTCTTTTGTTATTCCATTCTTTATTATACTCAGTTGGTTAAAGTTTTAACTTCTATACTCCATGAAATTAGTAGAATATCTTTGATATTTGCGCTTCATCCAGTATCTTTTCATGAAAATATTCTTCTGATCATTCTTGAATTTTACTCTACAAAGCAGTATCATGTTGACAATTTGGACATTATTAGTTCATGGATAAATTAATTCTTGAACTTGTTTTATTGAATTCTTATATCATTGTCATCATCCTCATGTTTATATTATGTTGAAAGTCATCTGTTGCCTGTAGTGCATAGATGGACTTGGTATGATTATGACCATGGATTATTCGGGGTAATCATAACCGTAATGTTACAAATAATGTGGTAAAAGTTATCATTGGCCCGTAGTGCATTGATGGACAGTTGTTGGCATGATCATGACCCTTAACGAATACACGAATGTCCTTGGCTGTAGTGCATGGATAATTTGTGGTCGTGATACTAAAGAATATCATTGGTCGTAGTGCAGGGGTGATTCGATGATGTGGATTATTTATTAAGCTGAGTCACAGCTATAAAAGTCATGAAAAACCTTTTAAATCATAAAAGATAGTAGATTTTATTCTCTACTTGACTCTTTAAATGGATTGATTGTTCCGCTGCAGTTAAACTTGATGTTGTTATATTTTATCAGTTTAACACTGTTAAAGGCTAACGATAATTTATTCTGCATTATCTTAGTCATAATATTTCTTACTGGGCTAGTTGAGCTCACACTTTCTTTCACTGTTCTCTTCAGGAAATGAGAACATAGCAGGGACTAGTCAGGGAACGGAGTGACGGTCCAGAGGATAACATTAGTAGTCCTCACTATTCTGTGAAATAGTGTGTTAATAATTGTAATGAGGACTCCTTTTGAGTTTGTATAATCTCTAGTAGACAATAATTGTATTCAAACTCACAGTTATGTTTTCTTGTATTGTACACGACAGTTGTATTAGTAAGTTGTATTTGAATTTTGTACCATGTATCTGACGACCCAAGATGGGTGATGTATACCTAATTTTGGGGGCGTCACAATAATATTATTAGATAACATTATTGGCAATGTCTAGAAAGTTCTGTCTAAGGAGAGGTTTGGTCACCTAATTGCGCGCCAGTAAGGAGAAATCCTTATTGGAAAGCCCCCTCTTTTCTGGGACCCCTAATTGACCCCTCTTTTCTGAGAACTGCTTGGTTGTCAGTATTGTGATTCGATAATATTATTTGTGAATAATTAATTATTAATTTATATGATATGGAAAATATTCATTTTATGTAGATATAGATGGAGAAAATATTTAAAGTGACAATTGTTAAAAATTGATATTTTATCTTTTCTGATAAAATAATATTTTATTATTATAGTATAATAATAATGATATTTTTTACAATGGATGTGGGATATATGAGTATGTGAGGAAGGAGAGTATTTTTGTTAAAAAAGTTGTTTAAAACATGTTTGTGGGTCCATTTCTTGACTGAACTTTGATTATAGCCTATAAAATCGTCCGTTTGTGGATTTTGGGTAATTTCTGTTTGGAATTTGGAAAAACTTTCTTCTGCAAAGTTGTAGATAATAAAATTTCCTATGGAAAAGACACGTGGTTTGAATTTTTCTGACAAAAGGGCTATTTATTATGAATTATTGAAGTTCTGAAGTTCTGAAATAATTGATTTTTGGAAGTTTTATTTATTTTTATTAATAAAAACGTTTTTAATATTTTGTGGGCATCATTAACATGTGCAATGTAGCTGAATTCAGATTCAAGAAGTGGGCGTAGGAATTTTGTATATATATATATATATATATATTAATATTATATTAAATTTTCTGCTTTGGTATTCTAAGTATTTTCCTATAAATAGGGTGCTTAGATTAGAATTAAAAATCACACCAGAAACTAAAGTTTTCTCTCTCTTTCTCTCTCTATATTATCGTGCGTATTCTTGTGAGTATTTTAAGACTATGAGTGTTGCTATACAATGCAAGTTCCCTTCAGCTCTATATCCAATATTCCAGTCAGAAGTACTGTCTTTTCGAGGTAAGGGATATTATTTTTTTTAAATGATATTAATTCTTTCAATATCATTATACCAAAATATTGTGAATATTTTTCTTGTGAAATTCTTGTCTTTTAGTGCCGAGATTACTATTCAGGTATACGACACTATTCACGTATACGACACTATTCACGAATACAACACTATTCACAGAAAAATTAAATTATCGTTTTTCGTCCAAAATATCTATTATGGATACCAGCTTTGATTGTATCCATGTTTTATTTATTCTTGAATTTTACTCCACTATGATTATTTATGAGATATTTTTGGACATGGATAAAACGAAATACGAATCCTTAATATTTGTTATTTTGTTTCACTAGATTCGTTTTCTTTAAAATATTTTTCATCATCCTCAGTCATAAATGATGATATTACTGAATATCTTTGGCCTGTAGTGTAAAGATGAATGATTTCTGATGAATATCTTTGGTCCGTAGTGCAAAAATGAATAGGTGTTTAGATGAACATGATCAACTGATGAATATCTTTGGCTTGTAGTGTAAAGATGAATATTTGATTCCAGATATATGTTGATTGATGTTACAGGGATAAAATATTGACGATGGACTTTTAAATTCATATATAGAAGATAGTAGATTTTATTCTCTATTTAAATCTTCTAATGAATTATTATTTCCGTTGCGAATATTGATTTAAAACTTGTTGTCTACTGTATTCTATTAGATTTTTTCCTGTTGAAGACTAACGATAATTTTTTCTATATTATCTTGGTCATAATATTCTTTACTGGGCTAGTTGAGCTCACCCTTTTCCTTTTTGTTCTATTTTTCTTCTCAGGAGGCGAGAATGTAGCGAGTACTTGTCGGGGTATGGAATGAAGGTTCTAGAAAGTCGTTTTAGTAGTCCTCACCATTTTTATAAAATAATGTATCAATAATTGTAATGAGGACTTATTTGAGTGTGAATATTGTTTAGATGACAATATTTGTATTTAAACTCAGAGTTTTTATGTTGTATTAATAAAGTTGCAGTTGTTTATGTACCATGTATTTTGACGACTCAGAATGGGTGTTGTATACCTATTTTGGTGGCGTCACAACTCACCCCCCTTTAGCGACGGACCGGGCGACGATTTGGTCCGTCGCTATATGTTTGGTCCATCACTATATGTTGTCCGTCGCTATATGTTGTCCGTCGCTAAAAGCTAAGACGACGGTTCTATATATAGCGACAGACCGAATTGTCACCCGGTCTGTCGCTAAAAGTGGGTGAGCAAGGTATGTTAGACAAATAAAACTAAACTAAATTTTTTGATGGGACAAAATTTATTTGTTATTAAAACACTTTTTAAAGCCTCCTGATTTAATTTTATTAATTGCTACTAAAACACTTTTTAAACTTACAATTTAATTAGAACCAAAACACTATTTATGTATTGGCCTAAAATTTTATTAAAAGTAAAACAATTTTTATGCTCATATCCTATATAACTCTAAGATTAAATTAATTAAAACTAAAGATCTCTTTATGGTTCTACAAACTATAATATTAAATTATTATTCTACAACAATTTTATTTTTTATATGTCTCCTTTAATTTCTTAGTCAAATAATAAATTTTAAATTAAAAAATTATATTTAGGATTTAGTTTAAGTTTCTACTCGCTTTAGTCTCTAAATGACTATATATTAAAAATATAGTAAAATATTATGAGTACATAATAATTAATATTAAAAATATGATATATATATATATAGAATTATATTAATAATTACTTTAGTTACCAAGTCTATTACATATACAGGAGACCTTTAATTAATTAATGTTACAAAATAATTCTAACCAATATATTAGTTATTAAAATTTAGTTAGCTAGCTTTAAAAATTAAAATCATAATTGCAACTCAATTCTACGAAAAAAATTATATTCCTAAATAACTAATATTAAAAATATAAAAAAAATATTATGAGTAAATAATAATTAATATAAAAAGACTGTAATGTATATTACAAAATATATTAATGATTAAACTTTAGTAAACAACTTATTATTCTACAACAATTTTATTTCTTATGGAATTTATTAATTAATTAATTATACAATAGAATATGACTTAAACACTAAGTTTAGGCTTTTAGCTTTTCACTCAACTTTAAACTATAAAAATGCATATATAAATACGAATGATTAAATATAAAACTAATTATTAAATTTAAAAACTATATAAAAACTTGATATCAAATTAAAAATAACAAAATAATTACATCAATAACACTCAATTGTGAGTGTTAGACAATTGTGTGTAATCGGTAGTCATTCGTTTTTAAAGAAAAATTTGTAGTTATTTTAATAAAAATAGTAAATTAATTTGAGATTCAAAAAATATATTTTAAAATCATTATATATAATATAAATAAAAATTTAAAAATAATTTTATTTGAAAAATAATCCATGCTTTGTACAGGGCACTTAGCTAGCTTAGAGCATCTTATTATTTTATAATAATTTTATTTCTTATAGAAGTCTTATACTAATATTGATTCTCATGAGCTTAAATTAAAACACCTATATATGGATCATTGTTAAATATATAATCTAATTATATATTTAACAATGATCTATCATATAACAAATTATTCTCCTCCTATTTTTATTTTATTATCCACTATTAAAACACTTTTTAAACCTAAATTTTAACTAGAATCAAAACATTATTTATGATACTAAAAAACTTTAGAGTAATTTATTATTTTATTATTTTGGAGCAACCTGAATTAGTATTTATAACATAAACAATACAATTATTATAATATAAAAATAAACCCGTGCTTCGCACTTGATTTTTCGGTCTTTGTTATGGGCTTAAAATTTAACTACAACAAAAACACTTTTTAAAATCTTCTTAAATTTATTTTAAAATAATCTAACTCAAACTTAATAGGACTCATTTATATATGTTCCATGAAGATTTTGCTTGATTCTTGTAATTGTCTTTCAACCCCAAAAGAATATAATCATAGCGTAACATTAAAAGATTTGTGCCCAACCTTTCAAGAGGAGTCCGTTGAACAAGTAAATGCAGCAGGTGGATTTCCTTGACAATCGCAAAGGAATTATGATCTTTATTCGAACACGTATAATCCTAGATGAAGGGATCATCCTAATTTGAGCTACGAGAATTCACAATCAAATCAACCCGCGAATCAAATTTCCCAAGTTACCAACAATATAAATAGCCTTTCTCTAATACACAACAGTAGTGCCAATCTTATAACTCTGCTATGTCTTTAGAAGATATTGTTATATCTCTTGCCACTAGCACTTTGCAATTTCAACAGGAAACGAGGGCAAATATTCAAAATTTGAGCAATCAAATGGGACAAATGGCAATCGCAATCAGTAGATTGGAGATGCATGGTTCGAGAAAGTTACCCTCTCAAACGGTGGTGAATCCAAAAGAGAATGTAAGTGTCATCACTTTGGGAAGTGGTAAAGAGGTAAAAAAAATCCAAAAATGATAGTACTTATATCGGAGGGGCAAACCAAATCTGAAAGTCCAATAATAATCTAGAAGGGGGGTTGAATAGATTATTACCGATTAAAAAAATTATCTTACGTCTTTTTGAATTTTTGGTTAATTAATTTGCAGTGTTAGAAATTAATATGCAAGACAGTAAAAATTCAATCACACAATGCACAGAGATTTGTCTGGTTCACAACATACATCCCGGGTATGTTGTTACGTCCAGTCTCAAGCTCCTCTACAGGACTGGAGATCCTATTACTATCAGTAATAAATACTCCTTCAACAGGCGGAGAAGCCTTTACAAAGTTTTATAGTCAAGCTTCCAACTGTTCCCAACTAATCTATCTTGGACAGCAAGCTCTCAGCTCCCTCCTCAAGCTTAGTTGTACTTCTTTTGAGTTCAGTTCTATTCTATGATCTAGTCTTGAAACAACAACATCTTCCTTACCTCACAAGTACACTAGAGATCCAACTTTTTGCTGACCTCTCTACGACTCTGGTCTTGGTCGAAGAATTACTCGTCTTTCTCACAGGTACATAAAATAAACTAACTCTGACATTTTCTCTTTTTACAAATGATTTAACAACAATGTGCTTCTCAAATAAGCAGATAAGAATTTAGTACAGATTTTACAACAATGTGCTCTTTAACTTGTTTGTTGAGTAAATACAGGCATACCTAAGAGTAGATCCATCTATGGCCTACAATGCTACTGGTTGCGGAGAAGGACTATAAATGACCAGACCTCTACTATTTGATGGTACAAACTTTGCCATCTGGAAGAGCAGATTCAGAATCTATGCCAAATCACAAGGAATCAAAGTTTGGCTTGCAATAGGACAAGGTGTAAAAGTTCCAACAAAAATTATGGGAGAAAAGATCGTTGAGAAAGATGTTGATGAATTCAATACTGATGATGAAAAGGTTATGAACATTGCATCCCTAGCTGAATAAGTGGTGACTAGTGCTCTCATTGAAAAATAATACAAAAGAGTTAGCAATTGCAAGAATGCAAAAGAAATCTGGAAAAAATTGATTCTAACTTATGAAGGAACCAGTCATATCAAAGAAACCAGAAAAGATGCTCTAATCCAGGAGTATGAAAGTTTCAAGCTAGAAGAAGGTGAAAAGATCATTGATATGGAAACACGTTTTCCAGAATCATTGATGAACTGGAACATCTGGGGAAGGCATATACAACTAATGAGAAAAACAGAAGGATTCTCAAAGCCCTTCCATCCATCTGGAACATGAAGGCTATTGCTAGTAAGGAAAGGCAAGACCTAACTACTTATCCTCTTGATAACCTTATTAGAAATCTGCGTGCCCACGAAGTCGACATGTTAGTCGAAAAAGCAGGATCGGATACAGATATCAAAAAGAAAGGAATTGCATTCAAAGATTTACTTATAAATCAAGAAGAAGTTGTTGAACAAACTGAGGAAATTGCAAATATGTGCTTAATGGCAAACAATGAGTCATCACCAAAATCTGAGGTACATTTTAAACATCAATTATCTAGTACTTCATTCGTCATGCATACCTTAAATAATATAAATGAAAAACACCATAAACTACAAGAAGCATATAATGGTTTATATGAAGATAATAAAATTATTAAAGAAGATTTTGTTGAATTAAAAATTTTATTAGAAAAATTAATTAGAATTAACAAAAATCTAGAAATGGAAAATACAAACTTGATTATAACTAATGAAAGTTTAAATGAAGTAAAATTGGAAAATAATTCCTTAAAAGAAGAATAAGAATAATTTAAAAGAATAAATAAAAATCTTGAAATAAAAAATTCAACACTTGTTGTAATTAATAAAAATACTCAAATAAAAAATCAAGTGTTAAGTGAAGATATTAAAAATCTCAATTTTGAAAATGCATCTCTAAAGATAGAATTAGAAAAACAAAATGAAGATTCTCCTTTAATAGATCAAATTAATATTTTAACTAAAGAACGTGATGATTTAAATTTTATAGTTCTTAAGTTCACAAAAGGGAAAGAAAACCTTGATGTCATGCTTAATCAACAAAGATGTGGATTTAACAAAGAAGGATTAGGATACATTGGAGAATTTAGTAAAAATAAAGGACTTTATCATGTTAAAAGTAAAGAAAAAGAAAATTATACATCTCCATTTACTAAATGTTCTTACTGTAACAAAAATGGCCATTCTTTTCACATGTGTAATGCTCGAAATGAAAATTATAAAGGAAAAATGATTTGGGTGCCTAAAGGAACGTATATTGCACCAATTATTAATACACGGAAAGATTTTTATAATAAAAGTCAAAAATCTCATCAAAGTTTTTCAATATATAATAATAAATAAAATAAATCATGCATCTTATAGACCTGCTACTCATAAAATGTTATTGTCTACTAAGATTGATTATACTGTATCCATCTTTGTAAAGGAAAATACAAATGTTCCTTATACAAAATGGACAACTCACCCAAAGGACCCTTCTTATTAAAGGGTACCAGTTCTTGAAATTGATAAATGTTGTATGTATTTCATTTTTTTTCGAACCATACTCGATACATGCTCGATGGATCATATTCGAATATTGGTCTGATCCATGCTAGTAAGCTAAATATGTGATATTTGTATCAATCTTTGTAATTTATAAAGTGTAGTATGAAATTGTGTAAACTTGTACTTGAATAAATCAATGAATTGAATGCCAATTTTTATTACATTCTTTATAATTTCAATACATAAATAAAAGTGAAAAAATTTTATATATAAATATTAGTTAAGTAACCAATTTAGTATGTAGTGCTTCAGTTTTAAGTGAAATGGTTCATATTCGAAACTCAATTTCAAGGCTCGTGAATAACTCGTTTTGTAAACGAGTCAAGTACTTACGAGCCGAGTAGGTCCGAGTAATGATCTGAGTCGAATCTGATGCAAAAATATAAATCCCTTATCAAATTCGAGTCGAATTTGAGCTCAATTTTTTTGAGTCGAGCCGAATCTGAGCATGAAGGTGTTCGCTGAGATTCGACTCGTTTACACCCCTAAAACCATCACGTAAACATTTCATGATGGTTTTTCTAGTTTGTGTGATGAATTTTGGTCGTCACAAATGACCATTTTTATAGTAGTGACAGAAGAATAATCAATACGTAAAATAATAACTGACAATTAAAACCAATTAGATCTCACAATGTAATAATTCTGAGGCTTCCATCTCCTTAATCTAAGAATAGAAGTTTAGCCACACATGATCATGAAAAAACACCAAAGAATAATAGAGAGAGAAGTTTGTAGACAAATCCCTAAGCTCTCTTGATAATTCTCTGTTTATAGGCATAAGATATTAATTCTTTTCCATTTAGGTTTCAACCTTCTAGTGGCAATCAACTTCCTTTAAAGAGATTTTCTAGATATATTTTTCTTTCCTTCATTGGATTTGATTTTCACATCAAAATTGTTCCACCTCATTCCTCCTTGTAGGATTCTTCTTATTGCTTTCCTTCCATGAATAGAAGCATTAAATATTGCTTGATCACTAAGAGATTGACTTTATTGTAATAAAATATTAAATTCTACAAAATAAAATAAAATATATTAATTAAATAAACTAATATAATTAAAAAGGAAAAACATTTAATTGCACATTAAATAAAAATATAAGAATAATGTGTATATTTAGGCATAAAATAAATACAAAAGATTAAGCATTAAGAAATAAAAACATAACATATTTTATTCTCATCAAATTCTCCCATACTTATCCTTTGCACGTTCTCGGAAAAAACAAAAATAAACTATAACACAAAAAATTCAACTAAACAAACTAACAAACTTGACAACCTTAAGCCATGAATTAATATTGGTTTGACCTCAAATATTCAAAACAATTACCATTACCCTAATTTGAGCGAATACTATTATGCTCGAATTCGACTCGTGTATCATTAAACAGAAAACGAGTATGGATCAGATTCGACTCGGATCAACTTCGAATTCGAGTTTTGAATCATATTTTCGAGCCGATCTCGAGTCGAGTACCGAACTACTTGGCTCGACTTACACCCATAGATGGTTTTAAGCACCACAATGGTCGTCTATTGTATAAGCCCATCATGAATTAGTTTACGTGATGGTTTTGGCAATCATGCAAACATTTAGTGCTTTTGTGATGATTATTATAATCACATTAACACATAATCTATTGTGATTGTCAAAGTCATCACAAAAAAACACGATTTTAGGGATCAAAGATAGACCTTGCAATTTAGGCCCAGGCCGGTCCGCCCATAGAAACATGGGCCATGGGCCGCAATATTTTAGCCCAAAAAAATGCGGGCCGTTTTGACCCGAGTCGTGAAGGCTCGGCCCAGCCAGTGGCCCGCGACTTATTTTTTTTTAAAACATAATGTTGCAACTTGTGGGTTATGAGGCTTGAATACAAGACTTGTAAATAAATAAATAAGAGTTCAAACCAATTGAACTACAACAACTATTTATTTTTAATGCAATCCTCAATATATTGTTTCTTTACTTTTGTTCAATATATTAATTATTTTATTATTAAAACGTGTGTATAATTACTAATAACCTGAATTAATAATGGTAAAAGGTAATTGACCATGCTCTTATACCAAAAATTGAACAAGAGGATAGGAATAGCTAAACAATTTGTTAATATTTAAAAGCAAACAAGTTGTAGACGTCTTTTAGATCAATGATCTAAATATGTATTTTGTTGACATATTATATATACTGATAAATTAATGACAATTCCCAATTGATCAAAAATACAAAGTCATTAAGATACACTTAAATTAAGTTAATTATATTAAAACTGCAAACGCTTGTTTTTATCAAAAATAAATAAATAACTTTTTAAACCAGTTAATATTAAGGTCGGATGACTAATATTTATTGGGAAAACTAAATATCAATACTAGTATATAATAATACAAGTCAAGAAGCTATTCGCTCCACAATTAAATTAAATTAAATTAATTTGGTTGGTCGAGTTAACTAAAACTAAATTAATAAATAATTATTTGTTAAATTTTTAATTTTATTAACTTTCCCTCCCAATATCAGCCAAAAAATTTCATTTTAAATTTTATTTTGCAAAAAAAAAAACAGAGGAAGAAACCCGCGGGTCAGCCCAACCCGCCCATTTGCCAGGTCTAATCAAAGATAAGAACGTGAATTTCTATTTACGAACAATTTATTTCACTATATTAATTGTATCAAATGATACTTGCAGGATTCGAACCATCCCCCCATTTGCAAACTAAATAATGAGTATTACCAGTTTACCACTACACCAAAACTCAGAAAATGATTATAATTTTAAAACAAAATATATGTGAGTTGACTTACTAAACAAGATTACTTACACATAAGATTTGGTGATTACAATGGCAGACACAAATACTCTATAATAATGGTAAAATTAGTCATCACTGAAAGTCATCATATATTTTATTTTTTTATGATGGATTGAAAATTCCATCACAAAATACCTTTTTTTTATAATTACAAATAAAAGTCGTCACAAAAATCTATCTTTTTACATTATTGTCATGGCAGTCATAAAATATTGTTTTGATTATTTCTTACATTAAAATATTAGTGATAACTTAAATGCAATCACAAAAAATGGTATATCTATAAGTGATGACTTAATGCGTCACAGCAAGAAAATTTATTTTGGGTAAAAAATTGGTAATTGACATGGTCATCACAATTATAATACATTGATGGTAAAATTAGTCATCATTAAGAGCCATTATATATACTACTATTATTTTGTGATTTCTTAAAAAGTTCATCAAAAATTACTATCTTTTGTGATTGTTTTTAAAAACTATGACAAAGTTTCGTCACGTATTCTTGTTTTTGCTTAAATTCCATGATTGACTCGTTTAATTGCTAGGTTGCAAATTAGTTTATTATTCATTAAAATCTACTGCTAAATTAGACATCAAATCCGTAATTGTTTGGTCACTCTAATTTTCTAAGAAACTAAGATTAATGATGTACTGCAGATTACAAGATTATTATATCTTAGAAAGAATATTCAATTGAATTAAATGCAATCGCTTGTGCTTGTATTGTTTAACTTCATCGGTCTTTCTAATTCTTAAAATATTTACTAGATTAAACTTTTAGTGCTTGTCTGAAGTTATTTAGTAGTTAGGCTTATTTAAATCGCTTGTTTCTATATCTAACTAAAATTAAGGAAAGATATGGAATAATTCTAAATGGTGAATTGATTCTAACGATAATTATTTAAAGTACTAATTGTTTATACTTGTGTCCATGATCAGTGTAAGTTTCTGAAGGTGGAAGTTGAATTAATCCAAGACTCGTTTTTTTGATTTATTTCATTAGATTATTTTGCGTTATTTGTGTACTTGTTTACTTTATTCAACAACGTTCAATAACACCCTTTTTGGAATACAAAGTATAAAAATAAATTAATCATTCTATGTGGGATCAACTCTTACTTTTACCACTACATAAATATCATTCGTAGTAAGATTTTATTTTTAGTTGCCCGCGACAACACACCAATTACTAACATTGAATTGCACATCTTTGATAATTGTTTGTTTGAACAAAATTTGTAGTTATTTTAAAATAAATAAGTATATTACTCCATCCGTTCCTAAAAGATTGTCGTTTTAGAAGAAAAAATTTGTTCCAAAAAGTTTGTCGTTTAAAACTTTCGAAGAGAATAAATTATTTAGTTTCCTATATTACCCCTAACTTCTCTCATTATCCCAAGAAATTCTCTTCCTTGTATTAATAGTTTTTAACTTCCCATAAAGGGGTAGTGATGAAATTTCAAATAAATTTTACTTGTCAAATGATACTTTCTTAATCCATGTACAAAAACCTTAAATGACAATCTTTTAGGAACGGAGGTAATATCTCATAAAACTGCTCACATACACTCACATGCATATTTTGTTGAGCCACGTGCAGAGCAAGTCATTATATATATATATATATATATATATATATATATATATATATATATATATATATATATAATAAAATATAAATAATTTTGAATTTCCCGCTCACTCAATAAATCATATGGGCTGTCCAAAGTTTGGGATAAATTCCACCGTTCATACATCTATCTAATAAAATATATCTATCTATCTAATAATCTAATAATAATTTAATAAAATACAAATGACTTTAAATTTTCCGCTCACTCAATAAATTATTTTGGTCGTTCAAAGTTTGAGACAAATCATATTATCCATATAGTGCCGGAGACACGGGACCCAGCTAGTATATATTATATAGAATAAATTAGACATTAAAAATAATTTATTTAAAAATAATAAAATTGTGCTTTGCACGTATGAGCCACGTATCTAATTTCAATTTCAAATAAACCATCAAAATTCAAATCCCTTGGTCGAGTACTGGACCAACTAAACCTCTCTCACCTGACAGGCTGACTCTCTGTATTTCTGGAACCAAAACATATTAATCAAACACCTCATTATTTGTTTTTTGACGCAACAATTTCAAATGAGTCACATGTAAAAATAAAAACACGCATGCCTAAGCAGTGATGAAGCTATGATTTTCTTAGCAAGGTCAAAATTTTTTGAGGTTATAAATAATTTGTCGGGATCCGGGGACAGTGTCTTTCGCCAAATTTTATGGACAATTTTATACTACATCCGTTTTTAAAAGATGAGAACAGATTCTTTGTCTCTATTTTTTTTTTGTTTTTTTGTATGTTTTCAACTTAAATTTTGAAAACATAAGAGGTTTGGTGTCAAAATTTAAATAGAAGGACACAAGGAGGACATGAAAAATGGGAACAGAGGATCTGCTCTCTTAAAAGATTGTCGTTTAAAATTTTTATACATAGATTAAGAAAGTCATTTAATACTACTCTGTCATTTAACAATTAAAATTTGTTTGAAATTCCATTAATACCCATTTATGGGAAATTGAAAACTATTAGTAATACAAGATAGAATTTTTTGGAACATACTGTATAAGAAAGTAAATAATTTATTCTTCTCAAAAGTTGTAAACGACAAATTTTTTGAAACAAATTTTTTCTTCTAAAACCATAATCTTTTAGGAACGGAGGGAATATTTTAGTATATGTATTTAATTAATTACAATGATGATATATATATAGTCAATAGTAACATTATATATACACACCTATTAAAACCTAATCAATTAATAAGTTTATATATATATATATATATATATATATATATATATATATATATAATATTCGTGTGATTCCCTAAATGTTTCAATACATAATATAAATTAAAATTTTAGTCTCTGTCCCCTCAAAAAGATAAGTCAAATACAATTTACACATTAAAAAAAAAGTATAAAAGAAAGAAAGTAAAAAATTTTTAAATTTATCCTTCAAGATTATATAAAGTGATGATTATTTTTATTTTTTTTATACTAATGTCCCATTAAATAATTTGATTATCCTTCACTTTATATATTTTATCTCATTTTTTTGTGACAAAAAAAATATACCTTTATTAGTCATCCTTTTAAGTACGAAAAAAGTATTTACTTTAAGATAATTAGAAGAAGATGGATATACAAAGCAAATAGGAGTGATATATAGAGTTGAGATTTGATTGAGAAAAACGTTACAAAATTTCAATTCTAAGTTCGCCACCTTTTTTCTCAATTAGAAAATTTTCAATGAAGTGAATTTATATATATTACATAATTTCTTTTTTAAAATTTATATTATATTAAAATTTAAAAAAATCGGAAAAGAAGTTCAATGAGAATCTCATAATATATTATTATTTAGTTTAAAATATTATAGGGAGATATATATATATATTGAGAGGATATGAGTCATATGTGGTTAAAATTTGATTGACAAAGTTATAAATTTTTAATTTGACCCCGTATAATAGAAAATTAATAAAATTTTAGTGGGGGCAATTTATATATAATACTTAAATTTTTTAAAATTTACCTTACATTATAAATTAAATTTTTTTTTCAATGGGGGCGATTGCTCCCATACAACTGTATGTGGCTTCGCCACTGAATGAAATCAATTCACTCCACTCTCTGCTACGTGGCTTTTTCCCCTACGGCTTAAAACATTACTCGTAAATAACATTCTCTCTTAAATAACACTCCTTTATTAAAACTACCACTCTATTTTAATATTATTTTGTATTTAAAAAAATTCCAAAACGAAATAATTTTAATAAATGAGTGTTATTTAAAAGAAAGTATTATTTAAAAGGAGTGTTTTAAACCTGTTCTGATATATACACATCGGTTCTGTTTAATTTATTTGGTGCAATTTTCGCTGGTAACCATTATTGTAACTAAATGTGTTGTTCGATTTGTTTTTTTAGTTTATTGTTTTTTTTTCAATTTGGTTTTGTGATTTCCGCCCCTATCCAATATCATGTTGAAATATTTTTTTTAAAATTAACTGGAGGTAAGTATCGAAAATGCCCTAATATTGAATTTTTTAGGTTAAATTTGAGAGTGGTTAGTCTAAAATTAATTTTGGTCAATTCATCGATACATTGTCGGCACGCATATGGGATGTGATCTTTTTCTTTGCGTGTCAGTACTGTATTAATTAATTGATCAACTTACTATGAAATTAACTTCATGATAACTAAATAAGTTGATACAGAATAAATAAAAATTATAAATAAGATTATTTTTGTGATACAGAATGAGTACTAAGGCAAGTGGATAAATTAAGAGTTGACACTTGGAACCTGCCCCATAATAATTCACCCCATGTACGTAATTAAGTGGATAAATTAAGAGTTGACACCTGCCCCAAATAATTGACCCCATATGACCTAAGTATACTCAATTTCCAGTAGTCAAATCAGTAGGGGTAGGGGAGGGTACCCACGTGGCAGAGACCCAATAGAAAAGAAATTGCATGCATATATATATATATATATATATATAAGATGACACGTACCGATGTACGTCTGAATTGGGGGTGTAAATTCAGTGCACACAGTATACATTCATATTCTTCCCATGCATGATTGTTCATGCAGAAGACATCGGGTCAGGTCAGGTCAGGGCTGGGCAGGGACATACCCATAAAAGGGCAAACACCCCTTGTAGATTCTTCATAGTACTTTGCCACTATATTGACTAGGTTTCTAGAGCTAATTGTTTAGCACGTGAGGAGTGACAAATGTATAGTATGAAAATTATATTACTACTTTTTAGGGTCCATTTCATAAACTAAAAATAAAAAATATCACTTCTCATAAGTTTTCTAGTGATTGTTTAGCATGTGAGGAGTGACATATGTATAGAATGAAAATTGGTATATTTCATAAAAAAAATAAATTAAAAAGAAGGTATTATTTGATATTTTTTTCCTACAAAAGTTGTATTTTTTAAATTGCTTTTGATAATATTAAAAGTTACACACAATGTACTCAAGTTTGATATCCTAATTTTAAAATTATCATGCTATCACAATTAAAGACTTAATAATAAAATATTGGTCCCGCAATATATTGCGCTAACTTTACGTCGAATTACAATTGTGAAACTTAATTTATACACGGAATCGATAAGAATTATAGGAGCAAAGTAACTTACAGTCAAAAAGTCAACGTATAATATTCGCAATATATATCATTTCCGATTTTTTTTATGTTCAATAATTTTAGTACAAAAAAGTATAATTTGTATATATTTTTTTTATAACTTGACAAGAGTTCATTAGTTTTTTAGTCATTTAGTCTACTCCTAAAACTAACAAATTATAGTGTTTGTGAGTACATAATTAAACATTGAACAAAAACATAATAATAATATCTATAAATGAGACTATTTTGTGGAACCGAGGAAGTAGCATATTATAAATTTAAAAAATACTGTAATATATATTGCGACTTTACACGTTGACTATTTTATTGTGAGTTACATGAATAAATCTAATTCGTAATACTTTTACGATCTATTTAATGCATTAGGTCAATTTTATAATATTATCCAATCTCATGTATTAATATACGTCGCAATCGTAATTTGACAAATTTTTATTAATATATAATAAGACTTTTATAAATTTTATTAAAACTTATTTTGTATTATAATATCTTTAAAAAATTTTACAATGTCGTAATTATTCATGAAATAAATTAAAATATGAATTGAATATATTTTTTTAAAAAAAAAGTTGTGCAATTATAATCATTCATATGAGCTGAAGTGAATACTACGATAGTTCTTGTTTTAAGTTATATAGGGTATTGTTTGATAGAATTGCGTAATAAAAACTTATTAAATAAAGGTATTGTATAAAATAGAGGCTATTTTTAAAATAGAATTTAAATGTAAAAGAGTTATTTGATAATCAGTCTTTATTGTATATTTGAATATAATATTTTTCTATTTATCCTTATATCAATTTATTAAAAATATAATTAATTTAAATTAAATCTCCAATAATGTATAACTAGTAAAATATTTTAAGTCTAATAAAACATAATAATAATTCTGATAATTTTACATAATTACTATAATATATGGCGATGGCGGCGGCGGCGGCGGCGGCGGTGGCGGTAGTGTGTAAGACCCCGAATTTTATAAAATAAAAGTATTCAATTTTTCTTATAATTATTATTCAGTAAATGATTAAATTGATAAAAGGTTAAAGCTAAGGGTGATATATGTAAATATTTAAAATAAGCAAGTGGTTATAAAATACTCATTGTTGTCGGAGAATATTCGTTTGGTCGTGGAATATTCTTACTGTCGGAGAATATTCGTACGACGGCACAACCATTTATGGACCCCATAATAGAATAACTGTCGAATGAAGAAAACGACAAGTATGAGTTTTTTTATAAATAACGGCGGCGTAGTTGTTATCGTTAAAACTGTACTGGAATACCCGGTGGGTAAAGTAAATTAATACGCGTTATTGCACAGTAGCACGCAGTATTGCACAATATTTTTGGATTATTGATTCTTACGTAAGAAGACACTACTCAATTATTGTTACAGTAATTACTGTTTAATATTTTATTTTATTGATTCAATAATTGTTACGTTGATATTTTATATTATTATTATTTCAATAATTGACACTGTACAATATCTCCATTATCAGATTAATAATTCATATTATTTGAATAATATTGTTAGATATCATTATTGACAATGTCTAAGGAAGTTTTGTCTAGGAAAGGGGTTTGGTCATCTAATTGTGCGCCAATAAAGAGAAATCCTTATCGGAAAGCTCCATCTTTCCTGGGAACGACCTAGTTGTCATAATTGTGATTCTGTAATATTATTTGTAAATAATTAATTATTGATTTATATGATAAGGAAATATTTATTTTATGTGGATATAATTAATGGATAGGAATTTTTTTTATTTTTTGTGGATATAAATGAAGGAATTAATGCTGATGTGTTTTATCAGTATTTTATCAGAATGGAAGAATTCTTAAAAAGTGTCAATTGTTAAAAATTGATATTTTATCTTACATTATAAATGTATAATGTGGTTATATAATAATATAATAATGGTGATAATTTCACACTAAATTCACGGTGCATGAATCAAATGAGAGAAATCTAGAAATTAAAAGAAGAACAAAATATGAGATTTTCAGAAAAATCAGTTTATTACTCAATTTTGTAAAATTCATAACTCTTTGTGTATAATGAGTTAGGAGATGAGCCATATATCAAAAGAAAGCCCTGGAAGTAAGCTAAGCGTAGAAATTTGAATCACCCAAATATTCTTTGTGAATTTTTCGTGGTGACAGTTTGAGTGAAACTGGTACGAGGGACTTATAGTCCGAAAATCAAATCAGTGTTCTTAAAGCTCAATTGCGTGAGTTATAATTTTAATCCGACCGTTAGATCATTGTGATTTTTGGATATGTTGTATATATATAAGTTGAGTATATGTCCACAAATTTTGAACCATTAAAGATTAATGTATGATTTGTTATGAATTTTAAGAAGTGTTAAAAATCATCCGTATGAGAATTTCGGTCATTTTTCGTTTGGAATTTGAAAAAACTTAAAGCTACAAAGTTGTAGAGAATTTAATTTTCTATGGAATGGACATAAAATTCATATTTTTCTGATAAAGGGGCTATTTATTATGAATTATAAAAGTTTTGAAAATTAAATATTTTTGTTAAAATTATAGGTGGGACCCACTTTTGTTTTTTTTGAAAACATGTGGGCCGCAAATTTTTTTCCAAGATGGCTTGCTTAGCTTTTCATCAAAGAAGGTGCGTAGAAGATAAGAAAAAAAATATTATTTTATTAATTTAGTCTCCTTTGGCGTTCTAAGCATTTTCCTATAAATAGGGTGCTTAGTTAAAATTGAAAATCACACCAGAAATATAAGTTTTATCTCTCTATATTATTAAGCGTATTTTATGAGTATTTAGACACTTTGAGAGTTGTTATTCAGTGCAAGTTTCCTTTAGCGTTATATCCGATATTCCAGTCAGAAGTACTATTCTTTTGAATTAAGGGATAGTAAAGCATGTTATTTTTTTTCATAATGATGTTATTCTTTCAATATCATTATACTGAAATATTGGTATGTATTTTATTGTGAAATTTCTACCTTTTCATGTCGGGGTTACTATTTACGTATACGCCACTATTCACGTATACGACATTATTCATGTATATGACACTATTTACGTATATAACATTATTTACGTATACGGTACTATGTACAAATATGAGTTACTATTCACGAGTTACTATTCACGGGTACTATTCATGATAAAATTTATTTATTTTTCTGACCAAATTATCGTTGATTTATGAATCTTACTCTTGAAATTAAATGCAGTTGTTGATCATATTATTTTTATTATCATATATAACATTTTTATAATCTCGGTGATGAAATTTCTCTTTGACTTGAGTGTAAAGATGGGTAGATTATTGATATGATCGTGACTTTGGGTTCTCTTTGGCCAGTAGTTCAAAGATGAATTATTGACTGGTATGACCGTGACAATTGAATTTATAATTGAATATCTTTAGCTTAAGTGCAAATGTGAATTGATCAACATGATTATAATTATTGTTTATGTAAATTCTGAAATGATTATATATTTATTTGAGACATTAATATCTTTGGCCTGTAATGCAAAGATGATCTGTTGTTGAATATCTTAGGCATGTAGTGCAAAGATGATCTGTTGTTGAATATCTTTGGCCAGTAGTGCAAAGATGAACTGTTGTTGAATATCTTTGGCCAGTAGTGCAAAGATGAACTGTTGACAAATATCTTTGGACCGTAGTGCAAAGATTAATTTATTAGTATGATTATGAACATGAACTGTGATTTGGTATAACCATGATCTTTGATATTTCAGGTAAACATAGGTGATGAAAATTATTTTCGTCCTAGATGAGAAGAGAAATTTAGAACCACAATTATGATTATGAGTTATTCATATGATTGTGGACCAGAGCTGTTGATTGATGTTTCAGGGATAAAACATTGTTGGTGGACTTTTAACATGGAGAAGATAATAGACTTTATGGTCTATTTGATTCTTCTAATGGATTGCTCGTTCCGCTCCAACTATGGTTGAAAAGTTTTATCATCTACCATATGTTCTAAATCTCTGATTTATTACTGACGAAGGCTATTGATAATTTATTTATCTTTAGTCATGATATTCTTTACTGGGCTAGTTGTGCTCACCCTTCTGCTTCACAATTCTTTTCAGGTAATAAGAGTGTAGCTGGGTCGAGCGGGGGTAACAGGCGAATAGAACGGTGGTCTCTAGCTGTGGAGGTTCTCCCTAAACAGTATAGAAAAGTGTGTTATATTTTATACATCATTTAGTAGTTATATTTGGTGAATCAAATAGGGTGGGGCGAACCCAACGTTGGAAGGGTGTTTTGCCACTATCATATAAGATGTCTAATGACATGCGACTTCGTGTTATCATAAGACAAGGTTGTGCACATCCACTTGCTGAGTATATCTAAGAGCACTACCTATATAATCTTGGAGTTTGGATGAAATATAATTCTCAATTAGAAACAGTGGATATAATTATATATCAAGAGAAGACTCACCATTGGAAAAAATATGATTGTAATCTTCTCGTTTTTCTTTGGGGTCTATTGGGTCAACCAATGATAATTCTCCAGTCTTATGATATCTATTATAACTTAAATGCATGGCCTCCCATGTACGAAGGTTTACTTGAGCATTTTCTGAAAATTTTAATTTCTAAAACAGTTATTGGCTGTACCTTTATGTAAGGTGCTATTGTGACGTGCTATCAAATGTTGGGATGTGAGTCACAGTTGGTATATATTTGTATCAAAACTCGCAACAGATGTGTTGTTGTATTTTGTACGACAATTGTAATAATAAAGTTGTAGTTATTTTCTGTACCATGTATTTGGTGACTCAGAATGGGTTGGGTGGAATGAACCTATTTTGGGGGCGTTACATAGTGGGTGGTGGATGATGGTGGGGTGGTGGTGGTGGTGAGTGGTAGTGGGTGGTTGTGGGGATAGTGGTGATGTAGTGAGTGAAATGAAATGTAAAATTAAAAAAATGAAATTATAATAGTGATGGTAAAAGAGTAATGAGAAGTTTCTTTTTCTAAAAATACTTGTAAGACCCCAACTTTTTATGAATAAAGATTAATTTTTCTCTAAATATTATTTTGAATATTATGGTGTGAATTTGATATAATGTTATAGTTGTGGGTAATATTTACAAATTTTGCAAAGTAAACAAGTTGTCATAAAATATTCGATTGGTCGGGGAATATTCATTTTATCAGAGAATATTCGTACGACGACACAATCATTGGTGGACCCCACAACAGAATTACTGTCGGAGTTGAAAAATGATAGAAATATTTTTTTTATAAAAATAACGGCAAAAGTTTTACCGTTAACTATTGAAATACCCCGTGGTAAAAGTAAAGTAATACGCATGATTGCATAGTAGCACACGGTATATTGTACAGTATCTTTGATTATTGATGTTTACGTGAGAAGTCACTCAGTTTTACTCAATTATTAAAACAGTAATTGCTGCATAGTATCTCATATTATTGATTTAATTATTGTCACAGTATCATCTGCACAATATTTTATGTTATTAAATAAATAATTGAGACGACAAAGTTATTCATATTATTATTTGCATTATTGACAATGTCTAGAAAGTTCTGTCGAGGAAAGGGTATTGAGTCACTTAATTGTGCGCCAATAAGGAGAAGTACTTATCGGAAAACCCCCTCTTTCCTGGAAATGATCTGGTTGTTAATATTGTGAGTTATAATATTAATAATGAATAACGATCGTGTTAATTAAAGATATGAATAATAATTGATGAGTGAAAGATGTTTGTTTAATTATTCTTTTAAATTGGTGTTTGTTCATTCTTCCGTATGTTAGGATATTATTGTCCAACTTTTCAAATAATGCAGCTATTGTTCACTGCCTTATGAATGAGGGTGCTAGCTCCCTCATTGGTCCATATCTCTTAAACTCAATTACCTTCAAAAGAGGGCGCCTCCTCATTGGTCTAAATCTCCCACTTTGCTAGTTACCTCTTCAAGAGGGCACTCTTTTATTGGTTAACTCAAATGTGTGCTGATGAATTGCGTCCGTGAATTATTTTTTTCTGTGTAGTCCGTGATTTTATTTTTTAAATAGTATCATGACATTCTCCTATAAATAGGATGCTTAGTTTAGAAAAAAAAATCATATCAGAATTAGAGAATTCTTCTTCTATAATATTGAGCGTATTTCTTTTGAGTTTAAGGAAACTTTGGGCGTAGAAAATAGTATAAGTTTTCTTCAAGAATATTCTCAGCCCTACCAGTCAGAAATACTCTCCTTTTAAGGTAAGAGATATTATTTTTGTTCAATATTCGAAAGAAATAATATTTTTTTCGTACTATGTAGTATGTAAGTAGTATTATTTCATTTCAGATTCCGAATTCTACACTCATTTTGATAAGTATTGCTTCTATACTACTTGAAATTAGTAGAATATCCTTGAAATTTTCACTTCATCCAGTATCGTTTCACAGAAATATTTTTCTGAACATTCTTGTTAAATTTTAAGCTTTTCATGTCGGAGTACTATTTATGGGTACTATTCATACATACGGCACTATTCATATATACGTTACTATTCATGAAGTACTTACTATTCACCCGAAGTACTATTCACGACAAAAAATGATTTCTTTTCTGTCCAAATTATTTTTGATACATGAATATTATTCTTGAATTTTACTTTACAAAGCAGTTATCATGTTGACAATTTGGACATTCTTGAACTCTGGATAAATTAATTTATAAATCTTTAAATTTTATCCATGTTCTTACTTAATTCAATTTTTATATTATTGTCATCATCCTCATACTTATATTGTGATGAAAGCCATATTTGGCCCGTAGTACATAGATGGACGGTTGATTGGTATGATTATGACTATGTATCGGTATAATCATGATCTGTAATGTTACAAATAATGTGATAAAAGTCCTCATTGGCCCGTAGTGCATTGATGGACAGTTGTTGGCATGATCATGACAACTGTTGATACTAACAAATATCTTTATATCACAGTGCATGGATAATTCGTGGATGTGATAATAATGAATATCATTGGCTCATAGTGCATGAATAATTCATGATTGTGATACTAACGAATATCTTTGGCCCGTAGTGCATGGATAATTCGATGATGTGGATTATTTATTGAGCTGTGTTACAATGATAAAATATTGATGATGAACTTTTAAATCATAGAAGATAGTAGATATTATGCTCTACTTGACTCTTCTAATAGATTGCTTGTTCCGTTGCAGTTAGACTTGTTGTCTATTATATTCTATCAATTTTACACTGTTAAAGGCTAACGATAATTTTTTATGCATTATCTTAGTCATAATATTATTTACTGGGCTAGTTGAGCTCACCCATTGCTTTCATTATTCTCTTCAAGAAATGAGAATATAGTTGCGACTAGTCGAGAAATAGAGTGACGGTCCGAGATAGTGGCTATAGTAGTCGTCACTATTTTATAAAATAGTGTAATAATAATTGTAATGAGGACTCTATTTGAGTTTGGATATTGTCTAGGAGACAATTTTCGTGTTAAAACTCTCAGCTTATTTTTTATCGTATATTGCACGACAGTTCTATAATTAAGTTTGTATTTGAATTATGTACCATCTATTTGACGACTCAGAATGGGTTGTGTATACTTATTTTGGGGGCGTCACAATACTTGCCTCATTCTCATTTTTAAGAGTCAAAAAGATATTGACTAAATTTTTTAGTCCAAAAAAGGAGAGGCAATTGAACACTACCTAACATACAAGCAAATGATGTCCTAATTAAGTGGTCAAGAATGATGTCTTATGTAAGACCCCGAAATTTATGAAATGAAAGTATTCAATTTTTATCATTATTATTCTATTTAGTAAATGGTTAAATTTATATAAGTACAGTAATACACATGGTTGCATAGTAGCACACGATATTGTACAATATCTTTTATTATTGATGCTTACGTGAGAAGTCATTCAGTTTTGTTCAATTATTATCATAGTATTTGTTGCATAGTATCTCACGTTATTGATTCAATTATTATCACAATATTTTATATTATTAAATAAATAATTGGGATAACAAATTTATTCATATTATTATTTGCATTATTGACGATGTCTAGAAAGTTCTGTCGAGGAAAGGGGTTTGGTTACCTAATTGCGCGCCAATATGGAGAAATTCTTATCAGAAAGCCCCCTCTTTCCTGGGAATGATCTGGTTGTTAACATTGTGAGTTATAATATTAATGATAAATAATTATTTAAAGATTAACGATGTGTTACATATATTTATTAGCGATAAATGACGAGATTTAATTTAATAGTTAGTCAAGACTAATTAAATAGTTTGAACTAACTAAGAAAGAAAAAGTGTGTATAAAACATTAGAAAATAAAATTAAAAATTGAATTTGAGTTCGGAGATGAATTTGGAAATGCGGACGAGATATTTGAGTCCGGGACGATGAAATTAGTAAAAATAGACTATAAACCCAAAATTTGACGGGGTTGAATTTATGGTCAAAAAGTCAACAGTTCACTTTTTTGGAAAAAGTCAAAATTTGAAAATTCAAAGATGAAATTGTTGATAAAAATATTTTCATTGTGTTGGGATTATTAGTGTTAGTGGAAGTCAATTTTAATTTCAATAATAGTTGATTTTTGGATGTTAAATTGAACAAACGGGTAATTAATCGGATAAATAAGCAATTAATTGCTATTAGTTCACATGCATGGAACTATTGGTTCACATGCATGTACTATTAGGGGAGGTTATGCAAGATTGATAATACTTGAAAGACTAAATTAAAAATGGAGGCAAAGATGAAGGTACTAAACCGTAATACGTCGTGCCCCTAAACGTGCAATTATCGAAACTATGTTTTCCTTTAAATAAAAACTCATTTCTTCTTTCATTCTCACCAATTCACTAAGACTCACAAGAGCAATTATAGAGAGAGAAACTATAGAGAGGAAGAAGAAGAATATTATGTTACTTCAATATTTCAGTCTCTAGTCTTCTACTAAGGTAAGGGGTGTTATTTCTATTCATACAGTACTATTCATGGATACTATTCATATATATGGTACTATTAATGGGCACTATTCATATATACGATACTATTCATACAGTACTATTCATTTATACGGTACTATTCATGGATAATATTCATATATACGGTACTATTCACTGAGTACTATTCATGGGCACTATTCATATATACAGTATTATTCATACAGTACTATTCACTTATACGGTACTATTCTTAGATATTATTCATATATACAGTACTATTCACGTAGTACTATTCATGGGCACTATTTATAAATATGATACTATTCATAAATACGGTACTATTTATGGGGTACTATTCATAAAGTACTATTCACAGGGTGCTATTCATGAAATACAATTTACAGGGTATTATTAATTCACGATAAAAATTAATTTCTTTTCTGTCCAAATTATTTTAATACATGAATATTATTCGTGAATTTTACTCAACATTTAGTTATCATGTTGACAATTTGGATTTTCTTGAATTCTGGATAAATTCAATTATAAATTTCTAATATTTATCCTTGATTTCGTTTGATTGATGCTTATATCATTGTCATCATCCTTATGCTTATATTGTAACAAAAGTCATCTTTGGCCCGTAGTGCAAAGATGGACTGATGATTATTAGTTTTACAGTTGTATATCTTTGGCTTACGTGCAAAGATGGACTGTTGATTATTGGTTTTATAGTTTTATATCTCTGGCTTACGTGCAAAGACGAACTGTTGATTGATAGCTTTGGCCTGTAGTGCAAAGATGAACAGGTGTATGATATGATCATGACCACGGGTGATATTAACGAATATCTTTGGCCCGTAGTGCATGGATAATTCGATGATGTGTTTGGCAGGATCATGACCATTAGTTAACAGTTGAATGTCTTTGGCCGTAGTGCACTGATAAACAATTGATTGGTATGATCATGACCATTAGTTTTATAGTTGAATATCTTTGGCTCGTGGTGCAATAATAGACAACTGTTTGGTATGATCATTGTTATTATATTTCAATATCTTTAGCCTTTGGGGTAAGGATATTGAGTAAACGTTCTATTAAGCCTTTGAGGCTATGAGAAACTGTTGATTTACATGATTATATGTGATGCCCCCAAAATTAGGTATACATCACCCATCTTGGGCCACCAGATACATGGTACAGAATTCAAATACAACTGTCGTGTACAATACGACAAAATATAAACTGTGAGTTTGAATACAAATATTGTCTACTAGAGATCATACAAACTCAAAAGGAGTCCTCATTACAATTATTATCACATTATTTCACAGAATAGTGAGGACTACTAATGCTATCCTCTGGACCATTACTCCGTTCCCCGACTCGTCCCAGCTATATTCTCATTTCCTGAAGAGAACAATGAAAGAAAGGGTGAGCTCAACTAGCCCAGTAAGAGATATTATGACTAAGATAATGCAGAATAAATTATCATTAGCCTTCAACAGTGTTAAACTGATAAAATATAGTAAACATCACGTTTAACTGCAGCGGAACAAGCAACCATTAAAAGAGTCAAGTAGAAAATAAAATCTACTATCTTTTATGATTTAAAAGGTTTTTCATCACTGTTATAGCTGAGACTCAGCTTAATAAATATTCCACATCTTCGAATCACCCCTGCACTACGGCCAAGGATATTCTTTCGTATCACGACCACAATTATTCATGCACTGCGGGCCAAGAATATTTATGTATTCATTAATGGTCATGATCATGCCAACAACTGTTCATCAATGCACTACGGGCCAATGAGAACTTTTACCACATCATTTGTAACATTACGGTCATGATTACACCGAATAATCCCTGGTCATAATCATACCAAGTCCATCTATGCACTACAGGCCACAAATGACTTTCAACAAAATATAAACATGAGGATGATGACAATGATATAAGAATTCAATAAAACAAGTTCAAGAATTATTTTATCCAGAAATTATTAACGTCCAAATTGTCAACACGATACTGTTTTGTAGAGTAAAATTCAAGAATGATCAGAAGAATATTTCCATGAAAGGATACTAGATGAAGCGCAAATATCAAGGATATTCCACTAATTTCGTGGAGTATAGAAGTCAAAGTTTTAACCAACTGAGTATAATAAAGAATGAGATAACAAAAGAAATCACCATGCATGCGATAGACCGCACAAGCAGGTTATTCCAACAGAATAATAAATAACGGAACCAGGTCCGGCGTAAAACGCACAGACAGGATATTCCAACAGAATAATAAAGAATGGAACCAGGTCCGATGTAAAACACACAGACAGGATATTCCAACAGAATAATAAAGAATGGAACCAGGTCCAGTGTAAAACACACAGACAGGATATTCCAACAGAATAATAAAGATTGGAACCAGGTCCGGTGTAAAACACACAGACAGGATATTCCAACAGAATAATAAAGAATGGAACCAGGTTCGATGTAAAACACACAGACAGGATATTCCAACAGAATAATAAAGAATGTCACCAAGTATAGGGTAAACCGCGTATACAAGTTATTCCAACAGAATAATAAGAAATGGAATAACAACAGTTCTCTTCATGAATAAGAAAGAATAACACCCCTTAATTTATTAGGAGATTGAATACTGCAGTAGTGTAGTAACTGAATACTCTTCTTCTTTCTCTCTTATTCTCTCTATACTTTCTCTCTCTATAGCTTGAATGAATTCGTGAAAAATAATGAAGCACTAGGCCTCTATTTATAGAGGATTTCTAGCTTAGCACTTGCCATGTGAAAAGGCAAGTGGCTTGACGACTGGTGATGTGAAAAGAAAAGTGGTTTGACGCCTGTAATGTGAAACGACAATTGGTTCGATGCCTGTAATGTGAAACGACAAGTGGTTCGACGCCTGTAATATGAAACGGAAAGTGGTTTGACGTCTGACGAAGGTAATTACTATTGACAAGTGAGACTCTTAGATGATGACATATGGGCCTCCCATAAAATAACCAAACTCACCACAAACCTCTCATAACAGACTCTTTATATACATCAAGGATTGAATAAATATTACCATAAATTGATTTATTTTTAATCAACACATAATTAATCTTTCAATAATTATTAGTCATTTACAACTTATCGTCTCAATTATTGATTTAATAATATAACATATTATACAGATGATACTGTGACAATAATTGAATCAATAATATAAGAGATATGATGCAGCAATTACTGTAGCAATAATTGAGTATAGCTGAATGACTTCTTACGTAAGCATCAATAATCAATACCGTGTGCTACTATGCAACCACGCGTATTACTGTACTTTTACTACCTAGTAGTTCAACAGTTTTAACGGTAACACCTCCGCCGTTATTTTTATAAAAAGATAATTTTGTCATTTTCTAACTACGACAATACTTCCGTTGTGGGGTCCACCAATGATTGTGCCGTCGTACGAATATTCCCCGACCAAACGAATATTTTATAACAACTTGCGTACTTTGCAAAATTTATAAATATTACCCACAAATATAACATTATATCAAATTTATTCCATAATATTCAAAAATAATAATTATAGAAAATTCATCTTTATTTATAAAAACTGGGGTCTTACATTATAAATATGAATTGTAAATTTAACTATAATCTTTAGTGATTCAGGTGAAGACATGTGATGAAAATTCTCTTTGTCTTGGGTACAACAACGAATTGTTGATGAGTATTACATGAATGAAATATTAACGATGAATTTTTAATTTGGAGGAGATAGTAGACATTTATGTTCTACTTGACTCTTCTAATGGATTGTTGATTCCGCTGCAATTATGGTTAAAAACTTTTATCATCTACCATATGTTCTAAATCTCTGATTTATTACTGATGAATGCTATTGATAAATTAATTATTTTAGTCATAATATTTTTTACTGGACTATTTGTGCTCACCTTTTTGCTTCACAATTCCTTTCAGGAATTAAGAGTGTAGCTGGGTCGAGCGGGGATAACAGGAAAATAATCTGATGGTCCGAGACCGTGGAAGTTTCTCAATACATTATAAAACTGCATGACATGCAATATATAATTGTATTTAGGACCTATGATGGGTGTGCCGTAGATTTTACGTCACTTAATAATTAATTTGGTGAACAAATATAGGGTGATGAGAACTCGACTTTGAAAGCGTCAAAAGTGCACCTCATTAGAATGAACATGATAGTAATCTTCTCGTTCTTCTTTGAGGTCTTGAAATAATTGATGCTGTATTTTATATGGTATTGTACTAATTTGAGTTTGGATACATTCTACGAGATAATATTGTATTAAAACTCACAGCTTATGTGTTGTCGTATTTTGCACGACAGTTCAACAGTTGTATAAATAAAGTTTGTATTTAAATTTTGTACCGTGTATCTGGCGACTCAAAATGAATTGTGTATACCTATTTTGGAGGTGTCACATATTATGTGACTTTTAAATATTTTTTCAAGTTTGACTATCATTTGTGAATTTTTGTTTTTTCTTTATTTGAAAGATTAATGAAGTGCATGTCTTTTAATTTTTATTAAGCTTAAAGGTAGTAATTGATATATGTATACCCTAAATTGATTGTTGCATATCATTACATATTAAAGAGATTATATTATTCTTAATTAATAAAAAAATAGTTAACATATTAATCACTTATTTATTTGAATTGAAACTTTTTTTAAAAAAAAACAAATCTAAATAATTTTCTATTTTCTTCGAATTTCAAATTTTTGTAAACTTATTTCAAGTCAAAATAAAATCTTTTGAAATAGATAGACCAATAAACTATATTTTGGGTACTTTAATAAAAAAGACAAATAAATTAAATATCATGTCTGAACATGAAAGTTTAACCTTATAAATCTTTTTTGTAATATTGTATATGTTCTATTAATCTCGCATTCAAAATTTTAATAAATTATATTATAAAATATCTCAAACAAAAAAAGAATGTTATTAAGTAAAATTGTAGAAAGATAATAGATTTAATATATTAGTTCAATTCTATATATAGTTGAAAATAAAGTTTTGGCTAACTAAGTGTATACACCTTCTATCTTATAAATATGATGTACAACAAAATTATGTCAAAATAGATAAAGACTAAATGATTAATTTATTAATTTTAGGTATATTAAAAGTATTACAATCTCTTAATTTAATATATTTGAGTGTGCAACTATTAGAACATGAACAACAGTTTCTTTAATCAACTCTTTATCCGTAATTTTGAAGAATACATCAATAAATCATTATCCAACAGTTTCCTTATCCTTATTTGACTCTCTATTTTAATCTTTATATAGGATTTTACTTCCCAGTGTGAGGGAATCAAAAGATCGTTATCTATATATACAAAATGACATTTCACACCCTCATTTAAGTGGACAACTCATCAATCATACACATCTTGACATTTTTTACTACTTCATTTTCAAATTATAAACTTAATATTGACTTTTAAAAAAATTAATTTCAAACGTATTCAAATTTAAAATTGATATAAATTTATTTAATTTATGTCAATATAATTATAAATATTATAAAAGTACTATTAATTATAAATTTTATTATTTTCAATATTTAAATGAATTAACTTTTTAAAAGTTAATATTGATCTTATGTACATTTGCAACTACAATCCATTCAATACTCACTCCATAAATTATATAAAATTTAAAATAAAATAAAATTTATTTTACAGTGAAATATAATTGATAAATTATACTCTTTTATAAATTATAAGATTATTATTAATTTGATGTTTTGTCTGTTAGAAATTTTAAATTTTAATTTTAAATTTTAAATTTTATTATTTTAAGGAATCAATATAAGTAACCTGTTGGGTATATAGTGAAAAAATTGAATCCCTATTTTGCAGAATGACCCAATAGCACTGCAGAGTAGAGATAAAGATAAAGAAACAGTTGTGAATGCTCTTAGAGATGACAATTTGTCCCGTTGATCCCCACACCTTGCCTTGAATGAGAATGGTGATTTTAACTTTGATCGGGCATGGGGTTGGGGTAAGGGTTAGGGTTAGGGTTAGGGTTGGGGATAAGAAACCACCAAATACTCCATCCGTCCTATAGTTATAGGCTGATTTCTTTTGACATATAGTTTAAGAAAATTAGTTTAAGTGTCAATTTTAAACATTAATTTTTCACATATACCCCTTAATATGGAATTAATGAATAAGTTAATTATTCCTTACTTATCACACTAGAACTCTCAACTTCATTGATTGACGTGTACTGACCATTAAAGTCCATAATCATAGAACTTTAATCAAAGAGAATACAACAACATTAAATGTGGTGATAAAAATAATGACATTGAATGTTGTTTCTTCAAAAAAAGAGTAATGATTGAATATTTATTATAAGGGCATAAAAGTAAAACAATGAACCAACTAAAATTTATAAATAGTAAGTAGCCTATATATTGGGACATCTCAAAATAAAAAATTAACTTATAACTATGGGACGGAGGGAGTATTATTTAATTATGGGTATGGAGAGGTGATGGTATTTAATTTCCTCCTCCCACCCCAATCTCCACCCCTTACCCGCCCTCAAATAATTATTATATAATAATTAAATTAATATTTATTGTGAGACCCCGAATTTTATGAAATAAAAGTATTCAAATTTTTTTCTATTTTGGTAAATAGCACGGTATTGATTATTGATGCTTATGTGATAAGTCACTCAGATTTGTTTTATTGGTATTATTAATGTAATAAAATAGAAAAGCTTTTTATATAAAACATAATACTTTTATAAAGTTATTCTATAAATAGAATATATTATATTCTATTATGCATAGTGTTTTGCATAGTAAAATCTTTTTATATAAAATAGAATACTTTTATAAAGTTATCTATTTTATTAGACAATAATTAGAATATATTATATTTTATTATGCATAGTATTTGTATAGTGTCTGCATAGTGTTTGCATAGTAAAATCTTTTATAAAGTTATTCATTTTATTAGATTATAAATAGAATATATTATATTTTATTTAAAAGATTTTGCTTTAAATATGGACCGTCAGATTAAAGTAAATCAATCGGGACTGTTCATGAGTTAGTTACTATGCAGTCCATTTTTCTATAAATAGAAGCTCATTCCTTCATTATTTCTTACGAATTCACTGAAACTCTAGAAGGAGAAACTATAGAGAGAGTTATTCTTCTATAATCTTGAGCGTATTTCTTTAGAGTTTAAGAAAGCTTTGAGCGTAGTGCAAGTTTTTTTCAAGTATATTCCCGCCCTACCAGTCAGAATACTTTTCTTTTTAAGGTGAATAGAGGTGATGAGAATTATCTTCGTCCTAGTTGCGAAGAGGAATTTAGAATCACAATTATGATTATGAGTTATTCATATGATTGTGGACAGGAACTGTTGATTTATTTTACATGGATAAAATATTATTGATGGACTTTTAACATAGAGAAGATAATAGACCTTATGGTCTATTTGAATCTTCTAATGGATTGCTCAGTTCCGCTGCAACTATGGTTGAAAAGTTTTATTATCTACCATATGTTCTAAATCTCTGATTTATTATTAACTAAATCTATTGATAATTTAATTATCTTTAGTCATGATATTCCTTACTGGGCTAGTTGTGCTCACCATTTCTGCTTCACAATTCCTTTCAGGTAATAAGAGTGTTTTCGTAAGAATGTTCCCAGGTCGAGCTGGGATAACAGGGGAATAAAATAGTGGTCTCTAGCTGTGGAGGTTCTCCCTAAACAGTATAGAAAAGTGTGTTGTATTCTATACAATATTTAGTAGTTATATTTGGTGAATCAAATAGGGTGAGGTGAACCGAACTTTGGAAGGGTGTTTTGCCACTATCATACAAGATGTCTAATGACATACAACCTTGTGTTATCATAAGACAGGGTTGTGCGCATCCACTTGCTGAGTATATCTACGGGCACTACCTATATGATCTTGGAGTTTATTTGAGATATAATATTCACTTGGAAACAGTGGATATAGTTATATGTCAAGAGAAGACTCACCATTGGAAAGAAGATGATAGTAATTTTTTCGTTTTTCTTTGGGGTCTATTGGGTCAACCAAGGATAATTCTGTGGCCATATGATATCTATTATAACCTAGACGCATGGCCTCCCATGTACGAAGGTTTCCTTGAGCACTTCCCAAAGATTTTAATTTCTAAAACAGTTTTTGACTATACTTTTATGTAAAGTACCATTGTAAGGTTGTGGTCGAGGCACCATGAGAGTTACATACATTTGTATTAAAACTCACAGTTAACTGTGGTCGTATTCTATACGACAAGCTCAACAGTTGTACAAATGAAGTTGTATTTGAATTTTGTACCATGTATCTGGCGACTCAGAATGGGTGATGTATACCTAATTTTTGGGGCGTCACATTTATACTATTATATATATATATATATATATTACGTAATTAAAAAATATGTCCTTTTGTGTGTGTATATTTATATTATTATTATGTCATTTTTCTTAATTTATCGTGTCAAAATATGATTAATTTTCATGTATGTATTATTGTAAATATAACTAAAATTTGATTTTTTATATATAAAAAATCAACAAAATATTAATCCTCGTGGTGATATAAATTCCCCATGGAGATGAGAATGTTTATTAAGTTTTAATCCCGATGGGGAATAGGGCGAGTATGAGAAATTTTTATAAGACTGGGGATAGAGGTAGGATGTGTAATCACTGACACATCAGATTATAATGATTAATTTAACCTACTAACACAAAAGTAGATAAATTTTTGCGCACAATGGAAGATAAATCTTTTTAAAGAGAAAACTCAATAGAATAGATAATAATTGTCAAAAGATCAATTTCAAAACCCTAAAATAACATATTTCTAGTCTAAAACACGTTTTAATCCTAATTAGAAAAGATAACAACAAAATACTAAAAAATAAAAATAATACTCTAAGTTTGACCAAACTTTGACCGATAATAATACCCCTTTAAACATGTTTTTTGGATTTAAAATGGTTTATGTCATGGCCAAATGTGATCAGTCTTGTAGAACCCGTCAAGAGCTTCAAAAGTTATGCCCATTTAAAATGTGACAAATCTTCTATTCTAACTAAACTTGTGAATCAACTTCTCATTCCGAATCAACTTCCAAATTCTATTCTCCATTAATCCCCGCCCCCTCCCCATCATATCCCATCCCATTCCATTACGCTCCATTGCCATTCGTAATAACTATCGCTCTAAGCTGTGCATATATCAACACTCTAAGCATTTATGTTATGGAATTAGGATACATGTATGACCCCAACTTTTATGAATAAAGAATAATTTTCTCGAAATATATTTTTGAATATTATGGTGTGAATTTGATAAAATGTTATAGTTGTGGGTAATATTTATAAATTTTGCAATGTAAGCAAATGGTTATATAATATTAGATTGGTCGGGGAATATTCGTTTTAATAGAGAATATTCGTACTGACGACACAATCATCTTTATAAAAATAACGACGAAAGTGTTACTGTTAAACTGTTGAACTATCCTGTAGTAAAATTACAGTAATACGCGTGGTTGCATAGTAGCACACGGTATTGATTATTGATGCTTACGTGAGAAGTCACTCGGTTATACTCAATTATTGCTACAGTAATTGCTGAATCATATCTCTCATATTATTGATTCAATTATTGTCACAGTATCATCTACATATTATTTATTATTATTAAATCAATAATTGAGACGACAAATGTGACGACCCCAAAATAGGTCCATTCCATCCAACCCATTCTGAGTCGCCAAATACATGGTACAGAAAATAATTACAACTTTATTAATACAATTGTCGTGCAAGATACGACAACACTTAAAATGTGAGTTTAAATACAAATATATACCAACTGTAACTCATGTCCCAACCATGGACAACACCTCATAATGACACCTTAAATAAATGTATAGTCGAAAACTGTTTTAGAAATTAAAATCTTTGGGAAGTGCTCAAGGAAACCTTCGTACATGGGAGGCCATGCATCTAGGTTATGATAGATATCATATGGCCACAGAATTATCCTTGGTTGACCCAATAGACCCCAAAGAAAAACGAGAAGATTACTATCATATTCTTCCCAATGTTGAGTCTTCTCTTGACATATCATTATCTCTATTGTCTCTAATTGGGTATTATACTCTAAATAAACACCAAGATTATATAGGTAGTGCTTGTAAATATAGTCAGCAAGTGGATGAGCACAACCTTGTCTTATGATGACACGAAGGTTGTATGTCATTAGACATCTTGTATGATAGTGACAAAACACCCTTCCAACGTTGGGTTTGCCTCACCCTAGTTGATTCACCAAATATAACTACTAAATGATGACCAACGTTCTATTCCCCTATTACCCTCGCTCGACCCAGCTACACTCTTATTACCTGAAAGGAATTATGAAGCAAAAGGGTGAGCACAACTAGCTCAGTAAAGAATATCATGACTTAAGATAAATAAATTATCAATATCCTTCAACAGTAATAAATCAGAGATTTAGAACATATGGTAGATGATAAAACTTTTGAACCATAGTTGTAGCGGAACGAGCAATCCATTAGAAGAGTCAAATAGAACATATAAATCTATTACCTTCTCCATGTTATAAGTCCATCAGCAATGTTTTATCCCTGTAATATTAATCAACAATTCATGTCCACAATCACGTGTATAACTCATAATCGTAATTGTAGTTATAAATTCCTTTCTTCATCCAGGACAAAGTTAATCTTCATCACCTGAAACATCAAAGATCATGGTTATACCAAATCACAGTTCCTGTTCATAATCATACTGATAAATTCATCTTTGCACTACGGGCCAACGATATTCATCAACAGTTCATCTTTGCACTAATGGCCAAAGATATTCAAAAACATGTCATCTTTTCACTACAGATCAAAGATATTCATCAGTTGGTCATGTTCATCTAAACACCTGTTCATCTTCACACTACTGGCCAAAGATATTCATCAGAAATCATTCATCTTTGCACTACAGGCCAAAGATATTCAGTTATATCATCATTTAGGACTGAGGATAATGAAAAATATTTTAAAGAAAACGAATCCAGTGAAACAAAATAATAAATATTAAGGATTCGTACTCCAGCTATTCCATGTCCAAAAATATCTCATAAATAATCATAGTGGAGTAAAATTCAAGAATGATCAAAATATAGATCCAATCAAAGATAGGAATCATAACAGACAATCTTGGACACAGAGAAGAAAACTTAATTTTTCTGTGAATAATGTCGTATTTACGAATAGTGCCATATACGTGAATAGTAACTCTGACACCAAAACATAGAAATTTCACAAAAAATTTCATTATGCGTCATGAATAGTACTCCTGAATAGTAACTCGTGAATAGTAACTCATGAATAGTAACCCCGACATGAAAAAGTTCTAAATTTGATAAAAAAATTCAAACCAATATTTTGGCATATTGATATTGAAGAAATAATATCATTTATGAATAAAATAATCTTCCTTACTTCAGAAATAATAGTACTTCTGACTGGAATACTGGATATAGTGCTAAAAGTACTTGCACCGTATATCAATACTCGAAGTACTAAAATACTCACAAAAATACGCTCGATATATAGAGAGATAGAGAGAGAAATTTTTAGTTTCTGGTGTGATTTTCAATTCTAACCTAAGCACCCTATTTATAGAAAAATGCTTAGAACACCAACGTAGAAAATTTAATAAAATATAATAATTATTAAAATTTGTCTATGCCAACCTTTGAAATCAGATTTTAGCATGCTTAACAACACATGAGCCCACCAACCAACCACAAAAACGTTTTTCTTTTAAAAAAAATTTAAAACTTTTAAAAAATTATTATTTCGGAACTTCAGAACTTCAATAATTCATAATAAATAGCTCTTTTATCAGAAAATTCGAATCTCGCGAAGTTTTATAGGAAATTCAATTCTCTACAACTTTGCAGAAGAAAGTTTTTCTAAATTCCAAACAGAAATTGACCGAAAACCACATACAGACGATTTTACAAGCTATAATCAAATTTCAGTCAAGAAATGGGGTCTACCGACATGTTTAACATGTTTTAAACAACTTTTTCAATAAAAATACTCTTCCTCCTTATATACTCATATATACCACATTCATTGTAAAAATATCACCATTATTATATTATTAAAATATAATAATATATTTAAATGAATTATTTTATCAGAAAAAGATAAAATATTAATTTTTAACAATTGTCGCATTAAAAATTTTCTCCATCTATATCCACATAAAATCAATATTTTCCTAATCATATAAATCAATAATTAATTATTCATAAATAATATTACAGAATCACAGTAATGATAACCAGGCCGTTCCCAGGAAAGAGGCGGCTTTCAAATATGGATTTCTCCTTACTAGCGCGTAATTAGGTGACCAAACCTCTCCTTAGACAGAACTTTTTAGACATTGCCAATAATGTTATCTAATAATATTATTCAGATAATATGAATTATTGCTTCGATAATGGAAAATACTGTGTAGTGACAATTATTAAAACAACAGTAATATAAAATTTTTCTTAACAATTATTGAATCAATAAAATACTGAATAGTAATTACTGTAACAATTATTAAGTAGTGCCTTCTTACGTAAGAATCAATAATTGGTGCAATACCGTGTGCTACTGTGCAACAACGCGTATTACTGTATTTTAACCACCGGGTATTCCAACAGTGTTAACGGTAACAACTACGTCGTTATTTATAAAAGCTTCCTTTTGTCATTTTCTTCATCCGACAGTTATTCTGTTATGGTGCCCATCAATGGTTGTACCGTCATACGAATATTCCCCAACAGAAAGAATATTCCACGACCAAACGAATATTCTCCGACAGAAAGAATATTTTATAACTACTTGCATATTTTGAAAAAAAAAATTCATATATCACCCTTAACTTTAACTTTTATTAATTTAACCATTTACTGAAAAGTAATTATAAGAACAATTGAATACTTTTATTTCATAAAATTCGGGGTCTTACAATCTCCCCTCCTTATGAAATTTCGTCCCCGAAATTTATGTACCTGGTATTTCGAAAAGTTGAGAATACCTTGCTTTCATTTCAGATTCTATCTTCCGGGTTATCATGATTTCTCCATTGCTCATCTCTCATGATAACTTCATTTGGGTTCCTCACTTGTTGGGAAGTCATGACAACCGCTATCCCTCGAACTACTCGGTTTTGACTTGTCTGGGGCAGCATTTGGTGTCATCACTACGGTTGGAACATACTTTTCTATAGGGCATATTCCTCCCTCAACTGCATCTTCGTACTCCTGATTCATGATCTGAATCATCAATCTTCGATCCATATCAAATTCAGGTTGACCGCTCTGTACAGGGTAATTTAAAACTCGATGTTGGGTTCTCCCAATTGCTTTCTAAAAAGAGAAATTCATATCATCTATTTTAGCCTTCTTAGATCGAACATCTCTTTCCACAATATCCACGTGTCGTGTGGCTTTTACCCATGCATCACTCATTCTTAATCGTTTAGTTTTTTCTTCTTTCAGCTTAGATTCCATCTTTATCATCTTATACTCTGCCAAATAATGCTTCTGTTCAAGCATCACATATCGAGTAACACAAGCTTGAATTGTTGCATCCTTTTGTTCCACGACCGCCTGTCGTTCTTCAGCATGCTCTTCTAACTCTTGAATACGATTTTGAAATTCTATATTTTGATCATATAATACCTCTAATAAACTCTCCTCAGGTACCTCTTCTTCATCTTCTTCCTCACTTTCAGCTGTTACCTCTATGACTATCTCGGGTGCAACTATTAATTCTTCACTCACCACATGGATATCTCTAATTCCTTCTTCGTCTGACATCACATTATCATGGTTAGTGATTAGAGGTATCCCCACAGTCTCATTCACTACATTGTTAGCATTCTCAGCTGCCATTCTCAAATACTGCCATAAAACAAGGGTTAATTAAGCAAATTAACGTATCACATAATATCTGTATATTATGACCGACCAACAATTAAGCTTAGGTAGGACACATTAGCGAAGGATTTACTCATCTCTCCCCTCCTAGTTATATTCCCCGATCTCCGCCAGAGACCATATCCCTAAGCTCTGATACCAACTGTGACGACCCCAAAATAGGTCTATTCCATCCAACCCATTCTGAGTCGCCAAATACATGGTACAGAAAATAATTACAACTTTATTAATACAATTATCGTGCATGATACGACAACACTTAAAATTTGAGTTTAAATACAAATATATACCAACTGTAACTCATGTCCCAACCATGGACAACACCTCATAATGACACCTTACATAAAGGTATAGTCGAAAACTATTTTAGAAATTAAAATCTTTGGGAAGTGCTCAAGGAAACCTTCGTACATGGGAGGCCATGCGTCTAGGTTATGATAGATATCATATGGCCACAGAATTATCCTTGGTTGATCCAATAGACCCCAAAGAAAAATGAGAAGATTACTATCATATTCTTCCCAATGGTGAGTCTTCTCTTGATATATCATTATCTCCACTGTCTCTAATTGGGTATTATACTCTAAATAAACACCAAGATTATATAGGTACTGCTTGTAAATATACTCAGCAAGTGGATGAGCACAACCTTGTCTTATGATGACACGAGGTTGTATGTCATTAGGCATCTTGTATGATAGTGACAAAACACCCTTCCAACGTTGGGTTCGCCTCACCCTAGTTGATTCACCAAATATAACTACTAAATGATGACCACCGTTCTATTTCCATGTTACCCTCGCTCGACCTAGCTACACTCTTATTACCTGAAAGGAATTGTGAAGCAAAAGGGTGGGCACAACTAGCTCAGTAAAGAATATCATGACTAAAGATAAATAAATTATCAATAGCCCACAACAGTAATAAATCAGAGATTTAGAACATATGGTAGATGATAAAACTTTTCAATCATAGTTGCAGCGGAACGAGCAATCCATTAGAAGAGTCAAATAGACCATAAAATTTATTATCTTCTTCATGTTATAAGTCCATCAGCGATGTTTTATCCCTGTAACATTAATCAACTATTCTTGTCCACAATCACGTGTATAACTCATAATCGTAATTGTAGTTCTAAATTCCTTTCTTCATCCAGGACAAAGTTAATTTTCATCACCTGAAACATCAAAGATCATGGTTATACCAAATCACAGTTCCTGTTCATAATCATACTGATAAATTCATCTTTGCACTACGGGCCAACGATATTCATCAACAAGTTCATCTTTGCACTAATGGCCAAAGATATTCAAAAACATGTCATCTTTTCACTACAGGCCAAAGATATTCATCAGTTGGTCATGTTCATCTAAACACCTGTTCATCTTCGCACTACTGGCCAAAGATATTCATCAGAAATCATTCATCTTTGCACTACAGGCCAAAGTTATTCAGTTATATCATCATTTAGGACTGAGGATGATGAAAAATATTTTAAAGAAAACGAATCCAGTGAAACAAAATAATAAATATTAAGGATTCGTACTTCAGCTATTCCATGTTCAAAAATATCTCATAAATAATCATAGTGGAGTAAAATTCAAGAATAATCAAAACATAGAACCAATCAAAGATAGGAATCATAACAGACAATCTTGGACACAGAGAAGAAAACTTAATTTTTCTGTGAATACTGTCGTATTTGCGAATAGTGTCGTATACGTAAATAGTGCCATATACGTAATAGTAACTCCAACAACAAAAGATAAAAATTTAACAAAAAACATCATCATTCCTCGTGAATAGTAACTCATGAATAGTAACCCCGACATGAAAAAGTTCTAAACTTGATAAAAAAATTCAAACCAATATTTCGGCATAATGATATTGAAGAAATAATATCATTTATGAAGAAAATAATCTCCCTTACCTCAGAAAGAATAGTACTTCTAACTGGAATACTGAATATAGTGCTAAAAGAACTTGCACCGTATAGCAATACTCGAAGTACAAAAATACTCACAAAAATACGCTCGATATATAGAGAGAGAGAAAGAGAGAGAAATCTTTAGTTTCTGGTGTAATTTTCAATTCTAACCTAAGCACCCTATTTATAGGAAAATGCTTAGAACACCAAAGCAGAAAAATTAATAAAATATAATAATTATTAAAATTTGTCTACGCCAACCTTTAAATTTAGATTTCAGCATGCTTAACAACACATGAGCCCACCAACCAACCACAAAAACGTTTTCTTTTAAAACAAATTTAAAACTTTTAAAAAATAATATTTTGGAACTTCAGAACTTCAATAATTCATAATAAATAGCTCTTTTATCAGAAAATTTGAACCTTCGCGACTTTTTATAGGAAATTCAATTCTCTACAACTTTACAGAAGAAAGTTTTTCCAAATTCCAAACAGAAATTGACCGAAATTCACATACAGACGATTTTACAGGCTATAATCAAACTTCAGTCAAGAAATGGGGTCTACCGACATGTTTAACATGTTTTAAACTAACTTTTGCAATAAAAATACTCTTTCCTCCTCATATACTCATATATACCACATTCATTGTAAAAATATCATCATTATTATATTATTAAAATATAATATATATTGAAATGAATTATTTTATCAGAAAAAGATAAAATATTAATTTTCAATAATTGTCGCATTAAAAATTTTCTCCATCTATATCCACATAAAATTAATATTTTTCTCATCATATAAATCAATAATTAATTATTCATAAATAATATTACAGAATTACAGTAATGACAACCAAGCCGTTCCCAGGAAAGAAGGGGATTTCCAATAAGGATTTCTCCTTACTGGCGCGCAAATAGGTGACCAAACCTCTCCTTAGATAGAACTTTCTAGACATTGCCAATAATGTTATCTAATAATATTATTCAGATAATATGAATTATTGCTTTGATAATGGAAAATACTGTGTAGTGACAATTCTTAAAACAACAGTAATATAAAATATCAACGTAACAATTATTGAATCAATAAAATACTGAACAATAATTACTGTAACAATTATTGAGTTGTGCATTCTTACGTAAGAATCAATAATTGGTGCAATACCGTGTGCTACTGTGCAACAACGCGTATTACTGTATTTTAACCACCGGGTATTCCAACAGTGTTAACGGTAATAACTACGCCATTATTTATAAAAGCTCCCTTTTGTTGTTTTTTTCATCTGACAATTATTCTGTTATGGGGCCCGCCAATGGCTGTGCCGTCATACGAATATTCCCCAACAGAAAGAATATTCCACGATCAAACAAATATTTCCCGACAGAAAGAATATTTTATGACCACTTGCATATTTAGAAAAAAAATTCATATATCACCCTTAACTTTAACTTTTATCAATTTAACAATTTACTGAATAGTAGTTATAAGAAAAATTGAATACTTTTATTTCATAAAATTTAGGGTCTTACAACAAAATTATTCATATTATTATTTGCAATATTAACAATGTCTAGAAGTTCTGTCAAGGAGAGGTTTGGTCACCTAATTGCGTGGCAATAAGGAGAAATCCTTATCGAAAAGCCTCATCTTTCCTGGGAACGACCTGGTTGTTAAATATTTTGAGTTATAATATTAATGATGAATAAATTCGTGTTGATTAAAGATGAAATTGATAGTTCCATTAGTGTTGGGAATTATTATTGTTAGTGAAAATCGACATTTATTTCGATAATAATTGATGTTTGGAGGTTATATTGACCAATCGGGTAATTAATAGGATAAATGAGCAATTAATTGCTATTATTTCACATGCTTATAACTATTTGTTCACATGTGTGCACTATTGATTCACATTCATGTACTATTAGGGGAGGTGATGCAATATTGATAATAATTGCATAACTAAATTAAAAATGGAGGTATAGATGAAGTTACTATACTGTAATTAGTTTTTTCACATGATTATACTATTAAGTCACATGAATGAACTATTAATTCATATTATTTACTATTAGGGGAGGTGGTGCAAGTTTGATAATACTTGCAGGACTAAATTAAAAATAAAGAAAAAGAGGAAGGTATTATACTGTAATATTTCGAGCCCCAAAACGTGCAATTATCAAAACTATATTTTCCTATAAATAGAAGCTCATTCTTCTTTCATTCTCACCAATTCACTAAGTCTCACAAGAGCAATTATTATAGAGAGAAATTATAGAGAGAAAGAAGAAGAGAAGTCTGCTACCTTACTATTCCAGTATCCAGTTTCTTCTAAGGTAAGAGGTATTATTTCTTTCGTATTCATGAAGAGAGTTATGTTATTCCATTCTTTATTATTCTGTTGGAATAACTTGTCTGTGCAGTCTATCGCATGCTTGATGAATTCTGTTGTCATTCCATTCTTTATTATCCTGTTGGAATATCCTGTCTGTGCGGATTACGTATGAACTAGTTCCATTCTTTATTATTCTGTTGGAATATCCTAGTCTGTGCAAGTTACGCATGACCTGGTTCTTTATTATTCTGTTGGAATAACATGTCTGTGCGGATTACGCACACCTGGTGAATTCTTCTGTTATTCCATTTTTTATTATTCTGTTTGAATAACCTGTCTATGTGGATTACCGCATGCATGGTGAATGATCCTTCGTATTCATTCCTTATTAAATCGTGGAAATAATCTGTCTACGTGGATTACCGAATGGCGGGCAAAAATCCATTTGCGGTTTCATATATTCTATTATACTTAGTTGGTTAAAGTTTTGGCTTCTATACTTCCATGAAATTAGTGGAATATTCTTGATATTTGCGATTCATCTAGTATCTTTTCATGAAAATATTCTTCTGAGCATTCTTAAATTTTACTCCATAAAACAGTATCATGTTTACAATTTGGACGTTATTGATTTATGGATAAATTAAATTATAAATCTATAAAAATTTATCCTTGAACTTGTTTTATTGAATTCTTATATTATTGTCATCATCCTCAAGTTTATAATATGTTGAAAGTCATCTATGGCCTGTAGTGCATAAATGGACTTGGTATGATTATGACCAGGGATTATTCGGTATAATTATGACCGTAATATTATAAATCTTGTGGTAAAATTGAATCATTGGCCGTAGTGCATTGATGGACAGTTGTTGGCATGATCATGACCATTGATGAATACACGAATATCCTTGGCCCGTAGTGCATGGATAAGTTGTGGTCGTGATACTAATGAATGTCATTGGCCGTAGTGCAGGGATGATGTGGTTTATTTATTAAGCTGAGTCTCAGCGATAAAAGTGATGAAAACACTTTTAAATCATAGAAGATAGTAGATTTTATTCTCCACTTAACTCTTCTAATGGATTGCTTGTTCCGTTGCAGTTTAACTTGATGGTTGTTATATTTTATCAGTTTAACAGTGTTGAAGGCTAACGATAAATTATTCTGCATTATCTTAGTCATACTATTTCTTACAGGGCTAGTTAAGCTCACCCTTTCTTTTACTGTTCTCTTCAGTAAATGAGAATATAGCTGGGACGAGTCGGGGAACGGATTGACGGTCCAGATGGTTGTTTTAGTAGTCCTCATTATTCTATAAAATAGTGTGACAATAAATATAATGAGGACTCCATTGAGTGTGGATATTGTCTAGATGACAATATTCTTATTAAAACTCTTAGATTATGTTTTGTAGTATTTTACACGACAATAATTAAGTTGTATTTGAATTTTGTACCATGTATTTGGCGACTCAAGATGGGTGATGTATACTTATTTTGGGGGCGTCACAATAAATACTCTCCATTTCAAATAAAAATTGAGTCTCAATTTCATAGTCCAGATTTAAAATGTATTAGAATATGACATCATGATGATGAAAGATAGAGATGATGATGGTAAAATGTGCTGGAATGGAGACTCCATTTCATTTGAAATGGAGAGGATCCTAGTCCGTTATGTTAACATACATCTTCAAAGTTGAAAATAACATATTATATGTATTTTATATATCAAGAAAAGAATTACATGATTGTGAAAATAAATTTTACTCTTCAAATTTGGATTTAAAAAAAAATTATAACATACATCTTCAAAGTTTAAAAAAAACATATTAGATGTATTTTACATATCAAGGTAAGAATTATATATAAGGGGCCAAATTTGTACCCACCATGTACATTTTAATGGTTATGGAATAATTTATAGTGTTTCATTGCGAATATATATATATATAGGAAAATGTACGTACACGGCTGTTTATTACACATTCGGCTATGACAACGGTTTTTTGGGCTATAGCGACGGTTCACCATAGTTTTTTTGGGCTATGACGATAAAAAATCCGTCGCCATAGCTCTACTGTGTAATACACAACTGTGTATATACATATAACTCATATATATAGAGAGAGATAGCAAGGATCAAGAGCATTCCTCTTAAATAACATTACTCCTTAAATAACACTCCTTTATTAAAATTACGTCATTTTGGAGTGGCTTGAAAGAGTGTGGTCCCACTTGTTTTTCTTTTATTTACAAAAAATGTCACTCGGAGCCACTCCAAAACGACGTAGTTTTAATAAAGGAGTGATATTTAAGGAGTAATGTTATTTAAGAGGAATGCTCTTGATCCTTGCTATATATATATATATATAGTCCAAATCAGAGGCTTACCCTGATCCTTGCATACTTTGCTCACTTATATAAACTCTCCCTTTTTTATTTCTCTCCTCAGTTCGACATATCAGGACATAACATAGTCGCTCCCAAAAATAATTCCCTCTCCTTCTGCTATTCTCCTTTCAGAAATCGATTTCCCGTCAATCTCTCTCTCTCTCTCTCTCTCTCTCGCTTCCTAGCTCTCCCGATTTTGGGTCTCTCCCGCTCCTCTGCTCCTTTACCATCTCAGCACCACCATCGCTAGTAGTAAACCACAATCAGGTATGAATCTAGGGTTTATATTTATTCCAATTTTGTGAATCTCTCATAAAATATCAGCCCTAACACAAACAAAACAAACCAAACTTCTCTCAGCTCCTAATTTAGGCCCTAAATTTGAACAAATTCAGCCCCAATTTTGACCTATTGTCTTTTTTGTTGATGTTAGAATCAGGTATAAATCTAGGAATGTAAATTTCTATACTTCTGTACTAGCGAACCTCCTTCCCTTGGGAAAATGCTAAAGGTTATATAACAAAAGGAATTCTGGAAAATTGACTAGAGGAAATCCATCCCGTTAACATATCACTGACATTCTAAACCCAGCAAAATTTGATAGAGAGAGGCATAAAATTCTAAGTAACCACACTCCTAAACCCATCATTGAAATTACACGCACATTCCAAATGACAAAAAAGCTTTAATACCCAAAAAGAAAAGAGATTATGAAAGAAACACTATATTCGAGCAAATTCAAAACTGTACCAGTAGCTGACGACTCTGAAGAAAATCCATCAGTATTAGGAGTAGTATTTTCTCCCTCGTCAAACAAGACCTAAATATTGAAAAGTTTTGGTATTTAGGAGAAGCAGATGAGATTAATAAATGAAGATAAAAGCATGAAGCGGCTGCTAAACGGCCCAACCAAGACTCAAGAGGCAAAAACCAAATCTATGTTAGGCATTTCATCAAACACTTGACAAGCATAAACAAAAACCCTACCTTTCATATAAACATCAATCACCGTGTTGCAAAATAATATAAATATATATAAAACCTATGTATTACACTAGTTCCTCTTTTTTAATGTTATATTTAACCCAAATCAACACTTAATTAAAGTGTAGCTACTGAGTACCTAATAACCGTTTATTCATACTTGATTCTAATAAAAAAAAATATACAATAGGTCAAAATTGGGCCTGAATTTGTTCAAATTTAGGGCCCAAATTAGGAGAGGAGAGAAGTTTGGTCTATTTTGTTTGTGTTAGGGCTGAGATTTTATGAGAGATTCACAAAATTGGAACAAATATAAACCCTAGATTCATACCTGATTGTGGTTTACTACCTAGCGATGGTTGTGCTGAGAATGTAAAGGAGCAGAGCAGCGGGAGAGACCCGAAATCGGGAGAGCTAAGAAGCGAAGAGAGAGAGAAAGATTGATGTGAAATCGATTTCTGAGAGGAAAAGGGCAGCGGGAGAGGGAATTGTTTTTTGGAGCTACTATGTTATGTCCTGATTAGACCTGGAAATTTAGGCCCAGGCCCGCGGGCCTGGCCGAGCCGACCCTGCCCGTAAAAACATGGGCCGCCATATTTCAGCCCAAAAAATTGTGGGCCGTTTTGGCCTGGCCCGTGGATTTTTTTTAAAAAAATAAAATAAATTGTTGCTACTTGTAGGTTGTGAGGCTTGAACACAAGACTTGTAAGTAAATAAATAAGAGTTCAAACCAACTGAACTACAACAACTATTGATATCCTTTCTAATTTTATTGGTAGAAATGTTAATTCTCTCAATATATCATCTATATATCTTTACTCACGCTCACAAATAATTACAATTGCATGAACTTTCGAAATAGTTCTTCAATTTCAAAGTATAAACTAATAATTATTAGTTTAAGTTAGATAACAATATTATAAAAATTTAAAATTATCTATATATTAATTTTAAAGTATAATTTAAAAAAAATCAAATTTGATTATATACTTTGAATTACTAGCAATATATAATCTGAATCAACCACTAATTTTTTAGTTTGCAAGTCCAAAATCTGTAACACAATAAATCAATAATATAGAATATCTACTAACACTCCCCCTTAATTATACATTTGGAAAGTAAATCAATCATTATCCCTTAATTATGCAATCTCCCTACTTATTTAATTTCCAAATCATGCCTTTAGAATAATATCTAAAATCCTCTAGAATATCTACTAACACTCCCCCTTAAGTTGGAGCGTGTTTGAAAGTAATTTATAATACTATTAAAATTTTAATTGATTGAGATATGTAGTTAATGTAAATAATTAGAATTATTGTTTATTATAAATTATTTCATTATTTTTAATATTTATTATTATTACTATTTTTGGTGTATCATGATTGTGCAAAAAAAGAAAAAAAATAAAGGAAGAATCCCGTGGGCCGGCCCGGCCCAACCCGGGCCTCGAGCTCACAAATTCGATCCGCCAAAACCCGAGCTATTTCGGCCCGACCCGACCGTTTGCCAGGTCTAGTCCTGATATGTCGAACTGAGGAGAGAAAAAAAATAAGGGAGAGTTAATATAGGTGAGCAAAGTATGAAAGGATGATCCGGACTCTCTCTCTCTCTCTCTCTCTCTCTATATATATATATATATATATATATATATATATATATATATATACGGTAAGCATCAAGAGCATATTCCTTAAATAGCATAACGCCTTAAATAACATAATTTTATCAAAACGACGTAGTTTTGTAGGGACGCGGTGATATTTTTGTAAATACGCGGTGGCATGGTATTTATAAAAATGCCACCACGTCCCTCCAAAACTACGTCATTTTGATAAAATTATGATATTTAAGACGTTATGCTATTTAAAGATTATGTTCTTGATCCTTATCGTGTGTATATATATATATATATATATATATATATATATACAGACAGGATCAAGAGTAGACCTCTTAGGTAGTAGAACTCTCTTAAATAATAGAATTTTATCAAAACGATGTAGTTTTGATAAGACGCGATGATATTTTTGTAAATATCATGCCAAGACGTTATGCTATTTAAAGATTATGTTCTTGATCCTTATCGTGTGTGTGTGTATATATATATATATATATATATATATATATATATATATATATATAAGGATTTCATCCACAACAACCGGTTGTTGGGAGCAACCCATTTTTTCCCCGCCGCTACAGCTTGTAGCGGCTTATAAAAAAAAAATTCTAAGTGGCCGGTACAAGCTGTAGCGGCTGGAAAAAAAGGGGTTGCTCCCCAACAACCGGTTGCTGTGGATGGAGACCCATATATATATATATATATATATATATACAGACATGATCAAGAGTAGACCTCTTAAGTAGTAGAATTCTCTGAAATAATAGAATTTTATCAACACGATGTAGTTTTGATAAGACGCAGTGGCATTTTTGTAAATACCATGTAATCGCGTATTTACAAAAATGCCATCGCGTCTTATCAAAACTACGTCGTTTTGATAAAATTTTATTATTCAAGGCATTCTGGTACTTAAGAGGTATACTCTTGATCCTTTCTATATATATATATATATCATTCTAGCTAAAATCATTACCCTCTTTCTTGTTTGATATGCCGTGCTGTTTTTTTTTATTTATGGTGTCACACTTTCATAGGTTAATCTATATGTACTTGGTTTTTGTACCTCAAAATTCAAATCAAATATCTTTATGAGCTGGATGTGAATTTCTATTTCCTTTTTGTTGATGGATTTCCATATCAACTACCTAGGAAACCGGGCACACATATATCTATGGTCTATCAGGGAACTCCATCATTGAGCAATGGAAGACAAAATGATACTTCAAAAATTCCCCCCAACTATAAAAAATAGACAAATTAATCTATCAAATTTGAGGTGAGACAATTTAGTCCATTAGGTTTCTATTAAATTTTAACTTAGGTTGTGTTTGATAAATTTGGGAATTAAGATCTGAATAATTATGATGTCTTAATAAATTAGATCATCTGAATGGTTATGAGATCTGAATCTAAAAAATTGTTTGATAACTAAAAAGTAAGTTGTCTCTTAATGACACTATTTTACCATTTTAAAGGATAAAATTTTATTTAATAATTTTGAATATTCAATTTAATAAAAATGAGTGCATAATATTGTTTAATATATTTATATAAAAAAAATTAGCAAAAAAAATTCATTAAGAGATACCTCTTAATTATTAAGATTTCATTTTCTGTCTTACCGATTAAGAGACATTCAGAGGTAACAAAAAACAAAACAAACAGCATCATGCCTCTTAGCGAATAAGAGGCAGTCCATTAATAGTCAATCAGATGTAAACAAACAGCACCTTAGGCGTCTTATTCTGATGGACAAAGTAAATTAACTGAATTTTTTTTATCAAACAATTTAATTAACATAAATATATTACTGTAAACTTTTACAAATAATAAAAAAATTACAATACAAATAATTCGTCAAAATTTATCAATCGAATTTGTTCATTCCTTTAGCAACCGTTGGTAATTAATTTACTCTTCTTACTTGCATCATTAATGAATTTGTTTTCGTTAATATTAAATGGATTAAATTGTCTTAGTTAAACCTTGATGGACTAAATTGTCTCACTTCAAATTTATTGGACTAATTTGTCTAATTTATCATTTCATGTATGGGTTCAATAAGACTACTCCACCTGTCCCAAATGAAGTCACATTCTCAATAGAGGTTTTCAAAGTGAGCTTCTTAGGCAGATATGAAAATTCTCCATGAGTGTATTTAAATTTTATATATTTATATTTTTACTCATAATTGAGGTTCAAAATATAAATAAATAAATTTAAATACACTCATATCCAACTTTCATGCCCACATAGAATTTCTGTTTCAAAGTAGGGCTAACAAAATTGAAAGGACCTGGTTTGGTCTGATTCGGGTCCGGGTTATATCGATCCTTAGTTAGAATCCGGCTTATTACAATTCTTGAAATTCAAATTCGAGTCAAAATTCAAAAGGTTTTAATATATCTTTAATTGGTTTGAATTAATTTATATGATCTTCATATTTGAAATATATATTATAACTTTGTCTCGGCTTTAAAGTAACCAAACATAAATCGAACATAAAATAATAGCGTTACTACATATGATAATAAATTTATGTCGATATTAAATATTGACATATAAAGTAGATACATGATATAAGGTGTAAAGAAATGATCCACGAATTACAATTCTATTTTATTATTTACAATTTCACGTTAGCACTGTAAGCGGTTCGCATTCAACGTAAAACTGATTGATATATAAATTATTTTTCGTCAAAATAAATTAACTCTTAAAACATCTTTAGGAATTAGGAAGAGAATATCTATCCGACGTATACACAAGACACAAAACATTGTTCGCCCAAAACGTTTGAATTAGTACACGGTCGGCAGCAGACAATTTCATTATCTATTAAAAAATTCGTATATAATACAATGCTAGTCCAATTATTTTTCAGGATAAATTTATAATCACCTCTAATTTAAAATTTAGACCATTACTTCATCAATAACAACACGTGATGACAATATTTGACTAATAGGATTTTTTATTTTTTATTTTATATTTATTTTATTTATTTTTTTGTGAAAAAGTAGTAGGCTTTTTTATCGGCCGAAGTACACACCGAATGAGGCTATGAGAAGTGGTCCCTACGTCAAAGGTAGACAAGTAGCCCTTTTGTGGACTCTAAGCCCTAGTTAGATATCTTTCAATCTCAGGACCACTAAGATTCAAACAGCTGTCCTCCACTGCTACCGATTGTGATTTGTCAGGCAACTGACCCACAAAATTATTGTGCTGTGCATACCCCCTTCGTCCTTAAAAACATTTCAATTTTTTTCTCTAAATATTTCTAAAAATAAATTAATCAAACATAAAATAAGGCATAAATATTAATTTACCCTAAAGTACGTATGTCTACGTACAATATTAATTTTTTTTAGCTAATTAGGTATTTTTGTGGATTCAAACAAAGAGGGATAACTGTAACATCTCAGTCCCACATCGAAATAGTACCTTCAAGTCATGACCTTTTGAAAGTTTGTGGTGGGCTAAGATGACCCAAAAAAATACTATTGTGCCAGTAGTTTGAGGTCTTATTTTGATGGATTTGATTCGATTTAGATTTGAAATTTGACTCAAGATTTGTTCCGGACTCGGGATTTGACCCGGGTTGTTTCATATGGTATCAGAGCCGACTCTCGAAAGCTTGGGTCGGATCATCCGATCAGGATTGTCGGAGGTGGGGACACGAAGGCTGGTGGTATTATCCCATAATAGAGAGATAGAGGTCTGGAGGCGGGACACGAAACCAGCCGGTATTATCCCACAATGGCTAGAGAGGCAAAGATCTTTGGGCCGTGTGTGTGATCGGTTCTGACATGGACGTCAGAAATTTAAGTGGGAGAGTTTGCAACACTTCAGTCCCACATCAAAATAGTACCTTCAAGTCATGACCTTTTGGGAACCTGTGGTGAGCTAAGATGGCCCAAAAGAAGATACTATTAGACCAGTAGTTTGAGGCCTTATTTTGATGGATTTGATTCGATTCTGACTTGGAATTTGACCCAAGATTTATTCCTAGACTCGGAATTTGACCCGGGTTGTTTCAATAACCAATACAAATTTTATACCCTCTCCATTATATGCTTATTAACTTTAATTTGTATGTATTTGATAAAAAAGAGTATAATAAAACAATCTAATATATTTTGATAAATTTATGACGAAATTAAATTGAGACTCATGTGAAATTTTAATTCTGAGTTTGTGGGTTTGGAGGGATGAGATGGAAAAACAAGTATATGATGGGAAGGGATAGGAAATGATGGAAATGAATTCTAATTTTCTCTTGTCATGTTTGTGAGTTTTAGAAAGAAATGGAATGAATCAGATATTAATTATATTTTTTTTATTTGTGAGTTTATAAGGAGGGAAGGGAAAATAAATTTATTTTGAAACTATACTATTACTATATTACCCTTAGATGTTAATGCAATAAATGACATGATTATTTTGAAAAGTTACTTTAGGTAATATAAAATATCTAACTTTCTCATCATTTCTCATTCCTCCAAATCCTCCAACTTTTAGGGAGGAAGTTTTTGAGCCAAAAATAAATCAATTTTATCTCTAAATCAATTCTTTTCCTCCCTAAAAAAACTTACAAACATGAGATTTTGAGAGATTTTAATTATTTTGTCTTTCCTTGCCTTCCCTTTTCCCCTAAAAAAAACTTGCAAACACAGTATAAGCGATAAGATAAAATGAATTAAGGTAAGGGCATTCTTAATTCATACATATTTCATTCATACACATTTCTTACTATTTACTAGTCGATATAAATTTATCGTCATATATAACATGACTCTAATAATGATAACATGATAATAAAATTGAGAGTAAACTTGAGTAAATTAGGTTAATGTCTATTATCATAAAAGTAAATGAGACTTTGTTTATACCGCAAAAAAATGGAAAGTATGAAGTTCATTTATAGACAAGTTGATCAATTGACCAATAGAGTGCTGAAAAGCATGCGAGACTCTATGTGTGTCAGTATTCTATTGGCCAATTGATCAACTTACCAATAAATAAACTTCATGCTAACCAGATCCTAAAAAAATGTTTGACAAATGAGATTCTTTTTGTTAGACGTGGGCATATGTATTATACATACAAAAATTTATTATTGCAATTTCATCATTATGTGATCGATCATTATTAAGGTAAACACTAAACAAAAGGAAAACAAGAAATAAAGACAAATCTTTAAAATTAGTATTGCTACATTTACAAAAATTTAGCTTAGAAAATAATGTGTTAAAATGTAATTACTATACGTGGGTGAGTTCAATAGTTGTAACTAAGGCTGTAAAATAAGTAAACTGTTCGGGCTCGATTCGTACTCGCTCGACTAAAAGTTCGATTCGAGCTCGACTCGAAATATAAATGAGTCAAATATGGGCATTGTGACGCCCCCAAAATAGGTATACAACACCCATTCTGAGTTGCCAAATACATGGTACAGAAAGCAAACTACAATTTCAATAATACAATTGTCGTGCAAAATACGACAACACATACTGTGAGTTTAAATACAAATATAGTCTTCTAGAAAATATCCACACTTAAATAAGTCCTCATTACAATTATTCAAACACTATTTTACAGAAATAGTGAGGACTGCTAAAATATCTTTCTAGAACCATCACTCCGTACCCCAACTAGTTCCTGCTATGTTCTCACCTCCTGAGAAAAATGGAACAAAAAGGAAAAGGGTGAGTCAACTAGCCCGTAAAGATATTATGACTAAAATAATATACAACAATTATCGTTAGTCTTCAATAGGGAAAAATTTGATAAATATAACAGCCAACAATTTTAGATCAACACTGCAGCGGAAACAACAATCCATTAGAAGAGTCAATAGAGAATGAGTTCTACTATCTTCTAAGATTTAAAAGTCCATCATCAATATTTATCCCTGTAACAACAATCAATATACATCTTTAATCAAATATTCATCTTTGCACTACAGGCCAAAGATATTTATTTGTATCACCAATAACCAATTTTGAAGCAGAATTCAAAAATAATGATCAAAATATGGATACAATCAAAGATAGTAACCATAATAGACAACTTGGACAAAAAGAAAAAAAATTTATTTTTCGGTGAATAGTGTCGTATTCGTGAATAGTGTCGTATACGTGAATAGTAACCCCGACACAAAAAGTTTCAAATTTGATAAAAAGTTCATACCAATATTTTGGCATAATGATATTGAAGAAAATATCATTTAAGAAGAAGATAATATCCCTTACCTCAAAATATCAGCACTTCTGATCGGAATATCGGTATAAGGCTGAAGGAAACTTGCACTGATGAATAGAAATTCACAAAGTATCTAAATACTCATAAAATACACTCAATAATCTAGAGAGAGAAAGAGAGAAAGCTTATGTTTTTGGGGTGATTTTAATTCTAATTTAGCCCTCTATTTATAGGAAAATGTTAACAGACTTGGCATGCAACCTGTTGGCTTTACCTGCTACTATTCCCACCCACCACATTTGAAATAAAATTCAGCACATTTCTTCACCAACCACAAGTGGTGTGAGACCCCAGATTTTTTTGAATAAAGATTAAATTTTCTCGAAATATATTTTTGAATATTATGGTGTGGATTTGATATAATGTTATAATTGTGGGTAATATTTACAAATTTTGCAAAGTACGCAAGTTGTTATATAATATTCGATTGGTCGGGGAATATTCGTTTTAACAGGGAATATTCGTACAATGACACAATTATTGGTGGACCCCCACAACGGAATTATTGTCGGATTGAGAAAACGACAAAAATATTTTATGAAAATAACGGCGGAAGTTTTACCGTTAACTGTTGAAACACCCGGTGTTAAAAGTACAGTAATACGCGTGGTTGCATAGTAGCACACGGTATTGATTATTGACGCTTACGTGAGAAGTCACTCAGTTATACTCAATTATTGCTACAATGATTGTTGCATCATATCCATCATATTATTGATTCAATTATTGTCATAGTATCATCTGCATAAAATGTTTTTTATTAAATCAATACTTGAGATGACAAAGTTTATTCATATTATAAATTACAATATTTACAATATCTAGAAGTTCTGTCAAGGAGAGGTTTGGCCACCTAATTGCGCGCCAATAGGGAGAAATCCTTATTGGAAAGCCCCCTCTTTCCTAGGAACGACCTGGTTGATAAATATTGTGTGTTATAATATTAATGATAAATGTTGTTCGGAGTTGAATTTGGAGACGCGGACGTGATATTTGAGTCCGGAATGACGAAATTAGTAAAAATAGTCTATAAACACAAAATTTTCCCGAGATTCACTATTTGGTCAAAAAGTCAACAATTGACTTTTTCGGGAAAAGTCAAACTTTGAAATTTCAAAATTTATATTTTTGATAAAAATAGTTTCATTATGTTGGAATTTTTTGTGTTAGTGAAAATCGACATTTATTCCGATGATAATTGATGTCTAGGGGTTATATTGATAAATCGGGTAATTTATCGGTTAAATGAGCAATTAATTTCTACTAATTCATATGCTTATATAACTATTTGTTCACACATGTGTACTATTGAATCACATTATTTACTATTAGGGGAGTTGGTGCAAGATTGATAATACTTGCATGACTAAGTTAAAAATGGAGGTATAGATGGAGGTACTATACTGTAATTCGTATTTTTCACATGATTATACTATTGATTCACATAATTGAACTATTGATTCACATTATTTACTATTAGGGGAGTTGGTGCAAGATTGATAATACTTGCAGGACTAAATTAAAAATGAAAGAAAAGTTGGAGGTATTGTACTGTAATTTTCGAGCCCCAAAACGTGCAATTATCGAAACTATAGTTTCCTATAAATAGAAGCTCATTCTTCCTTCATTTCTCACCAATTCATAAATGCTTTAGAGCGATTATTATAGAGAGAAATTATATAGAGAAAGAAGAAGAGAAATCTGCTACCTCACTATTCCAGTATCCAATTTTTTCCAAGGTAGGGGATATTATTTGTTGTACTTGTAGGGAGTATTATTTCTTTCTTATCTATGAAGAGAACTTCTGTTATTCCATTCTTATTATTCTGTTGGAATAACCTGTATACGCGGGCTAATCTATACTTGGTGAAATTCTTCTGTTGTTCCATTCTTTATCATTCTGTTGGAACATCATGTCTGTGCGTTCTACGTCAGACCTGGTTCCGTCTTTATTATTCTGTTGGAATATCCTGTTTGTGCGTTCTACGCCGGACGTGATTTCGTCTTTATTATTCTGTTAGAATATCCTGTCCGTGCGTTTTACGCCGGACCTGATTCCGTCTTTATTATTCTGTTGGAATATCTTGTCTGTGCATTTTACGCCGGACCTGATTCTGTTATTTATTATTCTATTGGAATAACCTGCCTGTGCGGTCTATCGCATGCCTGATGATTTCTTTTATTATTCCATTCCTTATTATACTAAGTTGGTTAAAGTTTTGACTTCTATACTCCATGAAATTAGTGGAATATCCTTGATATTTGCGCTTCATCCAATATCTTTTCGTGGAAATATTCTTCTAAGAATTCTTTAATTTTACTCTACAAAGCAGTATCATGTTGACAATTTGGACGTTATTAGTTTCTAGATAAAATAATTTTTGAACTTGTTTTATTGAATTCTTATATCATTGTCATCATCCTCATGTTTATATTTTGTTGAAAGTTATTTGTGGCTTATAGTGCATAGATGGACTTGGTATGATTATGACCAGGGATTATTCGGTGTAATCATGACCGTAATGTTACAAATGATGTGGTAAAAGTCCTCATTGGCCCGTAGTGCATTGATGGACAGTTATTGGCATGATCATGACCATTAATGAATACACAAATATTCTTGGCCCGTAGTGAATGGATAATTGTAGTCGTGATACTAAAGAATATCATTGGCCGTAGTGCAGGGGTGATTCGATGATGTGGATTATTTATTAAGTTGAGTCTCATCGATAAAAGTGATGAAAAACCTTATAAATCATAAAAGATAGTAGATTTTATTCTCTACTTGACTCTTTTAATGGATTGCTTGTTCCGCTGTAGTTAAACTTGATGGTTGTTATATTGTATCAGTTTAACACTATTGAAGGCTAACGATAATATATTCTGCATTATCTTAGTCATAATATTTCCTACTGGGCTAGTTGAGCTCACCTTTTACTTTCATTGTTCTCTTCAGGAAATGAGAACGTTGCCGGGACTAGTCGGGGAATGGAGTGACGGGCCAGATGATAGCATTAGTAGTTCTCACTATTCTGTGAAATAGTGTGATAATAATTGTAATGAGAACTCCTTTTGAGTTTGTATAATCTCTAGTAGACAATATTTGTATTCAAACTCACAGCTTATATTTTGTTGTATTGTACACGACAGTTGTATGATTAAGTTGTATTTGAATTTTGTACCATTTAAGTGGCGACCCAAGATGGGTGACGTATACCTAATTTTTGGGGCGTTACAAGTGGGGCCCACTCAATTCTAGAATTTTCCACCAAAATGCTAAATTCGGATACTTCAATAATTTCTGAACCAGTCACCTCTTAAAATTAATAACAAATCATACGTTCATTTTTAACGGTTCAAAACTTGTGGACATATACTCAATATTATATATATATAACATATCCAAAAATTACAACGATCCAACGGTTGTATTAAAAATTATAACTCACGCAATATATCTCAAAAATACTGGTTTAATTTTAATACCTCCATTTCGACAAAAATATTGATAAAACACCTCAACATTAACTCCTTTATTTTTAACCACAATAAATATATCCAACATTTATATCCACATAAAATAAATATTTCCTTATCATATGAATCAACAATTAATTATTCATAAATAATATTATAGAATCACATTTATGACAACCAGACCGTTCCCAGGAAAGAGGGGGCTTTCCAATAAGAATTTCTCCTTACTGGTGCGCAATTAGGTGACCAAACCTCTCCTTGACAGAACTTTTTAGACATTGCCAATAATGCTATCTAATAATATTATTCAAATAATATGAATTATTGATCTGAAAATGTGAAATACTGTGCAGTGACAATTATTGAAACAACAATAATATAAAATATCAACGCAGCAATTATTGAATCAATAAAATAAAATATTGAACAGTAACTACTGTAACAATTATTGAGTAGTGCCTTCTTACGTAAGGATCAATAATTCATCAATACTGTGCATCCACGCGTATTACTGTATTTTAACCACTGGGTATTCCAACAGTGTTAACGGTAACAACTACGCCGTTATTTATAACAACTCAAACTTGTCATTTTCTTCATTCGACAGTTATTCAGTTATGGGGCCCACAAATGACTGCGCCGTCGTACGAATATTTCCCGACAACAAGAATATTCCACGACCAAACGAATATTCCCCGACAACAATGATTATTTTATAACCACTTGCATATTTTGCAAAAATTTCACATTTCACCCTTAACCAGAGAATTATATCAAATTAATACCTTATTATTCACAATAATAATTAGAGGAAATTCGATTTTATTTATAATAAGTTGGGGTCTTACAACTTCCTATCCTTATGAAATTTCGTCCTCGAAATTGACATACATACCTGGTGTTTCGAAAAGGTGAAGATACCTCGCTTTCATTTCTGATTCCAACTCCCAGGTCATTTCTTCAATAGCATGGTTTCTCCACAAAACCTTAACTTGTGGTATAACCTTGGTGCGTAGGACATGCTCTTTTCTATCCAAGATCTTAACAGGTACTTCTTCGTACGTTAAATCTTCGGCTATCTCATCTGGTTCTAACGCAATAATATGGTTCGGGTCTTTCACATATTTACGAAGCATGGATATGTGAAAAACATTATGAATACGAAACATACTTGGAGGTAATGCGAGTCTATAGGCCACATTTCCTATTCGGTCAAGAATCTCAAATGGACCAACAAATCGTGGATTGAGTTTTCATCTCTTTCCAAATCTTGTAACTCCCTTCCATGAAGCAACACGTAATAATACATGATCTCCAATATTAAACTCCACGTCCTTTCTATGAAGATCAGCATAACTCTTTTGTTGATCTTGTGAGGTTTGGATACATGGTCGAATCATTTGGATCTTTTCTGTAGTCATGCGTACTAATTCTGGTCCCAACAACGTTACTTCTCCCACATTATCCCAGCATACTGGATAACGACACATTCGTCCATACAACGCCTCAAATGGAGCCATGCCTATACTTGCTTGATAATTGTTGTTGTATGAGAATTCCACCAGTGGAAAGTACTTATCCCAACTTCCTTTAAAATCTAGGAGACAAAGTCTTAATAGATCTTCAAGAGTTTGAATATTCCTCTCTGATTGTCCGTCCGTTTGAGGATGATATGCCAAACTAAAACGTAAATTCGTGCCCATAGCTTTCTGCAAGCTAACCCAAAATCGTGAAGTGAATCTTGGTTCACGATCCGAAACTATGGATACTGGCATGCCATGCAATCTTACAATCTCATTCACGTACATACTAGCAAGACGTTCAAGGGAATAAGTCTCTCGTATAGGCAAGAAATGGGTAGACTTGGTTAATCTATCAACAATAACCCAAATAGCATCTATGCCTTGAGAAAATTTGGGAAGACCTGTAACAAAATCCATAGTAATGTGTTCCCACTTCTATTTTGGAATCTCAAGTAGTTGTAATGGACCCTTTGGCACTTGATGCTCCACCTTTACACGTTGACAAGTTAAACACCTCGAGATAAACTCTACGATCTCTCTCTTCATATTGTTCCACCAAAATGTATGTCGAATATCATGATACATTTTGGTACGCCTAAGATGGATTGCAAACGGTGTGTTGTGAGCCTCCATCATGATTCTATGCTTCAAGTCAGAATCGTTAGTAATACAAAGTCTGGAGTTGAATCTAAGTATTCCTTCTTCATCGATTCTTGCTTCTGGAATAGCACCTTCTTGCACTTTCTTCTTCATACGCATCAGCTCCATGTCCGTAGCTTGAGCAGCTTAAACTTTATCGATTAAAGTCGGCTCTACTCGTATATTCGCCATCATCATGTGGGTCTCTGGAGTCTTTAATTCTACCTCCATCATTTGCAAGTCATACAGAATGGGCCTTTGCATTGACAATATCGCACTCGTACTCGCATATGATCTTCTACTCAATGTGTCAGCTACTACGTTCACTTTTCCAGGATGATATTGAATAGTGTGATCGTACTCTTTCAATAGTTCAAGCCAACGTTGTTGCCGCATGTTGAGTTCTTTTTGGGTGAAGAAATATTTGAGGCTTTTATGGTCTGTATAAATCTCCACTTTCTCCCCATACAAGTAGTGTCTCCAAATTTTCAACGCGAATACGACTGCTGCCAACTCTAGATCATGAGTAGGATAATTCCTCTCATATTCTTTGAGTTGTCGTGAGGCATAGGCTATGACTTTCCCATATTGCATGAGAACGCATCCTAACCCTTTGCCTGAAGCATCACTGTATATAACAAATCCATCCGTACCAGATGGTATTGCCAGAATAGGTACCAAAATGAGTCTCCTCTTGAGCTCTTAGGAACTCTTCTCGTATTCCAAGCTCCATACGAATTTTGTATCTTTCCGAGTCAGCTGAGTTAACGGAGTAGCGATTCGAGAAAATCCTTCCATGAATCTCCGATAATAACCAGCTAAGCCCAGATAGCTATGCACTTCGGTCACCGACTTTGGTTGCTCCCAACTTTGTACTGCTTCAATCTTTGCCGGGTCAACAGATACTCCATGTTTTGACACCACGTGCCCAAGGAATGCTACTTCCTCAAGCCAGAACTCACATTTCTTCAGCTTGGCATAAAGCTTATTTTCACGAAGCCTTTCAAGTATCATCTTCAAATGGTGCTCATGATCTTCACGGCTTTTGGAATAGATGAGGATGTCATCAATAAAGACAACAACAAACTGATCCAAATATTCCTTGAATACACGGTTCATCATATCCATGAAAGCAGCAGGAGCATTAGTCAATCCAAAAGACATGACTAAGAATTTATAATGTCCGTACCGAGTTCTGAAGGCAGTCTTTGGAATATCTTCCGTTTTAATCTTCAGCTGATGATATCCAGAACGAAGATCGATTTTGAAAAGAATTGTGCTCATTCCAAATGGTCGAACAGGTCATCAATTCGAGGTAGTGGATACCTATTCTTGATGGTGACATGGTTTAATTCTCGGCAGTCAATACAAAGTCGCATACTCCCGTCTTTCTTCTTTAAGGATAAAACAGGAGCACCCCAAGGAGATGTACTAGGAAGAATGAAACTTATGTCTAATAATTCCTATAGTTGGACTTTTAACTCCTGAAGTTCAATAGGAGCCATTCAATATGAGGTTTTAGAAATGGGTTTTGTACCCGGCTCAAGGTCAATAAAGAATTCTACATCACGTTCCGGGGGTAGACCGGGAAGTTCTTCAAAAAATACATCAGGAAATTCTCTAACAACAGAAATATTATTCAAATCTGACTTGTCTTTGTTCAAATCCATAACATAGGCTAAGAAAGCTTGACATCCATTTTTCAATAAACGAATAGCTTTATGGCTTGATATGATAGTGACTGATTTTAGTGGTTTAGTTGTTTGAATTCGTATGACAGGTTGGTTAGGAATATGAAAACTAACAACCTTACGAAAATAATCAATTTTGGCATGATGAGTGGTTAACCAATCAATTCCTAAAATCACATCAAAAGAAAGTATCTTTAAAGAGATAAGATCAACAGGTAATGTGATAGTGCCAACTTGGATCATGCAAGATTTATAAAATGTGGATGTAACGAAAGTTTCACCCAACATAGTCTCCACTTATAAATCAAAGTCTAATTTCTTCGGAGTCAAGTTTAAACGTTGAGCATAAGTAGGAGAGATAAAAAATGGGTAGAACCGATATCTAGTAAGGTATAAACTTCGCAAGAGTTCAAGATTAGCTTACCCGTAATCACCTCGTTTGGATTCCTCGCGTTTTGGCCAGTCACGACAAACGCTCTTCCAGGAACCGCTGATTTCGACTTATCCGGGATAGCCCTTGGAGTCACCTTCCCTGTTGAACTTGGTTTTACTACAGAACAATTCCGAGCTATGTGGCCTTCCTTTCCACAGTTGTAACATACCCTAGATTGTTGTGGACAGTTTGGGTTGATATGTATCTCTTTCCCGCATTTGTAACATCTAACTGGCGGTCGTTCTCCTCCCCTAGAATTTGTTGTTGGTGCTGGTGCTGCTGCTGATGTCTTCCCATCATTGTTAAATCTCCTCTTTCTAAAATTTCCACTTGACTCACCTCTCCTATTATTATAGCCACGATGACCACCTGAGTGGTTACCGCCTTTGATCGTATTTTTCCCTTCTCGTTGGTTATCATCGCTCTGATGAATGCTGTCACTGGTATGACCCTGGTTGTGGCCCCTCGGTTGCACATATTCATTATCTCGCTCTAATAATTGAGCCCTATTTACAACATCTGAATATAAAGAAAATTTATGAGATATAAGATATTGCCGAATCTCAGGCTTTAGACCTCTCAGAAACATCCTTGTCATTCGTTCCTCATTTTCGACCAAATGAGGTGCTAACTTGGATAACTCTGCAAACTTTGTCTCATACTGGGACACCGTCATGTTATTTTATTCCAGTCTGATAAACTCCACCTCCTTTATATGACGAATACTTTCAGGAAAATACTTGTCATTGAATAGTTTCTAAAATGTTTCCCAAGACATGTTGAGTGCGGCTGACTGGGTACGCTTCACAGACTCCCACCAGTAGTCTGCCTCACCGCGTAATATAAAGGTGGCGAATGGAACCTTCTGTTCCTCCGTGCATCCCAAGGCATCAAATATCATGGTAATTTTCTTGACCCACGTTTTCGCCATGATCGGATCCGGTTTTCCCTTAAATTCTGGTGGTCCCAACTCTTTGAATTACTTGGCTGTGACAAGCCACGCATTGCTAGCATTTCCACCCGTATTCTGTGCACGAGTTTCCCTCGTCTGGTTTTACATAAAATGCAAAAAACTTCTGAACCTCCCATCATTCATCATTTGTTCGGTAGTGTTGTTTACAGGAGGATTATTGCCTTCCTGTTGAACGTTCTCCTGGTTTGTAACTAAATGTTGTTCCAAAGTCTCATACACTCCATTGTTAACGTTCTCAGCAGCCATTCTTAAATACTGCCATAAAATAAGGGTTAATTAAATAAATTAATATATCACATAATATCCCTATATTATGACTGACCAACAAATAAGCTTAGATAGGACACACTAGCGAAGGATTTACTCATCTCTCCCCTCCTAGTTCTATTCCCCGATCTCCGCCAGAAACCATATCCCTAAGCTTTGATACCAACTGTGACGTCCCCAAAATAGGTATACAACACCCATTCTGAGTCGCCAAATACATGATACAGAAAGCAAACTACAATTTTAATAATACAATTGTTATGCAAAATACGACAACACATACTGTGAATTTAAATACAAATATTGTCTTCTAGACAATATCCACACTCAAATAAGTCCTCATTATAATTATTCAAACACTATTTTACAGAAATAGTGAGGACTGCTAAAACATCTTTCTAGAACCATCACTCAGTACCCCGACTAGTTCCTGCTATGTTCTCACCTCCTGAGAAAAATGGAACAAAAAGGAAAAGGGTGAGCTCAACTAGCCTAGTAAAGAATATTATGACTAAGATAATATACAACAAATTATCGTTAGTTTTCAACAGGGAAAAATTTGATAAAATATAATTGCCAACAAGTTTTAGATCAACAACTGCAGCGGAAACAACAATCCATTAGAAGAGTCAAGTAGAGAATGAGTTCTACTATCTTCTAAGATTTAAAAGTCCATCATCAATATTTTATCCTTGTAACAACAATCAATATACATCTTTAATCAAATATTCATCTTTGCACTACAGACCAAAGATATTCATTTGTATCACCTAGTTGGTCATGTTTATCTTAACATCTGTTCATCTTTGCACTACGGGCCAAAGATATTCATTAGGTAATCATTCATCTTTGCACTAAAATCCAAAGATATTCATTTGTATCATCATTTAGGACTGAGGATGATGAAAAATATTTTAAAGAAAACGAATTCCAGTGAGATAACAGATCAAATATTAAGGATTCGTATTACAGTTTATCCAAGTTCAATAATATTCCGAAATAACCAATTTTGAAGCAGAATTCAAAAATAATGATCAAAACATGGATACAATCAAAGATAGTAACCATAATAGACAACTTGGAAAAAAAGAAGAAAATTTTATTTTTCGGTGAATAGTGCCGTATTCGTGAATAGTGCCGTATACGTGAATAGTAACCCCGACACAAAAAGTTCCAAATTTGATAAAAGTTCATACCAATATTTCGGCATAATGATATTGAAGAAAATATCATTTAAGAAGAAGATAATATCCCTTACCTCAAAATATCAGTACTTCTGATCGGAATATCGGTATAAGGCTGAAGGAAACTTGCACTGATGAATAGAAACTCACAAAGTATCTAAACTACTCTCAAAATACACTCAATAATCTAGAGAGAGAAAGCTTATGTTTCTGGTGTGATTTTCAATTCTAACTTAGCCCTCTATTTATAAGAAAATGTTAGCAGACTTGACCTGCAACCTGATGACTTTATCTGCTACTATTCCCACCCATCACATTTGAAATAAAATTCATGACATTTCTTCACCAACCACAAATGGGGCCCTACTCAATTCTAGAATTTTCCACCAAAATGCTAAATTCGGATAATTCAACAATTTCTGAACTAGTCACATCTTAAAATTCATAACAAATCATACGTTCGTTTTTAACGGTTCAAAATTTGTAGACATATACTCAACTTATATATGTATAACATATCCAAAAATTATAACAATCCAACGATCAGATTAAAAATTATAACTCACACAATATATCTCAAAAACACTGGTTTAATTTTAATACCTCCATTCCGACAAAAATACTGATAAAACACCTCAACATTAACTCCTTCATTTTTAACCACAATAAATATATCCAACATTTATATCCACATAAAATAAATATTTCCTTATCATATGAATCAATAATTAATTATTCACAAATAATATTACAGAATCACATTTATGACAACTAGGCCGTTCCCAGAAAAGATGAGACTTTCCAATAAGAATTTCTTCTTACTGGCGCGCAATTAGGTGACCAAACCTCTCCTTGACAGAACTTTCTAGAAATTGCCAATAATGCTATCTAATAATATTATTCAAATAATATGAATTATTGATCTGATAATGGGAAATACTGTGCAGTGACAATTATTGAAATAATAATAATATAAAATATCAACGCAACAATTATTGAATCAATAAAATAAAATATTGAACAGTAACTACTGTAACAATTATTGAGTAGTGCCTTCTTACGTAAGGATCAATAATTCATCAATACTTGTGCATCCACTGCGTATTACTGTATTTTAACCACCAGGTATTCCAACAGTGTTAACGGTAACAACTACGCCGTTATTTATAACAACTCAAACTTTTCGTTTTCTTCATTCGACAGTTATTATGTTATGGGGCCCACAAATGACTGCGTCGTCGTACGAATATTCTCCGACAACAAGAATATTCCATGACCAAATGAATATTTCCCGACAACAATGATTATTTTATAACCACTTGCATATTTTGCAAAATTTGCACATTTCACCCATAACCAGAGAATTATATCAAATTAATACCTTATTATTCACAATAATAATTAGAGGAAATTCGATTTTATTTATAATAAGTTGGGGTCTTACAGGCACATTTTAAAATTTGATAAATTACTACGAATTTTCTCAAATTATAATTTTTTAATTATACTCGGATCATATTCGTTGAAAAAGTTTAAACTGCTCGGGCTCGATTCGAAATCGTGCTCGACTCGGTAGCTAAATGAGCCTCAATCAAACCTTATTTTATACTCGATAAATTTTATGAACCAAATCTGAGAAATTCAATACTCGGATCGATTCGGTTCGTTTACACCCGTAATTGTAACCATCCATACACATCATTTATATTTCCTTTTTATAATTATTCTTTAGTCGCCACAGAATTATTGCATATTCTTTGCAAAAGAAACTTTTGCAATACAAAGAGAGTAAAATGTGCAAAACAACTTCAGTTGTTACTTTAAAATGTGCAATAACAAAATTTTTATTGCATTGGAGTGCATGTAAATTGTAACAATATTAAAATATAATAGCATCTCCAACTGTATTAGCAATTTTTTTTTAAGTTTATTTGGCCTACGTGTCAATTTGAAGAATAATATTTACTACTTTTATATTCTGTGCCTCATCAGTCTCTTCAATTTAATGGGTTGTACATCAAACACATCAAACAAAATCAATGTTTTTAGCCTTTCTCGTATGATTTTGATTCTCCCAAAACAAAATAAATGTTTTGAAGAGAGAGAATGAGTTTACAGATTTGAAGAGAGAGAATGAAGTTGCAGATTTGATGACAACGTGAAGAGACTGTTGGAGATAATTTTTCTAATGTAGCTCACCTATTTGAATATTCTAAAGTGATTGAAAAAGTTATTGGAGATGCTCTAACAAGTCAAATATTAAGTTGTTTTTGGTGATATCAAGTCGACTAAGTGATTTTTTTTCTAGCTACTCATCAGCAACTCAAGTTTTTTTCATGATATAGATTCATATACATTGCATCTCAAATTTTTATATCAAATACATTGTATCCTCTCTTTTTTTTTTCTTATTCTTCATTGAGTCAGAAGTCCAAAGATTTTTTTTTATTCTCCTCTTTTTGTGATTCTCAAATTCATAAACTAAATGTATTGTTTTTTATTTTTCTTATTCCAATGAAGGCAGGCTTCAATTCTCATTGCATGTTTATATATGGAGTACCTAATAATTCTTTCACTTGTGTTTATTCTCATAGATTAATGTTCACGTATGTCAAGGTAATATTTAATTTTTCTTTTTGTGTGTACTATAATTTGCCAACTAATACATCCTAAACGATTTGAAATAGTACTTGAAAATTTTATATTATTATTAAATTTATGTATATTATTATCAAGTTTATGTAAATTGAAAAGATAATTAGGATTATTATATATATTTTCAAAACAAATATTACTCAAAAATCTCTTCAATAATGGTCTATTTCTCTCAGTTGCAAATCAATAACCATCGATAATAATTATATATAACAAGGCATTAATAAATTTTATCTAATTTTTTAATTTTACCTAATCATTTTGAATGATTGCCAGTCATAATCGAGTCAATATCAAGTTAATTATTTAAGACTTTCTATTTTTTTAGTACAATATATATATATATATATATATATATATATATATATATATATATATATATATATATATATGCAGACACATGCATGCACATGCATGAGTTGTGGTCACAACTTATGAAGGAATGCATACGTTATCCCATTAAAAAATCCACTTATAACTTTGAACATATCTTCTATCCTCAATTAATCCAAGAAGTCGGTATATTCATGAAAGAAAAGTTATAAACAAATTTACTAAAGCCCTAAAAACTTTTCTTTTTTGCAAAAGGCCAAATTTTATTTCTGAAAAGTTCACAAATCCAAAAGTTGTGGATATAGAAAACCAAAGTACATCGATCTGGATACACCGAAAATTCTTACAAAAATTGAACATAATGTAGCATACGGTACCTATTTAATTTGTAACTCTGCAACACTACATTATTTCTATACTACTTACGTAACTCTACATAAATACCAATTCATTACTCCAAAATGAAAGCACCACTGATGTAGCTCTGCAATTTCTGCCTTGTTATCCCTCTTGAATCTTCAATACATACCCTAGATGCTGCTGCTACATACTAATACTCACCTTAATCTACAAAAATAGCCCACCATTTTTTCTGAATGATCCGTTCTTGAGGCATCACCTGTCATCCATGTTGAATGTCCCACGCTTATGTATCACAAACTACATGAAACGGTTGAGCCATATCCCCACTACTATAATCTCTTCTCCCATAACAAAAGTTATGCTTAATCACCAACAATATAGACTATAGTACTCTTGCAACCCTAATGAAAATGATACTTGGAAGTATGATTATGCATTTTTCAAATATTAATAATAACCTCCGTTAGCAATTGCATATTTGATTTAATGATGATCATATAATATATTTGGAGATTGTTAGGACAATTAATTTATATTTGTAAACAGTAGTTTTTGTGAAGTGCTTGTGTAACACCCCAGTCCCACATCGAAAGATATTGGAAAAATTTGTCTGCATATAAGGAAATAAGTTACTACCAATAGTACCTTCAAGTCGTGACCTTTTGAGAGGCTGTGGTGGGCTAAGATGACTCAAGAAGATACTATTGAGCCAGTAGTTTGAGGCTTTATTTTGATGGATTTGATTTGATTCGGTCTTGGAATTTGACCTGAGATTTATTCCGAACTCGGGATTTGACCCGGGTTGTTTCATGTGGTATCAAAGTCATCCGATCGGGTTGCCGGAGGTGGGGACACGAAGGCTGATGGTATTATCTCACAATGGAGATATGGAGGTCCGGAGGTGGGGACACGAAGTCAACCGGTATTATCCCACAATGGCTAGAGAGACAAAGATCTTTGGGCTATGTGTGTGATCGGATTCTGACGGGGACGTCAGAAATTTAAGTGGGGGAGTTTCTAACACCCCAGTCCCACATCGAAAGATAGGAGAAAAATTTGTCCGCATATAAGGAAATAAGTTACTACCAATAGTACCTTCAAGTCATGACTTTTTGGGAGCCTGTGGTGCGCCAAGATGACCCAAAAAGATACTATTGGGCCGATAGTTTGAGGCTTTATTTTCATGGATTTGATTCGATTCGGACTTGGGATTTGACCCAAGATTTATTCCGGACTCGGGATTTGATCTGAGTTGTTTCATATGGTATCAAAGCCGACTCTCGAAAGCTTGGGTCGGGTCATCCGATCGGGTTGTCGGATGTGGGGACACGAAGGCTGATGGTATAATCCCACAATGGAGAGATGGAGGTCTGGAGGTGGGGACACGAAGCCAACCGGTATTATCCCACAATAGATAAAGAGCAAAGATATTTGGGCTATGTGTGTGATCGGATTCTGACGGGGACGTCAGAAATTTAAGTGGGGGAGTTTGTAACACCCTAGTCCCACATCAAAAGATAGGAGAAAAATTTATCTACATATAAGAAAATAAGTTACTACCAATAGTACCTTCAAGTCATGACCTTTTGGGAGCCTGTGGTGGGCTAAAATGACCCAAGAAGATACTATTGGGCCAGTAGTTTGAGACTTTATTTTGATGGATTTGATTCGATTCAGACTTGGGATTTGACCCGAGATTTATTTCGGACTCGGGATTTGACCCGTGTTGTTTCAGCTTGAAAGATAAATTAATGTACAAAGACTTAGAATATAAGATCAAACTTGTTAGGTTGATCTATTGAGCTGAACAAATGTATAGATAATAAGACTAAATCGATTGTATAGTTAGTTGAACGATCGTAAAGCTGCTCTGAGAAATCGTAAAACTTATTGAAGATCGTAGAGTCAACCAAGCTATCGTAGAGCATTCAGTTCAAGATCGCAGAGTATGCCAAGAAATCGTAAAGCTAAATCAAGATCATAGAGTTTATAACTATCGTAGAGCATTCAATTCAAAATCGCAGAGTATGCCAAGAAATCGTAAAGCTAAATCAAGATCACAGAGTTTATAGAAGAATCGTAGAGTCTTCCAAAGGATCATAAATCTCATTGAAGATTGTAATGCAAGACAAAAATTGTAGAGCTTATTCATGATCGTAAAGCTTAAAAAATCGTAGAGTCAATCAGTCAGATAATCTATGATCACCATAAAACTTTACGTTAAGGAAAATCGTAGAGTACTTCAGTTTTGACAAGGGGATGACAACGCCCAGAATCATATAACGCAGATCCCAAGACAAGTGGTTGATTACCATAATATTCAAACAGAAGATCAGACCAATGTGTGTCTAACAACTAGTTTAGTGACATGACAGCCACCCACGTGACTATAACTGTTGCAATCTGATGTGACATATCAGAGCCAAAAGTAAGCTGGCATATTTTCCCTGAAAATCAACATCAGAGATCTTTTAGGATCGGAGCATTTAACGAAGCAACGACAACTTTCCAACGTAAAAATCTCGAGGTCTTCTATAAAACGGCTCACAGATTCAATCTAACAGTAACGATCACAAATTACAAGATGAAGAACAACTCAAATCTCAAAAGCTCTATACTCTACGAAAAAGAACAACTTGTTCTACTACTAAGTCTTTTAGAAGTCGAGCATAACGCCATTTAGTAGCACCTTAGAAAATCACTTCATCTCTTGTGATTCATTGTTACTAAGTCTAAGGGACTTGAAAAGTTCTTAGTGAACTGATCTTTTTAACCCTTTGCTTAGTGACATCTATCAAGTATGAGTGGCTTGAAGGAATCTTAGTTATTCATCGTTGTAATATATCTTAGTGATCGCCCTACATCCTTCGTGGATTTTCTACTTGTAGAATTGAAGAGTGGACTAGGAGTTATTTATGCTCTGAACCACTTAAAAATTCTCCGTGTCATTTACTTTCCTGCACTTATATTTTATCAGTTTATGACTTAATTCTACAAATGAATTAAATTCAGAGCTGAGAGAATTTCTTTAAATCTTTGAAAACTGGGTTTATCAAACTAATATTCCGTTGTGCATAATTAAATTTGTTTAATTTATAATATGGTAATACTTCCTTAAAAAGAAAATATTTTAAATAATCTATTCAACTCCCCTTCTAGATCTCTTATTACCTCTTGTAAACAACCACCTCAAAACACTTTTTCTGGACATGAAATGAGATTTAGAATATTAATCCAGCGCAAAAGATCAACTTGAACTTGAACTAATGGTCATAATTAACGAAACTTAAAGGAAAACATAACATCATCCCCTAAATTGGCTCCCTACATTCAACCTTATTCCACACTCATTATTAAGAAAGAAAAATGAAGATACACATACAAAACTTAAAAGCTCAAAACAATCTCTAAAAAAGTTGCCCAAAATAAGGAACCTCTATAGACCGACCATCCACAAACACTAACTGAATTTTGTGGTTAAAGGATTTCATGCCTCACTACTTTGAGCTAAATCACTCCCGTCTTCCCCAATATCTTCATGTTTTTCATCAGTACCCAACTCTATGCCAGATTCAATGGGTTGAATAAATTCTTTGAAATTTTTTCTAATGACACTTATATTTCTTCTTGTACAAAATTAAACCCAACTGCTAACTAAATATTACTGCTCACCCCACTTCTGAATCCACTTCGCCATCCTTCTCCTTTGTTTAATCCTCATGTTTGACTCGACCACCTTGCTCCCGATCTCTCCCCTCATGCATACGCGTCCGGGACTAAGTATTCGCGGCGCGACTGTGGGAGTTTGTGACAAACGAGATTTTGTAATTTAATTTTAATATTTATTGGATTAAATATATATATTCGATGATTTAATTATTGGATTAAATAATTAATTGATGCAACTGTGATAGATTAATTTAATTATATGTGCTATATTTATTAAATTAATGTGAAGAATATTTATTATTCAAAGTATGTATTTATGTGAGCTTATTGAATTAAATGAAAAAATTAATAAGCATAATGTTATTTTAATGTAATAATTAATTAGAGATTTAATAATTTGACATAATTAATAAGTAAGAAATTAATTATGTGACTATGTGAATTAATGACAAATTATCATATTTTATTTAAAGTAAAGTAAATAAGATAATTGATTTATTTTATAATTGGATGTGGCATTATTAAACTATAAGATAAAAGAGTTATTAAATTAAATGATTTTGAGCCATTTAAGGCTTGCCAAACGAGGCCCTAATAGAGGTTGAAAGCAGTTAACCATTACTGGGTAACTGACATCCACTCTGCGCGTCATTTCTTTTATTAATACGTCGTATTATTCTTCTTCCTATTTTCTAAGTATTCAAAGCAAATTACAGAGAGAAATTGTGAAGTTGAGGGAAATTTTGAGTGTGTGTGATTGATCTAATAACTGAGAAATGATCATCAAGGCTCTCTTAGTCTACACTTTATACTTTGGGTAATTTCTTTAGCCCAATTTCTATTTTTATGATTGTTTAAGTTTTATAAGAAAATGGCTTCACGTTTTGTTAAAGTTTCTGTAATTATAAAGGGTATGAATTATGTCTTGATACATGTAATAAGATGTTATCATATCGTATTTGATTATATATATTGTATTAACCATATCATCAGTTGCATAAAACATGTCGTATATTGTTGCTACAAAATTACAGAGTATAAAAGATGTCCATATGGACTTACGTACCAAATTTGATACGTCCATCATAGGTTATATCATAAATTAATTATGCTTGTAATGGATTATGTATATTAAAACGAAGAGACCAAACTTCAAATGAACGGATTCGGTGTTATAACGAACCCGTAGTATTGATTTGCATGTTTTGTTTTCAAAACTTTCAAGAACATCAAGAACAGTAAAATTACATGTGTTGATTCTACAAATTATGTTTTTTTAACATGTTAAAATTATGCTAGAAGGGTTGAGTAGTAGTTATATGTGTATTACAATGTTTGGGCATGTCTAAATTCGTGTAAAAATAAACTAATTGGAAGTTATTGCCATATTCTGTGTTCTTCACAAAACGTATAATTTTACTTGTGATATATTTTTGACATAATTTGGCCTTGTTATGTTCGCGAATCGCAGAACTGCAGAAACTGCAGAAAATGAGCCTAGGTAACCCCGCCCCCGGCGGGCGTTACCAAACTAAATTATCCCGCCCCGGCGGTCAAAAATAAAATAAAAAAATCATAAATAATAATAATAAATAAATATTCGATGAAAATTATTATTAAAATATTTATAAAATAAATTAAATATTTTAATTGAGATATTTATGGAATAAAATAAATATTCGATAAAAATTATTATTAAAATATTTATTAAATAAATTAAATATTTTAATTGAGATATTTATGGAATAAAATAAATATTCGATAAAAATTATTATTAAAATATTTATAAAATAAATTTAATATTTTAATTGAGATATTTATGGAATAAAATAAATATTCGATGAAACTTATTATTAAAATATTTATAAAATAAAGTAAATATTTTAATTGAGAAATTTATGGAATAAAATAAATATTTGATGGAAATTATTATGAAATAATTTATTCGAGTGTAATAATAGTAAGAGAATGAAAATATTCTAATTTAATTAAGTAATCAAATTAGAAGGGTAATGATTTGTTAAATAAAATGGAGTTTATATTAAATAATTAAGTGAAAATGTAACTAATGAATGTCGTGAATACATATGGTATGTGTGTAGGATTTCTGGTGAACGGAAGTAGTAATCGTTTAGCCTACGCACGAGGCAAGTTTCCTTACCCTACTTGTTATCATTATTCAAGTTTATAAATCACGTTCAGTTTGTTATATTAAAGATTATCTATCATTTCAAAGTATGATTCTGTTATACAATATGTGTTCTATTGTGTACCTCTTAAGATTTTTATTCAATTTAATTATCATTTATTGTCGAACCTTATTAGACTAGCGAACCCTTAATTGATTCGACTAGTCCATAGTTGATGAGCGTTCTAAATTTCAGAACCCTTATTGAATTATCCAAACCAAACTTCCTTTGGTGCGGAATCTGATGTCAAACAGAGATGAACAACCCTGTATAGGGATTTCTTATGTGTTAGCGTTAAGATATTGTGCACAGTATGGTACTAAGGGCTGATCCCCCTAAGTACGAATAGAAGAGTCCATAGTCTTATGACTGTTAAAGGTTTCAAGTATAACTCTTATGACCCTAAGAAATCTTTTGAACTCTTGTTATTCATTCTTGATTCAAAAATTGAGCTTTTATTTCAAAAGTCTTTGATTCACTCGCATGTTATTATATATTGTTATTTCATTTTTATACTTGTGGGCATTCATGCTCACTCTTTCATAATAATAACATTGCAGTTAAGAACGAAAGGTACGATGAGCCTTCTACTAGCAAAGGCAAGGGCAAAGCTAATAAGTGATGAAGACTTGTTATTTAAATTTTAGAATGTTATTGTCAAGACTTGATGTTGTTTAAGACTTATTATTTGTTTATGTTTCCGCACAGATGTTTAAGGTTAGTTTGACCTGGGATTGTATTTATTATTCAGATGTTGTAACCCCATAAGGGGAGGATTTATTTTTATCTATTGCATTGTTTGCATTTATTATGGGTAGATAGATAGATGATATTTGTACAGTGAACACCAAATCCCGTGGAATTTAAGTACCTGGATTTGGGGGTGTCACAGAGTTAGGGGTCCTCTGACTAGTTGAAAATAACTGACGTTGAGTCAGAGCCGAATGAGCCTTGGTTAGACCAACAGAGTGGTTGTTGGGTCTAAGCCTATCTTTTACACGCTTGACGGGTCCAAGGTTATCTTTGACCGTACCACTGACTTACGTCGTGGGATTAACCAAAAATTTATCTTGGTCATAAACCGTATTTTCCTTATTCACCGCAATAACTCCTACTGAATACGTAGGTGATTGCAAAATTAAGTATCACTAAAGGGCTTTCCTTCTAACGTTAATGTTAACACCATGATCCATACGCTCGTCCAATCACCAAACAACTAGATAAATCAGGCACAGAAAACGGAAAAACACACTGAGAAACCTAACGGTCGTGGCGCTAAAGAATAGGTTAATAATTGAGGTTTAATTTTTTAGTGCTTAATGAGATGTTACCCGTGAAATAACGTATAACCGTGTATTTATAGCTGATCACACCTCCATATCGCTTCATCCCCGAGTTGGAATAGAATTCCTTAGCATAGTTGTTAACAAACTAGGATAGAAGTCAATCCCCTTAAAGATGGGAAGTTGAATCAATCCAGACTGTTCCCATAAAAGTAGGAAGTCAACTAGAATAAAAATTGCAGATTCCTTAGGAGTCAAATCCCTAATTGAAATTTATTGCCACGTGGGAAAGTTCTAGCCACGTGGGATTGGTCTCACCAAATTTATTAGAGCCGCAAAATCATGCCCCAACATTACCCATACTCTATTTTTATAATGGGCCATATATATAGCAATAGAGTATAAAATTTAATATGCTCAATAATTAAATAATAAATGAGAGGACGAAACCCTCAAAATTAGAAAATCGCTTCGTATCCCACACGCCCAACTAAACTGGATGGTTAAGTTGGATGGAAAAGGTGACGTTTTCACTTCAACTCAAAAAGTCGGGAGTTTAAATGTATCTTTTGTAAGACTCCAAATTTTATGGATTAAGATTAATTTTCTCGAAATATATTTTTGAATATTATGGTGTAGATTTGATATAATATTATAGTTGTGGGTATTATTTATAAATTTTGTAAAGTAAGCAAGTGGTTATATAATATTCGATTGGTCGGGGAATATTCGTTTTAACAGGGAATATTCGTACGACGACACAATCATTGGTGGACCCCACAACGAAAGTATTTTCGTAGTTAGAAAACGGCATAATTATCTTTTTATAAAAATAATTGCGAAAGTTTTACCGTTAAATTGTTAAACTACTCGGTGGTAAAAGTACAGTAATACTCGTGGTTGCATAGTAGCCCACGGTATTGATTATTGATGTTTACGTGAGAAGTCACTCAATTATACTCAATTATTGCTACAGTAATTGCTGCATAATATCTTTCATATTTTTGATTCAATTATTGTCATAGTATCATCTGCATAATATTTTATATTATTAAATCAATAATTGAGACGGAAAAGTTATTTATATTATTATTTGTAATATTGACAATGTCTAGAAGTTCTGTCAAGGAGAGATTTGGTCACCTAATTGCCCTCCAATAAGGAGAAATCCTTATCGGAAATCTCCCTCTTTCCTAGGAACGACCTAGTTGTTAAATATTGTGAGTTATAATATTAATGATGAATAAGTTCGTGTTGATTAAAGATGAAATTGATAGCTCCATTGTGTTGGGATTATTAGTGTTAGTAGAAATCGACATCTATTTCGATAATAATGGATGTCTGGATGTTATATTGATAAATTGGGTAATTAATCGGATAAATGAACAATTAATTGCTATTAATTCTCATGTTTATAACTATTTGTTCACATGTATGTACTATTAGGGGATGTGGTGCAAGATTGATAATACTTGTATGACTAAATTAAAAATGGAGGTATAGATGGAGATACTATATTGTAATTATTTATTTCACATAAATGTACTATTGATTCACAAGATGTACTATTAGGGGAGGTGGTGCAAATTTGATAATACTTGCAGGACTAAATTAAAAATAAAGGAAAAGATGAAGGTATTATACCGTAATATTTTGAGCTCCAAAATGTGCAATTATCGAAACTATGTTTTCCTATAAATAGAAGTTCATTCTTCCTTCATTCTCACCAATTCACTAAGACTCACAAAAGCATTTATAGAGAGAGAAGCTTTAGAGAGAAAGTAGAATAGAAGTCTGCTACCTCACTATTCCAGTATCCAGTCTTCTTCTGAGGTAAGGGATATTATTTTGTTCAGTATTCATAGGAATAATATTTTCTTCCATACTCTTTAGTATGTGAGTAATATTATTTCGTCTTGTATTCCTGATTATATCATCATTCGGTTAAAGTATTGCTTCTATATTCCGTGAAATTAGTAGAATATCCTTGAAATTTGCATTTCATCTAGTATCGCTTCCCAAGGATATTTTCTGCTTATTCTTGTTAACTTTTAAGTTTTTCATGTCGGAGTACTATCCATAAGTACTATTCATTTATACAGTACTATTCACGGGTAATATTCATAAAGTACTATTCACAAAGTACTATTCACGGAGTACTATTCACAGAATACTATTCACTCGGGTACTATTCACCTGGAGTACTAGTCATAACAAAAAATTATTTCTTTTCGGTCCAAATCATTTTTGATACATTATCATTCTTAAATTTTACTCCACAAAGCAGTATCATGTTGACAATTTGGACAATATTGAATTCTCGATAAATTAAATTATAAATCTTTAAAAATTTATCCTTGAACTTGTTTTTATTGAATTCTTATATCATTGTCATCATCCTCATGTTTATATTATTTTGAAAGTCATCTGTGGCCTGTAGTGCATAGATGGACTTGGTATGATTATGACCAGGGATTATTCGATATAATCATGACCGTAATGTTACAAATGATGTGGTAAAAGTCCTCATTGGCCCATAGTGCATTGATGGACAGTTGTTGGCATGATCATGACCATTGATGAATACAAGAATATCTTTGGCCCATAGTGCATGGATAATTTGTGGTCGTGATACGAAAGAATATCATTGGACGTAATGCAGGGGTGATTCAATGATGTGAATTATTTATTAAGTTGAGTCTCAACAATAAAAGTGATGGAATAACCTTTTAAGTCATAGAAGATGGTAGATTTTATGCTCTACTTGACTCTTCTAATGAATTGCTTGTTCCGCTGCAGTTAAATTTAATGTTTGTTATATTTTATCAGTTTAATAGTGTTGAAGGCTAAAGATAAATTATTCTGCATTATCTTAGTCGTAATATTTCTTATTGGGCTAGTTGAGCTCACCCTTTTGTTTTCATTTTTATATTCAGGAAATGAAAACGTAGCGGGGACTAGTCAGGGAACGGAGTGACGGTCTAGATGATAGCATTAGTAGTCCTCACTATTCTATGAAATAGTGTGATAATAAATGTATTGAGGACTCCATTTGAATTGAATACTGTCTAAAAGACAATATTCGTATTAAAACTCTCAGCTTATGTTTTTTCGTATTTTACACAAAAGTTGTATTATTAAGTTGTATTTGAATTTTGTACCATGTATTTGGCGACTCAAGATGGGTGATGTATACCTATTTGGGGGGCGTCACAGTTGGTATCAAAGCTTAGGGATATGATCCCTGGCTGAGATGTGAGACAAAAACTAGGAGGGGAGAGACGGGGAATTCCTTCGCTAGTATGACCTACCTAAGTTTATTTGATATTTAATTGGTCGATCAGAGTATAGAAATAATATGTGACATGTCAATTAAGCCTTATTTTGTGGCAGTATTTAAAAATGGCATCCGAAAATATTGAGATAAACAATGAAGCACATGAGACCGTTGAGTCACGAACGATCAATACCCAAGATAATGTGCAACAGAAAGACAATAATACTTAGGTAAACAACAACACCGATAAAATGATGAATGATGGGATGCTCAGAGGCTTTATGCAATTCACGCACCATCAGGCGAGAGAGACTCTTGTTCAAAATACAGGTGTAAACACTGGTAATTCTCTGTTGGTCACCACTAAGCAGTTCAAGGAGCTGGGACCACCAGAGTTTATTGGAGAGCCAAAAACACTTAAGGCGGAGACGTGGATAAAGCAGATCACTAAGATATTTGATGTTTTGGGATGATCCGAGGAGCAAAAGGTTTCCTTTGCCACCTTTATATTGCGAGGAGAGGCAGACTACTGGTGGAAATCGGTAAAGCATACTCAACATGCTGCACTAAAGATGTCTTGGGAGAAGTTCCAAGAACTGTTCAACGACAATTACTTTCCCAAAAGTATTCGTCACATGAAGGAGGTAGAGTTCATCAAGCTAGAGCAGAATAATATGACCGTGTCACAGTACAAATTTAAGTTTGCCGAGTTATCTCGGTTTGGGTCTCACTTGGTTGATAATGAGGAGAGAATGACGCAGATGTTTCTAAGAGGTTTGAAACCTGAGATACGTCAATACTTAATTTCTCACAAACTATGTTTGTATTCAGATGTTGTAAATAGGGCTCAGTTATTAGAGCGTGATAGCGAGTCAACCTAACCAAGAGAAAGCAGTCGACAAAATGATAATACGAGTGGTAACAGTCATCGAAGCGGTTACAAAAAACGTGGAGGGAATCAACATGCCAAAAATGGTAACCACTTCGGTGGTAATCATGGCCAAGATAATAAAAGTGGATATTTCAAGAAGAGTAGATTCAACAATGATGGAAAGACGTCATCACCAGCACCCTTTTTAAGGAATGAGAACGACCATCTATCATATGCTTCAAATACGGAGGGGAGGGACACATCAGACCAAACTGTGTCCAGCAGTCCAAAACATGTTATAATTGTGGAAAAGAAGGTCACCTAGCTAGATTTTGTCGTAGTAGGAAGCCAAGTCCAGTTGGAACGGTGACACCAAATGTCATCCCAGACAAGTCAAAACCATTAGTTCAAGGGAGAGCGTTTGTTGTGACCTCCCAGAAAGCAAAGGAACCCGAACTAGATCATCACGGGTAAGTTTATCATAAACTCTAGCAAAGTGTATACCTTATTTGATACTCGTTCTACCCATTCTTTTATTTCTCCTACTTGCGCTCAAAGTTTAAATTTAACTCCGGAGAAATTAGACTTTGACTTATCTGTTGAAACTCCGTTGGGAGAAACCTTCATTACATTAACTATTTATAAGTCTTGTTTGGTTCAAATCGGTACCCTCACATTACTTGTCGATCTTATTTGATTGAAAATACTTCCATTTGAAGTAATTCTAGGGATTGATTGGTTAACTACTCATCATGCGAAAATTGATTATTTTCGTAAGGTTGTTAGCTTTCATATTCCTAACCAACCTATTATGCGAATTCAAGCAACCAAACCATTAAAATCAATCACTGTCATCTCAAGCCATAAAGCTATTCGTTTATTGAAAAATGGATGTCAAGCTTTCTTAGCTCATGTCACGGATTTAAACAAAAATACGTCAGTTTTGAATGATATTTCTATTGTTAATAAATTTCCTGACGTATTCCCTGAAGAAGTTACTGGCCTACTCCTAGAGCATAAAATTGAATTTTGTATCGACCATGAACCCGATACAAAACCTATTTCCAAAGCCCCATATCGAATGGCTCTTATTGAACTTCAAGAGTTAAAGACTCAACTGCAGGAATTGTTAGAAATCGGTTTCATTCGTCCTAGTACGTCTCCTTGGGGTGCTCCTATTCTGTTCGTAAAAAAGAAAGATGGGAGTATGCGACTTTGTATTGATTACTGGGAGTTGAACCATGGCACTGTCAAAAATAGATAACTGTTGCCTCGCATTGATGACCTGTTTGACCAGTTGTAAGGCGCCAAATTCTTTTTAAAGATCGATCTTCGTTTTGGATATCATCAGTTGAAGATTAAAACTATTGACATTCCAAAGACTGATTTCAGAACTTGGTACGGGCATTACGAATTCCTAGTCATATCTTTTGGATTAACTAATGCTCCTGCTGCCTTCATGGATATGATGATCCGAGTATTCAAGGAATATTTGGATCACTTTGTGGTCGTATTTATTGATGACATCCTCATTTACTCCAAAAGCCGTGAAGATCATGAGCAACACCTGAGGCTAATACTCCAAAAGGTTCGTGAAAACAAGTTATATGCCAAGTTGAAGAAATGCGAATTTTGGCTTAAGGAATTAGCATTCCTTGGGCACGTAATATCAAATCACGAAATATATGTTGACCCGGCAAAGATTGAAGCAATTCAAAGCTGGGAGCAACCTAAATCAGTGACCGAAGTACGTAGCTTTCACGGCTTAGCTGGTTATTATCGGAGTTTCGTGGAAGGATTTTCTCGAATCGCTACTCCATTAACTCAGCTGAATCGAAAAGATATTGGAGCGAGGAATGTGAGAAGAGTTTTCAAGAACTCAAGAGGAGGCTCATTTCAAAACCTGTTTTGATAATTCCTGCTGGTTCGGAGGGATTTGTCATATACAGCGATGCTTCAGGCAAAGGTTTAGGGTGTGTTCTCATGCAACATGGGAAAGTCATAGCCTATGCCTCACGACAACTCAAAGAATATGAGAGGAATTATCCTACTCATGATCTAGAGTTGGCAGCTGTCATTTTTTGCGCTTAAGATTTGGAGGCATTACCTGTATGGAGAGAAGGTGAAGATCTATACGGATCATAAAAGCCTCAAATATTTCTTCACTAAAAAAGAACTCAACATGCGGCAACGACGATGGCTTGAGCTATTGAAAGCTTACGATCAAACCATTAAATACCATCCTGGAAAATCGAACGTAGTAGCTAACGCATTGAGTAGAAGATCATATGCGGGTACGTGTGCGATATTGTCAACTTAAAGGCCCATTTTGTATGACTTACAAAGGATGGAGATAGAGTTAAAGACTCCAGGGACCCATGTGATGATGGTGAATATATGATTAGAACCGACTTTAATCGATAAAGTTAAAGCTGCTCAAGCTACAGACCTGGAGCTGATGCGTATCGATGAAGAAGGAATACTTCGAGTCAACTCTAGACTTTGTGTTCCTAACGATTCTGACTTGAATTATAAAATCATGATGGAGGCGCACAACACACCGTTTGAAATCCATCCTGGGAGTACCAAAATGTATCGTGATCTTCGACATACATTTTGGTGGAGAAATATGAAGAGAGAGATAGCGGGGTTTATCTCAAGGTGTCTAACTTGTCAACGAGTCAAGGCGGAGCATCAAGTGCCAAAAGTTCCATTGCAACCACTTAAAATTCCAGAATGGAAGTGGGAGCACATTACCATGGATTTTTTTTACTGGTCTTCCCAAGGTTTCTCAAGGTATAGATGCGATTTGGGTCATTGTTGATAGATTGACCAAGTCAGCTCATTTCCTACCGATACGAGAAACTTATACACTTGAACGTCTTACTCGTATGTACATAAACGAGATTGTAAGATTGCATGGTATGCAAGTATCCATAGTTTCTAATTGAGACCCAAGATTCACTTCACGATTTTGGGTTAGTTTACAAAAAGCTATGGACACGAATTTACGATTTAGTTCGGCATATCATCCTCAAACGGACGGGCAGTTGGAGAGGACTATTCAAACACTTGAAGATTTATTAAGACTCTGTGTCCTTGACTTCAAAGGATGTTGGGACAAGTTCTTACCATTAATGGAGTTTTCCTACAATAACAATTATCAAGCAAGAATTGACATGGCTCCATTTGAGGTGTTGTATGAAAGAAAGTGTCGTTCTCTAGTATGTTGGGATGAGGTGGGTGAAGCAACGTTGTTGGGACCGAAGTTGGTACGTATGACTACGAAAAAGATTCAAACGATCCGACAACATATAATCACCTCACAAGACCGACAAAAGAGTTATGCTGATCTTCATCGAAAGGACGTGGAATTCAATATTGGAGATCATGTGTTGTTACATGTTGCTCCATGGAAAGGAGTTACGAGATTTAGAAAGAGAGGAAAGCTCAATCCTCGATTCATTGGCCCATTTTTAATTCTCGATCGAGTAGGAACTGTGGCCTATAGATTTGCCTTACCGCCAAGTATGTCTCGTGTTCATAACGTTTTTCATATATCTATGTTACGTAAATATGTGAAAGACCCGAACCACATTATTGAATTAGAACCGGATGAGATAGCGGAAGATTTAACATATGAGGTGTTACCTGTTAAAATCTTGGATAAGAATGATCATATTCTACGCTCCAAGGTTATACCTCAAGTCAAATTTTTGTGGAGAAACCATGATGTTGAGGAAATGACCTTGGAGTTAGAATCTGAAATGAAGTTAAAGTATCCTCACCTCTTCGACATATCAGGTACGCACCCTAATTTTGAGGACGAAATTTCATAAGAAGGGGATATCATACCCCAACTTTTATGAATAAAGATTAATTTTCTCGAAATATATTTTTGATTATTATGGTGTGGATTTGATATAATGTTATAGTTGTGGGTATTATTTACAAATTTTGCAAAGTAAGCAAATGGTTATATAATATTCGATTGGTCGGGGAATATTCGTTTTAACAGAGAATATTCGTATGACGACAAAATCATTAGTGGACCCCACAACGAACATATTGTCGTAGTTAGAAAATGACAGAATTATCTTTTTATAAAAATAACGGCGAAAGTTTTACCGTTAAATTGTTGAACTACCCGGTGGTAAAAGTACAGTATTATGCGTGGTTGCATAGTAGCACGCGGTATTGATTATTGATTCTTACGTGAGAAGTCACTCAGTTATACTCAATTATTACTACAGTAATTGCTGCATAATATCTTTCATATTATTGATTCGATTATTGTCACAGTATCATCTGCATAATATTTTATATTATTAAATCAATAATTGAGACGACAAAGTTATTCATAATATTATTTGCAATATTAACAATGTCTAGAAGTTCTGTCACTTATCGGAAAGCCCCCTCTTTCCTGAGAACGACCTGGTTGTTAAATATTGTGAATTATAATATTAATGATGAATAAGTTCGTGTTGATTAGAGATAAAATTGATAGCTTCATTGTGTTGGGATTAAGTTAGTAGAAATCAACATCTATTTCGATAATAATGGATGTCTGGAGGTTATATTGATCAATCGGGTAATTAATCGGATAAATGAGTAATTAATTGCTATTAATTCTCATGCTTATAATTATTTGTTCACATGTCTATACTATTGATTCATATGCATGTACTATTAAGGGAGGTGGTACAAGATTGATAATACTTGCATGACTAAATTAAAAATGGAGGTATAGATGAAGGTACTATTGTGACACCCCCAAAATAGGTATACATCACCCATCTTGGGCCGCCAGATACAAGGTACTGAATTCAAATACAAGTTAATAATACAACTGTCGTGTACAATACGACAAAATATAAACTGTGAGTTTGAATACAAATATTATCTACTAGAGAGTATAAAAACTCAAAAGGAGTCCTCATTACAATTATTATCACACTATTTCACAGAATAGTGAGGACTACTAATGCAAACATCTGGACCATCACTCTGTTCCCCGACTAGTCCCAGCTACGTTCTCATTTCCTGAAGAGAACAGTGAAAGAAAAGGTGAGCTCAACTAGTCCAGTAAGAAATATTATGACTAAGATAATACAGAATAAATTATCCTTAGCCTTCAACAGTATAAGAACTGATAGAATATAATAGACAACAAGTTTTAGATCAACAACTGCAGCGGAATAAGCAATCCATTAGAAGAGTCAAGTACAGTATAAAATCTACTATCTTCTATGATTTAAAAAGTTTTTCATCAACTTTATCGCTGAGACTCAGCTTAATAAATAAAATCGAACCATCCCTGCTCCATGGCCAAGAATATGCATGTAATCATCAATGGTCATGACTATACTGAATAATCTTTGGTCATAATCATACCAACAACTGTCCACCACTGAACTACAGGCCAATGAGAACTTTTACCACATCATTCGTCATATTACGGTCATGATTATACCGAATAATCTTTGGTCAAAATCATACCAAGTCCATCTATACACGTAAGCCAAATATGACTTTCAACATAATATAAGCATGAGGATAATGATAATTCAATAAAACAAGTTCAACAATAAATTTTAAAGATTTATAAGTTAATTTACCCTGAACTCAATAACGTCCAAATTGTCAACATGATACTGCTTTGTGCAGTAAAATTCAAGAATACTCAGAAGAATATTTCCATAAAAAGATACTGGATGAAGCGCAAATATCAAGGATATTCCACTAATTTTATGGAGTATAGAAGCCAAAACTTTAACCAACTGAGTATAATAAAATATATGAAAATGCAAATGGATTTTCACCCGCCAGGCGGTAATCCACGTATACAAATCATTTCCATAATTTAATAAGGAATGAATACGAAGGATCATTCACCATGCATGTGGTAATCCACATAGACATGTTATTTCAACAGAATAATAAAGAATGGAATAACAGAAGGATTCACCATGCATGCGATAGACTGCACAGACAGGTTATTCCCAACAGAATAATAAATAATGGAACCATGTCCGGCATAAATACACAGACATGATATTCTGACAGAATAATAAATAATGGAACCATATCCAGCGTAAAAGCACAGACAGGATATTCCGACAGAATAATAAATAATTGAACCAAGTCCGGCGTAAACTCACAGACAGGATATTCTGACAGAATAATAAAGAACGGAATATTAACAGAAATCACCACGCATGCGGTACTTCGCATAGACAGGTTATTCCAACAGAATAATAAGAATGGAATAACAAAATTTCTCTTCATGAATACGAAAGAAAGAATACCCCTTATGAGTACAACAAATAATATTCCCTACCTTAGAAGAAACTGGATATTGGAGTAGTGAAGTAGCAGAATACTTTTCTTCTTTCTCTCTATAGTTTCTCTCTCTAGAGTTTCAGTGAATTCGTAATAAATAATGAAAGAATGAGCTTCTATTTATAGAAGAACTGAAAGTGGCTTTTGGTCTTAACGAAGGGTTAAAATGTCTCTTGATAATATTGAAGAGACAACTATTATTTGCGAATGAGCAATTAACTCTTGAAACACCGAAGGGACAAATAACTCTTGGAAAACTGAAGGGACAAATAACTCTTGGAAAACTGAAGGGACAAATAAATCTTGGAAAGCCGAAGGGACAAATAACTCTTGGAAAACTGAAGGAAAAATAACTCTTAGAAAACTGAAGGACAAGTTACTATTAAAACTTTAAATCAACGATCCATTTTGATTTACTATTATAATTTCAACCAACGGTCTGAAAAATTAGCACATCTCCTCATGGAATAATATTGTACCCAAAAATAATTTGGACTGAAAAGAAATATATTTTACAGGTGAATAGTATCCCCTGAATAGTAACTCGTGAATAGTAACTCGTGAAGAGTAACTCATGAATAGTTTTGACGCCCCCAAAAAAGGTATACATCACCCTTCTTGGGTTGCCAGATACATGGTACTGAACTCAAATACAACTTAATTATACAATAGTCGTGTAAAATATGACAAAACATAGGCTGTGAGTTTTAATACAAATATTGTCATCTAGATAATATCCACACTCAATGGAGTCCTCATTAGATTTATTATCACACTATTTCACAGAATAGTGAGGACTACTAATGCACCATCTAGGACCATCACTCTGTTCCCCGACTAGTTCCAGCTACGTTCTCATTTCCTGAAGAGAACAGTGAAAGAAAGGGGTGAGCTCAACGGTGTTAAACTGATAAAATATAATAAATATCAAGTTTAACTGCAGCGGAACAAGCAATCCATTAGAAGAGTCAAGTAGAGAATAAAATCTACTATCTTCTATGATTTAAAAGGTTTTTCATCAACTTTATCGCTGAGACTCAGCTTAATAAATAAAATCGAACCATCCCTGCTCCACGGCCAAGGATATTCATGTAATCGTCAATGGTCATGACTATACCGAATAATCCCTGGTCATAATCATACCAACAACTGTCCACCAATGAACTACAAGCCAATGAGGACTTTTACCACTTCATTCGTCACATTACGTTCATGATTATATCGAATAATCCCAGGTCATAATCATACCAAGTCCATCTATGCACGTAAACTAAAGATGACTTTCAATATAATAAAAGCATGAGGATGATGATAATTCAATAAAACAAGTTCAAGAATAAATTTTAAAGATTTATAAATTAATTTATCTAGGAACCAATAACGTCCAATTTTTCAACATGCCACTGCTTTGTAGAGTGAAATTCAAGAATGCTCAGAAGAATATTTCCATGAAAAGATACTGGATGAAGCGCAAATATTAAGGATATTCCACTAATTTCATGGAGTATAGAAGCCAAAGCTTTAACCAACTGAGTATAATAGAATATATGAAACTGCAAATGGATTTTCGCCTGCCATGCGGTAATCCATGTAGACAGATCATTTTCATAATTTAATAAGGAATGAATACGAAGGATCATTCACCATGCATGTGGTAATCCACATAGACAGGTTATTCCAACATAATAATAAAGAATAGAATAACAAAAGGATTCACCATGCGTGCGATAGACTGGACAGACAGGTTATTCCCAACAGAATAATAAATAATGGAACTAAGTCCGGCGTAAACGCACAGAATAATAAATAATGGAACCAGGTCCGGCGTAAACGCATAGACAGGATATTCTGATATAATAATAAATAATGTAACCAGGTCCTGCGTAAACACACAGACAGGATATTCCGACAAAATAATAAAGAACGGAATATTAGAAGAATTTCACCATGTATGCGGTACTTCGCATAAACAGGTTATTCCAACAGAATAATAAGAATGGAATAACAGAAGAATTTCACCAAGTATAGGGTATTCCGCGTATACAAGTTATTTCAACAGAATAATAAAGAATGGAATAACAAAAGTTCTCTTCATGAATATGAAAGAAAGAATACCCCTTATGAGTACAACAAATAATATTCCCTACTTTAGAAAAATTGAATACTGAAGTAGCAGAATAATTTTCCTCTTTCTCTCTATAGTTTCTCTCTCTAGAGTTTCAGTGAATTCGTAATAAATAATGAAGGAATGAGCTTCTATTTGTAGAAGAATGGACTAATAGTAACTAATTAATGAACAGTCCAGATTGATTTACTTTTAAACGGACGGTCCGTATTGATTTACTATTAAAACTTAAAGCAACGGTCCATACTAATTTACTATTAAAACTTTAAACCAGCGATCCATATTGATTTACTTTTATAACTTTCCACCAGCGGTCCATATTGATTTACTATTATACTTTCCACCAGCGGTCTATATTGATTTACTATAATATCTTCAACTAACGGTCTGAAAAATTAGCACATCTCCTCATGGAATAATATTGTACCCAAAAATGATTTGGACCGAAAAGAAATATATCTTACGGGTGAATAGTATCCCGTGAATAGTAACTCGTGAATAGTAACTCATAAATAGTAACTCGTGAATAGTAACTCGTGAATATTACTCCGACACGAAAAGTGTCCCGAATACCCAATTGAATAATATAACCTCCAGACATCAATTATACTAACACAAATAAGTCCAACACAATGGAACTATAAAAGTCATCTTTAATCAACACGAACTTATTCATCATTAATATTATAATTCACAATATTTAACAACCAAGTCGTTTCCAAGAAAGAGGGGGCTTTCCGATAAGGATTTCTCCTTATTTGCACGCAATTAGGTGATCAAACCTCTCCTTGACAAAACTTCTAGGCATTGTCAATATTGCAAATAATAATATGAATAACTTCGCCGTCTCAATTATTGATTTAATAATATAACATATAATGCTGATGATACTGTAACAATAATTGAATCAATAATATGAGAGATATGATGCACCAATTAATGTAGCAATAATTGAGTATTACTAAGTGACTTCTCACGTAAGCATCAATAATCAATACCGTGTGCTACTATGCAATCATGCATATTACTGTATTTTTACTACCTAGTAGTTCAACAGTTTTAATGGTAACACTTTCGCCGTTATTTTTATAGAAAGATAATTTTGTCATTTTCTAACTACGATAATACTTCCGTTGTGGGGTCCACCAATGATTGTGCCATCGTACAATATTCCCTGTTAAAACGAATATTTCTCGACCAATCGAATATTATATACCCACTTGCTTACTTTGCAAAATTTATAAATATTATCCACAACTATAATATTATATCAAATCCACACCATAATATTCAAAAAAATTATTTCGAGAAAATTAAATATTTATTCATAAAATCTTGGGTCTCACAATCTCCCCTCCTTATGGAATTTCGTCCTCAAAATTTACTTACGTACTTGGTATGCCGAACAGGTGAGGATACCTTGACTTCATTTCAGATTCTAACTCTTGAGGTATAACCTTTGAGTGTCGAATATAATCCTTCTTATCCAAGATTTTAACACGTATCTCCTCATACGTTAAATCATCCGCTACCTCGTCCGGTTCTAAATTAATAATGTGGTTCGAGTCGTCCCCATATTTACGTAACGTCAATACGTTAAAAACGTTATGAACACGCGACATACTTGGCAGTAAAACGAGTCTATAAGCCACAGTTCTTACTTGATCAAGGATTTCAAATGGGCCAATAAAATTGAGGGTTGAGATTTTCGCTCTTCATCGATTCTTGCTTCTAGAATAACGCCCTCTTGAACCTTCTTCTTCACATTCATCAGCTCTGAGTATGTAGCTTGCACGACTTTAACTTTATCGATTAAAGTCGATTCTACTCGTATATTTGATATCATCACGTGGGTCACTAGAGTCTTTAACTTCATCATTTGTAAGTTATAAGAGATGGGTCTTTGTGTTAACAACATTGCACTCGTAAACGCATACGATCTTCTACTCAACGCGTCAGCTACCACGTTCGTTTTTCCCACGATGGTATTGAATGGTACGATCGAAATCCTCAACAGATCGAGCCAACATCTTTGGTACATTACACGTTCGTTTTGGGTGAAGAAAATATTTGAGGGTTTTAGAAATGGGTTTTGTACTGAGGTCAATACAAAATTCGATTTCACGCTCTAGGGGTAGGCTAAGAAGTCTTTAAGAATACGTCAGGAAATTTATTAACAATAGAAATATCATTCAAAACTGTGACTCTCATCCAAGACATGGATAGCACGTCACATTGATACCTATCAACTTGCCACTGTTATTCACAACGTCGCCTACAGAAAGTCTGGCTTCGGTGCATTTCACACAATGAAGTCAACAACGAAAGGACCGGGACTCTTTACTTATGGCTTGATATGACAATGATTGACTTTAGTGGTTTGGTTGCATGAATTCGCATAACAGGTTGGTTAGGAATATGAAAGCTAATAACCTTACGAAAAGCATGATGAGTAGTTAACCAATCGATTCCTAAAATTGCATCAAAGGCAAGTATTTTCAAAGAGATAAAATCGACATGTAACGTGAAAGTGTCGATTTGAATCAACAAGATTTATAAACAGTGGAGGTAACGAAGGTTTCTCCCAACTGAGTTTAAACAGATATATCAAAGTCTAACTTCTCCGGAGTTAACTTCAAACATTGAACACAACTAGGTGAAATAAAAGAGTAAGTAGAACCGGTATCTAACACGGTATACACTTCGCATGAGTTTATGATTAACTTACCCGTGATAATTTTATTCAGGTTCCTCGTCAAAAAAAAATGCTATCTCTTAAACTACCGGCTTTGGCTTGTCTGGGACACCCTTTGGCATCACTATCCCAGCTGGACTTGACTTTGCTGCACAAAAAAAATTGGGCAAGGTGACCTTCTTTCCCACAATTGCAACATACTTTGGACTGCATCACGCAGTTTGGACTGATATGTCCCTCCCCTCCGCATTTGAAGCATACGACCAGGGGTCGTTCTCCTTCCTTAACAGGTTCTGGTGCTGTCGTCTTTCCATCATTATTGAACATTCTCTTCTTGAAATTTCCACTTCTATTATCTTGGCCATGATTACCACCGAAGTGGTTACCATTCTTGGCGTGATAATTTCCCCCACGATGGTTATCATTGTTCCGAAAGTCGTTGCCACCGGTACGATTATTATCGTATTGTTGGTCATTACCTTTTGGTTGTGCTGAATCATTATCGCGCTCCAATAACTGAGCCCTATTCACAACATCTGAATAAAAACAAAGTTTGTAAGAAATGAGGTATTGACATATATCGGGTTTCAAACCACTTAGAAATATTTGCGTCATTCGCTCCTCATTATCGACCAAATGGGATGCAAATCGGGATAACTCGGCAAACTTAGTCTCGTACTACGACACGGTCATATTGTTTTGTTCCAACTTGATAAACTCCACCTCCTTCATGTGACGAATACTTTCGGGAAAGTAATTGTCGTTGAACAGTTCTTGGAACTTCTCCCAAGATATCTTGAGTGCGTCAGGCTGGGTACGTTTTACAGATTCCCACCAATAATCTGCTTCTTAACTCAACATAAAGGTGGCAAAAGGAACCTTTTACTCCTCGAAGCATCCCAAGACATCAAATATCTTGGTGATCTACTTTAACCACGTCTCTGCCTTAAGTGGTTCTGGCTTTCCCAAAAACTCCGGTGGTCCCAGCTCCTTGAAATGCTTAGCGGTGACTGACCGTGGGTTGCCATTGTTTCCACCTGCATTATGAACAGGAGTCTCTCTCGCCTGATGTTGCATGAATTGCATAAAGCCTCTGAACATCCCATCGTTCATCATTTCATCGGTGTTATTGTTTACCTGACGATTATTGTCTTCTTGTTGCACATTATCTTGGATATTGATCGTTGGCGACTCAACGGTCTCATGTGCTTTATTACTTATCCCAACATTTTCGGATGCCATTTTTAAATACTGCCACAAAACAAGGGTTAATTAACATGTCACATATTATCCATATACTCTGACCGACCAATTAAATACCAAATAAACTTAGGTAGGTCATACTAGCGAAGGAATTCCCCGTCTCTCCCCTCCTAGTTCTTGTCTCACATCTTAGCCAGGGATCATATCCCTAAGCTTTGATACCAACTGTGACGCCACAAAAATAGGTATACATCACCCATCTTGGGTCACCAAATACATGGTACTGAATTCAAATACAACTTAATTATACAACAGTCGTGTAAAATACGACAAAATATAGGCTGTGAGTTTTAATACAAATATTGTCATCTAGACAATATCCACACTCAAATAAGTCCTCATTACGGTCATGATTATACCGAATAATTCCTGGTCATAATCATACCAAGTTCATTTATGCACGTAAGCCAAAGATGACTTTCAATATAATATAAGCATGAGGATGATGACAATTCAATATAACAAGTTCAAGAATAAATTTTAAAGATTTATAAATTAATTTATCCAGGAACCCATAACGTCCAATTTGTCAACATGATACTGCTTTGTAGAGTAAAATTCAAGAATGCTCAGAAAAATATTTCCATGAAAGATACTGGATGAAGGGCAAATATCAAGGATATTCCACTAATTTCATAGAGTATAGAAGCCAAAGCTTTAACCAACTGAGTATAATAGAATATATGAAACTGCAAATGGATTTTCGCCCGCCATGCGGTAATCCACGTAGACAGATCATTTCCATAATTTAATAAGGAATGAATACGAAGGATCATTCACCATGCATGTGGTAATCCATATAGACAGATTATTCCAACAGAATAAAAAAGAATAGAATAACAGAAGGATTCACCATGCGTGCGATAGACTGCACAGACTGGTTATTCCCAACAGAATAATAAATAATGGAACTAAGTCCGGCGTAAACGCACAGATAGGATATTCCGACAGAATAATAAATAATGGAACCAGGTCCGGCGTAAACGCATAGACGGGATATTCTGACAAAATAATAAATAATGGAACCAGGTCCGGCGTAAACGCACAGACAGGATATTCTGACAGAATAATAAAGAACGGAATATTAGAATAATTTCACCATGTATGCGGTACTTTGCATAAACATGTTATTCTAACAGAATAATAAAAATGGAATAACAAAAGAATTTCACCAAGTATAGGGTATTCCGCGTATACAGGTTATTCCAACAGAATAATAAAGAATAGAATAACAAAAGTTCTCTTCATGAATAAGAAAGAAAGAATACCCCTTATGAGTACAATAAATAATATTCCCTAAATTAGAAAAATTGAATACTGAAGTAGCAGAATACTTTTTTTCTTTCTCTCTATAGTTTCTCTCTCTAGAGTTTCAGTGAATTCGTAAGAAATAATGAAGGAATGAGCTTTTATTTATAGAAGAATGGACTGAATAGTAACTAATTCATGAACGGTCCTGATTGATTTACTTTTAAACGGATGGTCCATATTGATTTACTATTAATGTGAAACCCCATATTTTATGAATAAAGATTTAAGTTTCTTGAAATATTTTTTTGAATATTATGGTGTGGATTTGATATAATGTTATAGTTGTGGGTAGTTTTTATAAATTTTTCAAAGTATGCAAGTTGTTATAAAATATTCGATTGGTCGGGGAATATTCTTTTTATCGGGGAATATTCGTACGACGGCACAATCATTGGTGGACCCCACAACGGAAGTATTGTCGTAGTTAGAAAACAACAGAATTATCTTTTTATAAAAATAACGGCGAAAGTGTTACTATTAAAACTTTTGAACTACTCGGTAGTAAAAGTACAGTAATACACGTGATTACATTGTAGCACACGGTATTGATTATTGATACTTACGTGAGAAGTCACTTAGTTATACTCAATTATTGCTACAGTAATTGTTGCATCATATCTCTCATATTATTGATTCAATTATTGTCACGGTATCATCAGCATAATATGTTATATTATTAAATTAATAATTGAGACGACAAAGTTATAATATTAATGATGAATGTTAATAAAATTGAAGTTGTGTTCGGAGTTGAATTTGGAGACGCGGACGTGATATTTGAGTCCGGAACGATAAAATTAGTAAAAATAGTCTATAAACACAAAATTTTTCGGGATTCACTATTTGGTCAAAAAGTCAATAGTTGACTTTTTCGGGGAAAAAGTCAAACTTTGAAATTTTAAATTTTATATTGTTGATAAAAATAGTTTCATTATGTTGGAATTGTTTGTGTTAGTGAAAATCGACATCTATTCCGATGATAATTGATGTCTGGGGATTATATTGATAAATCGGGTAAATTATCGGATAAATGAGTAATTAATTGCTAATAATTCACATGCTTATATAACTATTTTTTTCACATATGTGTATTATTGAATCACATTCTTGTACTATTAGGGGAGTTGGTACAAAATTGATAATACTTGCATGACTAAGTTAAAAATGGAGGTATAGATGGAGGTATTATACTGTAATTATATTTATCACATGATTAGAACTATTGATTCACATTATTTACTATTAGGGGAGTTGGTGCAAGTTTGATAATACTTACAGGACTAAATTAAAAATGAAGAAAAAGAGGAAGGTATTATACTATATTATTTCGAGCCCCAAAACGTGCAATTATCGAAACTATATTTTTCTATAAATAGAATCTCATTCTTCCTTCATTTCTCACCAATTCACAAAAGCTTTAGAACGATTATTATAGAGAGAAATTATAGAGAGAAAGAAGAAGAGAAGTCTGCTACCTCACTATTCCAGTATCCAATTTTTCCAAGGTAGGGAATATTATTTGTTGTACTCGTAGGGAATATTATTTGTTGCACTCGTAGGGAATATTATTTGTTGTACTCGTAGGGAGTATTATTTCTTTCTTATCTATGAAGAGAACTTCTGTTATTCTATTCTTTATTATTCTGTTGGAATAACCTGTATACGCTGGCTACCCTATACTTGGTGAAATTCTTCTGTTGTTTCATTCTTTATCATTTTGTTGGAACATCTTGTCTGTGCATTCTACGCCGAACCTGGTTCCGTCTTTATTATTCTGTTGGAATATCCTATCTGTGCGTTTTACGCCGGACCTGATTCCGTCTTTATTATTCTGTTGGAATATCCTGTCTGTGCGTTTTACGCCGGACATGATTCCGTCTTTATTATTCTGTTGGAATATCTTGTCTGTGCGTTTTACGCCGGACCTGATTCCGTTATTTATTATTCTATTGGAATAACCTACCTGTGCGGTCTATCGCATGCTTGGTGATTTCTTTTGTTATTCCATTCTTAATTATACTCAGTTGGTTAAAGTTTTGACTTCTATACTCCATGAAATTAGTGGAATATCCTTGATATTTGCGCTTCATCCAGTATCTTTTCATTGAAATATTCTTCTGAGCATTCTTGAATTTTACTCTACAAAGCAGTATCATGTTGACAATTTGGACGTTATTAGTTCATGGATAAAATAATTCTTGAACAAGTTTTATTGAATTCTTATATCATTGTCATCATCCTCATGTTTATATTTTGTTGAAAGTCATCTGTGGCCTATAGTGCATAGATGGACTTGGTATGATTATGACCAGGGATTATTCGGTGTAATCATGACCGTAATGTTACAAATGATGTGGTAAAAGTCCTCATTGGCCCGTAGTGCATTGATGGACAGTTGTTGGCATGATCATGACCATTAATGAATACACAAATATTCTTGGCCGTAGTGCATGGATAATTGTGGTCGTGATACTAAAGAACATCCTTGGCCGTAGTGCAGGGGTGATTCGATGATGTGGATTATTTATTAAGCAGAGTCCCAGCGATAAAAGTGATGAAAAACCTTCTAAATCATAAAGGATAGTAGATTTTATTCTCTACTTGACTCTTTTAATGGATTGCTTGTTCCGCTGTAGTTAAACTTGATGGTTATTATATTGTATCAGTTTAACACTGTTAAAGGCTAACTATAATATATTCTGCATTATCTTAGTCATAATATTTCCTACTGAGCTAGTTGAGCTCACCCTTTTACTTTTATTGTTCTCTTCAGGAAATGAGAACGTAGCAGGGACTAGTCAGGGAACGGAGTGATGGACCAGATGATAGCATTAGTAGTCCTCACTATTCTGTGAAATAGTGTGATAATAATTATAATGAGGACTCCTTTTGAGTTTGTATAATCTCTAGTAGACAATATTTGTATTCAAACGCACAACTTATGTTTTGTCGTAATGTACACGCCAGTTGTATTATTAAGTTGTATTTGAATTTATGTACCATGTAAGTGGCGACCCAAGATGGGTGACGTATACATAATTTTGGGGGCATCGCAGTTAAAACTTAAAGCAACGGTCCATATTAAACCAGCGATCCATATTGATTTTCTATTATAACTTTCCACCAGCGGTCCTTATTGATTTACTATTATACTTTCCACCAGCTGTCCATATTAATTTACTATTATATCTTCAACCAACGGTCTGAAAAATTAGCAAATCTCCTCATGGAATAATATTGTACCCAAAAATAATTTGGACCTAAAAGAAATATATCTTACGGGTGAATAGTATCCCGTGAATAGTAACTCGTGAATAGTTGTTGATCGATTTCGCAATCAATGAATACGTGCAAGTATACACGGTCAACAAGTAATAAAGTGAAAGTAGAATATCGTTCCCACGAGAAATTATTTAATAAAAATCACCAAGTACTAACTCTTAACCAAATCAATTTTATTTAAACAATTGCAAAGTGTGATTTTTCTAATTAATAAAACTAAATTAATCAATTAAAACTAGGATACTTTATAAATGAATTCAAATAAATAAAGGCTAAGACTTCAATATCCCTAATTATGAACTATAAACCAATTATTCAATTATCTCAATTATTATGTTTACTGAATTGTTAACAGGAATTCTCAAATGCCAAAAGCCCTCTCTCGAGTGATCAATTGCCTTCTATTTAACCCAGATTAATTTTGCTATATCTCTATGCAAAACAATTGAATTAAACTCGCTACAATCCCAATTCCTTATGTGTTACATGCGGCAAATAGATATTCTCATTCTATTCACAAACCTAATTATTCATTGTACCAATAACTAAGTCACATGATATCATGCCCAGTTCTAACCCTAGAATTCCTTACTCAATTCCTTCTAGAGTAACAAGGTAATTACTGATCAGATAATTAATCAATAAGCATAAGGCAAGATAAACAACTCACTTTGACAGAAATAATTAGAATAAATCAAATAATCAATTCATAATTATAAAAAGTTCAATTGAAATCTTAATGAAAGAGTTAGTTCATAATTAATGAATTAAAATCAAGAATCCACAATTGAATAGACATTAAAAGATAAAAGTATGATGAGAGAAGAGAATAGAATCTGTTGTCAGCAAATTTGATGTTCCCCTCTTTCTCCTGCTTTGAATCTTCAATGGTCTCCAAGTTGCTTCAATCTCCAAAACTAATAAGAACTAGGGTTATGTTCTAATCTAAAGGAGTGTTTAATCTAGACTAATCTATGTAATATCTCTTTATTTTATGCCTTACATCATGTATTTATAGGTTACAAGTCTAATTTGTAGTTTAGGAACAAACCCAATCCAATTTGGAGTCAAAAAGGTGTCAAAATTCGCCCAAAACGCGTCCAGACCGCACCCAACCTCTTCCCCAGCACCCCAACACTGTTCAAGACACTAAGAATCTTCCTTATAGCGTCCCGGAACTGGAAAATGAACTAAGAATGGTACCCCGGTGCTGTTACAAGTTCTGACATTTTCTGCTCCGACGCCCTTTGGGAAAATGGCCATAACTTCTTTGTCCGAACTCCGATTTCGATGATTCAAGATGTTATGGAAAGAAGAGAAGTAGATATACAACTTTCATTCTTTGAGATTTTTGAAATAAAGTCCGAAGCTATAGTCAAATTGGCTCTAAAGTGACTGCTGTGTAAATGGCAAGCCGAAAACGCGAATCTAGCCACCCCAAACGTCGATCCAAGTAACTTTTGTCTCAATTCCTACAAAACAATATAAAATATGCATGAATAGAAATAAACACATAAAAACATCCTAAAATACTTGAGAACAACAATAAATTAAGCCCGAATGTATCCAATTCATGTGTATAAAACTAACCCATCAATAGTACTCTGACACGAAAAGTGTCCCGAATACCCAATTGAACAATATAACCTCCAGACATCAATTATACTAACACAAATAATTCCAACACAATGGAACTATAAAATTCATCTTTAATCAACACGAACTTATTCGTTATTAATATTATAATTCACAATATTTAACAACCAGGTCGTTCTCAGGAGAGTGGGCGCTTTCCGATAAGGATTTCTCCTTACTGGCGCGCAATTAGGTGATCAAACATCTCCTTAACAGAAATTCTAGACACTGTCAATATTGCTAATAATAATATGAATAACATTGTCATCTCAATTATTGATTTAATAATATAACATATAATGCAGATGATACTGTAACAATATTTGAATCAATAATATGAGAGATGATGCAGCAATTACTGTAGCAATAATTGAGTATAACTGAGTGACTTCTCACGTAAGCATCAATAATTAATACCGTATGCTACTATGCAACCACGTGTATTACTATACTTTTACTACCGAGTTGTTCAACAGTTTTAAAGGTAACACTTTCGCCGTTATTTTTATAGAAAGATAATTTTGTCGTTTTTTAACTATGACAATACTTCTGTTGTGGGGTCCACTAATGATTGTGTCGTCTTATAATATTCCCTGTTAAAACGAATATTTCTCGACCAATCGAATATTATATAACCACTTGCTTACTTTGCAAAATTTATAAATATTACCCACAACTATAATATTATATCAAATCCACACCATAATATTCAAAAAAATTATTTCGAGAAAATTAAATATTTATTCATAAAATCTGGGGTCTCACAATAGTAACTCATGAATAGTACACTGACACGAAAAGTGCCCCGAATACCCGATTGAACAATATAACCTCCACACATCAATTATTATTAAAACAAATGTCGATTTCTACTAACACAAATAATTCTGACACAATGGAACTATAAAATTCATCTTTAATCAACACGAACTTATTCATCATTAATATTATAATTTATAATATTTAACAACCAGATCGTTCACAAGAAAGAGGGGGTTTTCCGATAAGGATTTCTCCTTATTGGCGCGCAATTAGGTGACCAAACCTCTCCTTGACAGAACTTTTAGACATTGTCAATATTGCAAATAATAATATGAATAATTTTTCCGTCTCAATTATTTATTTAATAATATATCATATTATGGAGATGATACTGTAACAATAATTGAATCAATAATATGAGAGATATGATGCAACAATTACTGTAGCAATAATTAAGTATAATTGAGTGACTTCTCACATAAGCATCAATAATCAATACTGTGTGCTACTATGTAGCCATGCGTATTACTGTACTTTTACTACCGGGTAATTCAACAGTTTTAACGGTAACACCTCCGCCGTTATTTTTATAAAAATATTTTTGTCATTTTTTCAATCCGACAATAATTCCATTGTGGGGTCCACCAATGATTGTACCATCGTACGGATATTACCCAATAAAAAGAATATTCCCCGACCAATCGAATATTATACAACAACTTGCATACTTTGTAAAATTTATAAATATAACACAAAACTATAACATTATATCAAATCCACACCATAATATTTAAAAAAAAAATTCGAGAAATTTAAATTTTTATTCATAAAATTCGGGGTCTCACAATCTCCCCTCCTTATAAAATTTTTTCCTCGAAATTTACGTACGTACCTTGTATGCCGAAGAGATGAGGATACCTTGACTTCATTTCAGATTCTAACTCTTGAGGTATAACCTTTGAGTGTTGAATACGATCTTTCTTATTCAAGATTTTAACACGTATCTCCTCATACGTTAAATTTTTTGCTATATCGTTTAGTTCTAATTTAATAATGTGGTTCGGGTTGTCCACATATTTGCGTAACATCGATATAAACAAAAACATTCTAAACACGCAACATACTTAGCGGTAAAACGAGTCTATAGGCCACAGTTCCTACTCGATCGAGGATTTCAAATGGGGCAATTAAATCGAGGGTTGAGATAACGCCTCTTTGAATCTTCTTCTTCATATTCATTAGATTCGGGTGTGTAACTTGAGCGGCTTTAACTTTATCGATTAAAGTCAATTCTAATCGTATATTCGTTATCTTCACGTGGGTCCCTAGAGTCTTTAACTCTATCTTCATCATTTATAAATTTATACGAAATGGATCTTTGTGTTAACAACATCGCACTCATAAACGCATACGATCTTCTACTCAACGCGACAGCTACCACGTTCGCTCTTCCACGATGATATTGAATGGTACGATCGTAATCTTCAACCGCTCAAGTCAACGTCTTTGGCACATGTTACGTTCATTTTAGGTGAAAAAAAATATTTGAGGGTTTTAGAAATGGGTTTTGTACTGGGGTCAATACAAAATTTGATTTCACGCTCTAGAGGTAGGCTAAGAAGTCTTCAAGAATACGCCAGGAAATTTATTAACAATATAAATATCATTCAAAACTGTGACCCTCATCCAAGACTTGGATAGTACGTCACATTGATACCTATCAACTTGTCATCGTCATTCACGACGTCGCCTACAGAAAGTCTGGCTTCGGTGCATTCCACACAAAGAAGTCAACAACGAAAGGACCGGGGATCTTTACTTATGGCTTGATATGACAATGATTGACTTTAGTGGTTTGGTTGCTTGAATTCGCATAACAGGTTGGTTAGGAATATGAAAGCTAACAATCTTACGAAAAGCATGATGAGTAGTTAACCAACCGATTCCTAAAATTGAATTAAAGACAAGTATTTTTAAAGAGATAAGATCGACAAGTAACGTGAAAGTTTCCATTTGAACCAACAAGATTTATAAACAGTGGAGGTAACGAAGGTTTCTACTATCGAAGTTTCAGCCAATAAATCAAAGTCTAATTTCTTCGAAGTCAAATTTAAACGTTGAGCGCAAGTAAGAGAGATATAAAAGAATGGGTAGAGCCGGTATCAAATAAGATATAGACTTCGCAAGAATTTATAATTAACAAACTCGTGCTAACTTCGTTAGCGTTACTCATTTTTTGAGAAGTCACAAAAAACGCTCTTCCTGAAACCACCGACTTTGTTTTGTCCGTATCCGCCTTTGGTGCCACCGTTCCAGTTGGACTTGACTTCACTATACGATAATATCGAGCTAAATGACCTTCTCTTCTTGAAATTTTCACTTCTATTATCTTGGCCATGATTACAATCGAAGTGGTTACCATTCTTGGCATGATAATTTCCCCCACGATGGTTATCGTTGTTCCGATGGCCATTGCCACCGGTATGATTTTTATCGTGTTGTTGCTCGTTACCTTTTGGTTGAGCTAACTCAATGGTCTCATGTGCTTCATTGCTTATCTCAGCATTTTTAGATGCCATTTTCAAACACTATTGTAAGACCCCAACTTTTGTGAATAAAGATGAATTTTCTATAAATATCATTTTTTGAATATTATGGAATGAATTTGATATAATGTTATAGTTGTGGGTAATATTTATAAATTTTGTAAAGTACGCAAGTTGTTATATAATATTTGATTGGTCGGGGAATATTCGTTTTAACAGAGAATATTCATACAACAGCACAATTATTAGTGGACCCCACAAAGGAATTATTGTTGGATTGAGAAAACGACAAAAATACTTTATGAAAATAACGACGGAAGTTTTACCGTTAACTGTTGAAACACCTGGTCTTAAAAGCACAGTAATATGCGTAGTTGCACAGTAACACACGGTATTGATTATTGATACTTATGTGATAAGTCACTCAGTTTTTTTTTATTGGTATTATTAATGTAATAAAACAGAAAAGCTTTTTATATAAAACAGAATACTTTTATAAAGTTATTCATTTTATTAGGCTAATAGTAAAATCTTTTTATATAAAACAGAATACTTTTATAAATTTATCTGTTTTATTAGACAATAATTAGAATATATTATATTTTATTATGCATAGTATTTATATAGTTCCTGCATAGTGTTTGCGTAGTAAAATCTTTTATAAAGTTATTCATTTTATTAGATTATAAATAGAATAAATTATATTTTATTTAAAAGATTTTGCTTTAAATATGGACTGTCAGATTAAAGTAAATCAATCTCGACTGTTCATGAGTTAGTTACTATGCAGTCCATTTTTCTATAAATAGAAGCTCATTCATTCATTATTTCTTACGAATTCACTGAAACTCTTGAGAGAGAAATTATAGAGAAGCTATAGAAAAGTATTATGCTCCTTCCCTACTCTTATATTCAGTTTTTTTTACGGTAAGAGATATTATTTGTTGTACTCGTAAGGGGTATTATTTCTTTTGTTCATAAAGAGAACTTTTGTTATTCCATTCTTTATTATTATGCTGGAATAACCAGTATACGCGGACTACCATATACTTGGTGACATTATTCTAATATTCTGTCTTTATTATTATTCTGTTGGAATATCATGTCTGTGCGTTTAGGCTGGACCTGGTTCCATCTTTATTATTATTCTGTTGGAATATCCTGTCTGTACGTTTACGCCAGACCTGGTTCCGTCTTTATTATTATTCTGTTGGAATATCTTATCTGTACGTTTACGCCGGACCTGGTTTCGTCTTTATTATTATTCTGTTGGAATATCATGTCTGTGCGTTTACGCCGGACCTGGTTCCGTCTTTATTATTCTGTTGGAACATCTTGTCGGTGCAAATTTCGTCTGACCTGGTTCCGTTACTTATTAATCTGTTGGAATAACCTATCTATGCGAAGTACCGTATGCATGGTGATTTCTTTTGTTATTCCATTCGTTATTATACTCAGTTGGTTAAAGTTTTGACTTCTATACTCCATGAAATTAGTGGAATATCCTTGATATTTGCGCTTCATCCAGTATCTTTTCATGAAAATGTTCTTCTGAGCATTCTTGAATTTTACTCTACAAAGCAGTATCATGATGACAATTTGGACGTTATTAGTTCCTGGATAAATTAATTCTTGAACTTGTTTTTATTGAATTCTTATATCATTGTCATCATCCTCATGATTATATTTTGTTGAAAGTCATCTGTGGCCTGTAGTGCATAGATGGACTTAGTATGATTATGACCAGGGATTATTCGGCGTAATCATGAACGTAATGTTACAAATGATGTGGTAAAAGTCATCATTGCTAGTAGTGCATTAATGAACAGTTGTTGGCATGATCATGACTATTAATAAATACACAAATATTCTTGGTCCGTAGTGCATGGATAATTTGTGGTCGTGATACTAAAGAATATCTTTAGCCATAGTGCAAGGGTGATTCGATGATGTGGATTATTTATTAAGCTGAGTCCCAACGATAAAAGTCATGAAAAACCTTTTAAATCATAGAAGATAGTAGATTTTATTCTCTATTTGACTCTTCTAATGGATTGCTTGTTCCGCTGCAGTTAAACTTGATGTTTATTATATTTTATCAGTTTAACAGTATTAAAGGCTAATGATAATTTATTTTGCATTATCTTAGTCATAATATTTCTTACTGGGCTAGTCGAACTCACCCTTTCTTTCACTGTTTTCTTCAGGAAATGAGAATATAGCTTGGACGAGTCGGGGAACGGAGTGATGGACCAGATGATAGTATTAGTAGTCCTCACTATTCTGTTAAATAGTGTGACAATAAATGTAATGAGGACTTATTCTGAGAGTGGATATTGTCTAGAAGACAGTATTTGTATTAAAACTCACAGCTCTCTTGTTGTATATTAAATATTGTATTTGTATTTTGTATCTTGTATTTGGCGACTCAGAATAGGTGATGTATACCTATTTTGGGGGCGTCACAACTGTCACAAAACAATGGTTAATTAACATATCACATATTATCCTTATACTCTGACCGACCAGTTAAATACCAAATAAACTTAGGTAGGTCACACTAGCGAAGGAATTCCCCGTCTCTCCCCTCCTAGTTCTTATCTCACATCTCAGCCAGGGATCATATCCCTAAGCTTTGATACCAACTGTGACACCCCTAAAATAGGTATACATCACTCATCTTGGGTCGCCAGATACAAGGTACTGAATTCAAATACAACTTAATAATACAACTATAATGTACAATACGACAAAATATAAACTGTGAGTTTGAATACAGATATTGTCTACTAGAGAGTATAAAAACTCAAAAAGAGTCCTCATTACAATTATTATCACACTATTTCACAGAATAGTGAGGACTACTAATGCAAACATCTGAACCATCACTCTATTCCCCGACTAGTCCCAGCTACGTTCTCATTTCCTAAAGAGAACAGTGAAAGAAAGGGTGAGCTCAACTAGCCCAGTAAGAAATATTATGATTAAGATAATGCAGAATAAATTATCATTAGCCTTCAACAGTATAACAACTGATAGAATATAATAGACAACAAGTTTTAGATCAACAATTCCAGCGGAATAAGCAATCCATTAGAAGAGTCAAGTACAGTATAAAATCTAGTATCTTCTATGATTTTAAAAGTTTTTCATCAACTTTATCGCTGAGACTCAACTTAATAAATAAAATCGAACCATCCCTGCTCCACGGCCAAGGATATTCATGTAATCATCAATGGTCATGACTATACCGAATAATCCCTGGTCATAATCATACCAACAACTGTCCACCAATGAACTACAAGCCAATGAGGACTTTTACCACTTCATTCGTCACATTACGTTCATGATTATATCGAATAATCCCAGGTCATAATCATACCAAGTCCATCTATGCACGTAAACTAAAGATGACTTTCAATATAATATAAGCATGAGGATGATGACAATTCAATAAAACAAGTTCAAGAATAAATTTTAAAGATTTATAAATTAATTTATCTAGGAACCAATAACGTCCAATTTGTCAACATGATACTACTTTGTAGAGTAAAATTCAAGAATGCTCAGAAGAATATTTCCATGAAAAGATACTGGATGAAGCGCAAATATTAAGGATATTCCACTAATTTCATGGAGTATAGAAGCCAAAGCTTTAACCAACTGAGTATAATAGAATATATGAAACTGCAAATGGATTTTCGCCCGCCATGCGGTAATCCACGTAGACAGATCATTTCCATAATTTAATAAGGAATGAATACGAAGGATCATTCACCATGCATGTGGTAATCCATATAGACAGATTATTCCAACAGAATAATAAAGAATAGAATAACAGAAGGATTCACTATGCGTGCGATAGACTGCACAGACTGGTTATTCCCAACAGAATAATAAATAATGGAACTAAGTCCGGCGTAAACGCACAGATAGGATATTCCGACAGAATAATAAATAATGGAACCAGGTCCGGCGTAAACGCATAGACGGGATATTCTGACAAAATAATAAATAATGGAACCAGGTCCGGCGTAAACGCACAGACAGGATATTCTGACAGAATAATAAAGAACGGAATATTAGAATAATTTCACCATGTATGCGGTACTTTGCATAAACATGTTATTCTAACAGAATAATAAAAATGGAATAACAAAAGAATTTCACCAAGTATAGGGTATTCCGCGTATACAGGTTATTCCAACAGAATAATAAAGAATAGAATAACAAAAGTTCTCTTCACGAATAAGAAAGAAAGAATACCCCTTATGAGTACAATAAATAATATTCCCTAAATTAGAAAAATTGAATACTGAAGTAGCAGAATACTTTTTTTCTTTCTCTCTATAGTTTCTCTCTCTAGAGTTTCAGTGAATTCGTAAGAAATAATGAAGGAATGAGCTTTTATTTATAGAAGAATGGACTGAATAGTAACTAATTCATGAACGATCCTGATTGATTTACTTTTAAACGGATGGTCCATATTGATTTACTATTAATGTGAAACCCCACATTTTATGAATAAAGATTTAAGTTTCTTGAATATAGACAGATTATTCCAACAGAATAATAAAGAATGAAATAACAGAAGGATTCACCATGCGTGTGATAGACTACACAGACAGGTTATTCCCAACAAAATAATAAATAATGGAACCAGGTCCGGCATAAATACACAGACAGGATATTCCGACAGAATAATAAATAATGGAATCAGGTCCGGAGTAAACACACAAACAGGATATTCCAACAGAATAATAAATAATGAAACTAGGTCCGGCGTAAACAGACAGACATGATATTCCGATAGAATAATAAAGAACAGAATATTAACAGAAATCCTCATGCATGCGGTACTTCGTATAGACAGGTTATTCCAACAGAATAATAAAATGGAATAACAAAAGTTCTCTTCATGAATACGAAAGAAAGAATACCCCTTATAAGTACAACAAATAATATTCCCTACCTTGGAAGAAACTGGATATTGGAGTAGTGAAGTAGCAGAATACTTTTCTTCTATTTATAGAAGAACTGAAAGTGGCTCTTGGTCTTAACGAATGGTCAAAATGACTTTTGGTAGTATTGAAGAGACAACTACTATTTGCGAATGGGCAATTAACTCTTGAAATACCGAAGGGGCAAATAACTCTTGGAAAGCTGAAGGGACAAATAACCCTTGAAAAACTGAAGGGACAAATAACTCTTGGAAAATTGAAGGGATAAATAACTCTTGGAAAACTGAAGGGACAAGTTACTATTAAAACTTTAAATCAACGATCCATATGGAATTACTATTATAATTTCAACCAACGGTCTGAAAAATTATCACATCTCCTCATGGAATAATATTGTACCCAAAAGAGATTTGGACCGAAAAAAAATATATATTACAGAATAATAGTACCTCATGAATAGTAACTTGTGAATAGTAACTCATGAATAGTAACTCGTGAATAGTAACTCATGAATAGTACTCTGACACGAAAAGTGCCCCGAATACCCGATTGAACAATATAACCTCCAGAAATCAATTATTATTGAAACAAATGTCGATTTCCACTAACACAAATAATTATAACACAATGGAACTATAAAATTCATCTTTAATCAACACGAACTTATTCATCATTAATATTATAATTCACAATATTTAACAACCAGGTCGTTTCCAGGAAAGAGGGAACTTTTCGATAAGGATTTCTCCTTATTAGAGCGCAATTAGGTGACCAAACATCTCCTTGACAGAACTTCTAGACATTGTCAATATTGCAAATAATAATATGAATAACTTTGTCGTGTCAATTATTGATTTAATAATATATCATATTATGCAGATGATACTGTAACAATAATTGAATCAATAATATGAGAGATATGATGCAGCAATTACTGTAGCAATAATTGAGTATAACTGAGTGACTTCTCACGTAAGCATCAATAATCAATACCGTGTGTTACTATGCAACCACGCGTATTATTGTACTTTTACTACCGGGTAGTTCAACAGTTTTAACGGTAACACCTCCGCCGTTATTTTTATAAAAATATTTTTATCGTTTTCTCAATCCGACAATAATTCTGTTGTGGGATCCACCAATGATTGTACCATCGTACGGATATTTCCTGACAAAAAAAATATTCCCCGACCAATCGAATATTATACAACAACTTGCATAATTTGCAAAATTTATAAATATAACCCACAACTATAACATTATATCAAATCCACACCATAATAATTAAAATATTTCGAGAAATTTAAATTTTTATTCATAAAATTCGGGGTCTCACAACTATACTGTAATTATTTTTTTCACATGATTGTACTATTGATTCACATGATTGTACTATTGATTCACAAGATGTACTATTAAGGGAGGTGGTGCAAGTTTAATAATACTTGCAGGACTAAATTAAAAATGAAGGAAAAGATGAAGGTATTATACCGTAATATTTCGAGCTCCAAAATGTGCAATTATCGAAACTATGTTTTCATATAAATAAAAGCCTATTCTTCCTTCATTCTCACCAATTCACAAAGACTCACAAGAGCATTTATAGAGAGAGAAGCTTTAGAGAGAGTGTATAAGAGAAGTCTGCTACCTCACTATTCCAGTATCCAGTATTCTTCTGAGGTAAGGGATATCATTTTGTTCAGTATTCATAGGAATAATATTTTCTTCCATACTCTATAGTATGTGAGTAATATTATTTCGTCTTTTATTCCTTATTATACCATCATTCGGTTAAAGTATTGCTTCTATATTCCGTAAAATTAGTAGAATATCCTTAAAATTTACGATTCATCTAGTATCGCTTCACAAGGATATTTTATGCATATTCTTGTTAAGTTTTAAGTTTTCCATGCCAGAGTACTGTCCATAAGTATTATTTATTTATACAGTACTATTCACAAAATTACTATTCACGGGTACTATTCACAAAGTACTATTCACGAGTACTATTCACCAAGTACTATTCACTCAGGTACTATTCACCCGGAGAACTAGTCATAACAAAAATTGATTTCTTTTCTGTCCAAATCATTTTTGATACATTATCATTCTTGAATTTTACTCCACAAAGAAGTATCATGTTGACAATTTGGACAATATTGAATTCTGGATAAATTAAATTATAAATCTTTAAAAATTTATCCATGAACTTATTTTATTGAATTCTTATATCATTGTCATCATCCTCATGTTTATATTATGTTGAAAGTCATATGTGGCTTGTAGTGCATAGATGGACTTGGTATGATTATGACCAGGGATTATGCGGTATAATCATGACCGTAATGTTACAAATGATGTGGTAAAAGTCCTCATTCGCCCGTAGTGCATTGATGGATAGTTGTTGGCATGATCATGACCATTGATGAATACACGAATATCCTTGGCCCGTAGTGCATGGATAATTTGTGGTCGTGATACTAAAGAATATCATTGGCCATAGTGCAGGGGTGATGTGGATTATTTATTAAGCTGAGTCTCAGCGATAAAAGTGATGAAAAACCTTTTAAATCATAGAAGATAGTAGATTTTATGCTCTATTTGATTCTTCTAATGAATTACTTATTCCGCTGCAGTTAAACTTGATGTTTGTTTTATTTTACCAGTTTAACATTGTTGAAGGCTAACGATAAATTATTCTGCATTATCTTAGTCGTAATATTTCTTACTGGGCTAGTTGAGCTCACCCTTTTGCTTTCATTGTTCTCTTCAGGAAATGAGAATGTAGCGGGGACTAGTCGAGGAACGGAGTGACGGTCCAGATGATAGCATTAGTAGTCCTCACTATTCTATGAAATAGTGTGATAATAAATGTATTGAAGACTCCATTTGAGTTGAATACTGTATAGAAGACAATATTTGTATTAAAGCTCTCAGTTTATGTTTTGTCGTATTTTACACGACAGTTATATTATTAAGTTGTATTTGAATTTTGTACCATGTATTTGGCAACTCAAGATGGGTGATGTATACCTATTTTGGGGGAGTCACAGCTTTACTGACTATAGGTGGTTAAGTGAAAAAGACCCCAAACCTGTAAGACCCCAACTTTTATAAATAAAGATTAATTTTCTATAAATATTATTTTTGTATATTATGGAGTAAATTTGATATAATGTTATAGTTGTGGGTAATATTTATTAATTTTGTAAAGTAAGCAAGTTGTTATAAAATATTCGTTTGGTCGGGGAATATTCTTTTTGTCGGGGAATATTCGTACGACGGCACAATCATTGATGGACCCCACAATAGAATTATTGTCGGATTGAGAAAACGACAAAAATACTTTATAAAAATAACGGCGGAGGTGTTACCGTTAAAACTGTTGAACTACCCGGTAGTAAAAGTACATTAATACGCGTGGTTGCATAGTAGCACACGGTATTGATTATTGATGATTACGTGAAAAGTCACTCAGCTATACTCAATTATTGCTACAGTAATTGCTACATCATATCTCTTATATTATTGATTCAATTATTGTCACAGTATCATCTGTTTAATATGTTATATTATTAAATCAATAATTGAGACGACATTAATAATTGTTGAAAGATTAAATATGTGTTGATTAAAAATAAAATGAGGTGTGGTAATATTTATTCAATCCTTGATGTATATAAAGAGTCTATTATGAGACGTTTGTGGTAAGTTTGGTTATTTTATGGGGGGGCCATATGTCATCATCTAAGAGTCTCTTCGTCAATAGTAATTACCTTCGTCAATAGTAATTATCTTCATCAATAGTAATTATCTTCGTCAATGGTAATTACCTTCGTCAATAGTAATTACTTTCGTCAATAGTAATTACCTTTGTCAATAGTAATTACATTCATCAATAGTAATTACCTTTGTCAATAGTAATTACCTTCGTTAATAGTAACTGCCTTTACCAGACATCAAACCACTTGCCGTTTCATATTACAGGCGTCGAACCAATTGTCGTCTCACATTACAGACGTCAAACCACTTTTCTTTTAACATCACCAGTCGTCAAGCCACTTGTCTTTTCATATTTCAAGTGCTAAGCTAGAAATCTTCTATAAATAGAGGCCTAGTGCTTCATTATTTTTCATAAATTCATTCAAGCTATAAAGAGAGAAAGTATAGAAAGAATAAGAGAGAAAGAAGAAGAGTATTCTGTTACTACACTACTGCAGTATTCAATCTACTACTAATGTAAGGGGTGTTGTTCTTTCTTATTCATGAAGAGAACTGTTGTTATTCCATTGCTTATTATTCTGTTGGAATAACCTGTATACGCGGTTTACCCTATACTTGGTGACATTCTTCTATTATTCTGTTGGAACATCCTGTCTGTGTGTTTTACACTGGACCTGGTTCCGTCTTTATTATTCTGTTGGAACATCCTGTCGGTGCAAATTTTGCCTGACCTGGTTCCGTTATTATTATTCTGTTGGAATAACCTGTCTATGCGAAGTACTGCATGTATGGTGATTTCTTTTGTTATTCCATTCTTTATTATACTCAGTTGGTTAAATTTTTAACTTCTATACTCCATGAAATTAGTAGAATATCCTTGATATTTGCGCTTCATCCAGTATCTTTTCATGAAAATATTCTTCTGATCATTCTTGAATTTTACTCTACAAAGCAGTATCATGTTGATAATTTGGACATTATTAGTTCCTGGATAAATTAATTCTTGAACTTGTTTTATTGAATTCTTATATCATTGTCATCATCCTCATGTTTATATTATGTTGAAAGTCATCTGTGGCCTGTAGTGCATAGATGGACTTGGTATGATTATGACCGGGGATTATTCGGTGTAATCATGACCGTAATGTTACAAATGTTGTGGTAAAAGTTATCATTGGCCCGTAGTGCATTGATGGACAGTTGTTGGCATGATCATGACCATTAATGAATACATGAATGTCCTTGGCTGTAGTGCATGGATAATTTGTGGTCGTGATACTAAAGAATATCCTTGGCCGTAGTGCATGGGTGATTCGATGATGTGAATTATTTATTAAGCTGAGTCCCAGCGATAAAAGTCATGAAAAACCTTTTAAATCATAAAAGATAGTAGATTTTATTCTCTACTTGACTCTTTTAATGGATTGTTTGTTCCGCTGCAGTTAAACTTGATGTTGTTATATTTTATTAGTTTAACACTGTTTAAGGCTAACGATAATTTATTCTGCATTATCTTAGTCATAATATTTCTTACTGGGCTAGTTGAGCTCACCCTTTCTTTCACTGTTCTCTTCAGGAAATGAGAACATAGCAGGGACTAGTGGGGGAACGGAGTGACGGTCCAGAGGATAGCATTAGTAGTCCTCACTTATTCTGTGAAATAGTGTGTTAATAATTGTAATGAGGACTATGACAGCCCCAAAATAGGTCCATTCCACCCAACCCATTCTGAGTTGTCAAATACATGGTACAGAAATAACTACAACTTTATTATTACAACATATAAACTATTGCCGTCTAGACAATATCCACATACAAATAAATCCTCATCATAATTATTAATACATTATTTTACAAAAATGGTGAGGACTACTAAACAACTCTCTCTAGAACCATCATTACATCCCCCGACTCGTACTCGCTACATTCTCGTCTCCTGAGAAGAAAAATAGAACAACAAGAAAAAGGGTGAGCTCAACTAGCCAAGTAAAGAATATTATGACTAAGATAATGTACAACAAATTATCCTTAGTCTTCAACAGGGAAAAATCTGATAGAATACAATAGACAACAAGTTTAAGATCAACAACTGCAGCGGAAACAATAATTCATTAGAGGAGTTAAGTAGAGAATGAAATCTACTAACATCTATAAATTTAAAAGTTCATCATCAATATTTTATCCATGTAACATCAATCAATATATATCTCAAATCAAATCAAATATTCATCTTTGCACTACAGGCCAAAGATATTCATCAGTCTGTCATGTTCATCTCAACACCTGTTCATCTTTGCACTACGGGCCAAAGATATTCATCAATTGTTCATGTTCATCTCAACACCTGTACATCTTTGCACTACGGGCCAAAGATATTCATAATAAAATCAACCATCTTTGTACTACAGGCCAAAGATATTCAGTAACACCATCATTTAGGTCTGAGGATGATGGAAAATATTTTAAAGAAAACGAATCCAGTGAAACAAAATAACAAGTATTAAGGATTCGTACTTTAAACAAACCGAGTTCAAAAATACTTCATAAATAATCATACTGAAGTAAAATTCAAGAATGGTCAAAACATAGATACAATCAAAGCTAGTATCCACAATAGATATTTTGGACAAAAAGAAGAAATTTCATTTTTCGGTGAATAGTGCCGTATTCGTGAATAGTACCGTATACGTGAATAGTGCCGTATACGTGAATAGTAACTCCGACTCCAAAAGATAGAAATTTCACAAAAAACATCATCACGCTTCGTGAATAGTACTCGTGAATAGTAACTCGTGAATAGTAACTCATGAATAGTAACCCCGACATGAAAAAGTTCCAAATTTGATAAAAAGTTCCAATCAATATTTCAACATAATGATATTGAAGAAATAATATCATTTGAAAAGAAAATAACATCCCTTACCTCGAAAGACAGTACTTCTAGTTGAAACACCGGATATAGGCTATGATTTGAACTTGCACCGTATAGCAATACTCAAAGTATACTCAAAATACTCACAAGAATACGCTCGATAATATAGAGAGAGAAAACTTCAGTTTCTGGTGTGATTTTCAATTCTAACCTAAGCACCTATTTATAGGAAATTGCTTAGAACACCAAAGCAGAAAATTTAATATAATAATAATATATATAATCAAAATTCTCCACGCACACAAATCTGGTCCAAACTTCAGCCACACATGTTAAATGACTTTTAAAAATGAAAAAAAACGTTTTTCTTAAAAAAAATATTTTAAACTTCCAAAAATCAATTATTTCGGAGCTTCGGAACTTCAATAATTCACAATAAATAGCCCTTTTGCCAGAAAATTCGAATCTTGCGACTTTTAATAGGAAATTCAATTCTCTACAACTTTGTAGAAGGAAGTTTTTCCAAATTCCAAACAGAAATTGACCGAAATCCACAAACGGGCGATTTTACAGGCTATAGTCAAATTTTCAGTCAAGAAATAGGTCTACCGACACACAAAATCTGTTTTTAATATTTATTGCAACAAAAATACTCTTTCTCCTCATAAACTCATATATCCCACATTCATTTTAAAAATATCACCATTATTATATTATTAAAATATAATAATATATTTAAATGAATTATTTTATCAGAAAAAGATAAATTATTAATTTTCAACAATTGTCACATTAAAAATTTTCTGCATCTATATCCACATAAAATTAATATTTTCCTCATCGTATGAATCAATAATTAATTATTCATAAATAATATTATAGAATCACAATATTGGCAACCAGGCCGTTCCCAGGAAAGAAGGGGCTTTCCAATAAAAATTTCTCCTTACTGGCGCGCAATTAGGTGACCAAACCTCTCCTTAGACAGAACCTTCTAGACATTGCCAATAATGTTATCAAATAATATTATTCAGATAATATGAATTATTGCTTCGATAATGGAAAATATTGTGTAGTGACAATTATTGAAACAACAGTAATATAAAATATCAATGCAGCAGTTATTGAATCAATAACATAAAATACTGAACAGTAATTACTGTAACAATTATTGAGTAGTGCCTTCTTACGTAAGAATCAATAATTGGTGCAATACCGTGTGCTACTGTGCAACAACGCGTATTACTGTGTTTTAACCACCGAGTATTCCAACAGTATTAACGGTAACAACTACGTCGTTATTTTTAAACAACTTATATTTGTCGTTTTCTTCATCCAATCGTTTTCCGTTATGGGGCCCACAAAAGACTGCGCCGTCGTACGAATATTTCCCGACAACAAGAATATTCCACAACCAAACGAATATTCCCCGACAACAATGAATATTTTATAACCACTTGCTTATTTTGAAATATTTGCGCATTTTACCCATAACTAACCACATTAATCAAATTCACCCTTACTATTTCAAAATAATAAATAAATAAAGGAAATTCCTTTTTATTTAAAAATTTTCGGGTCTTACAAGGACTCCTTTTGAGTTTGTATAATCTCTAGTAGACAATAATTGTATTCAAACTCACAGTTATATTTTGTCGTATTGTACACGACAGTTGTATTAGTAAGTTGTATTTGAATTTTGTACCATGTATCTGACGACCCAAGATGGGTGATGTATACCTAATTTTGGGGGCGTCACAGAACCCCGGGTGGTGATTTGAACTTTACTCATCTTCCTTTGAGAGGTGAACCCACGGTGAACACGTATATTCACTTATAAAACTTGACCAAAATATAAAATTATATTATAAAGGGCTATACACAGTTGTATAGTACACAGTCGTATTATGATAACATTTTTTAGGACTTATAAATTTATCACTTTTTGAAAATATTGTACTTAATTTTAGGGTATAACAAATTATTATCTTGTGATAAACTAGGAATGTAAAATTATATTTTTAAGTCATTTTTACACTACTAATTATGCATTAAAATTTATTATTTTACATTAAAAATTATATCAGAAGATAGCGATTTTGCTATATTATAAGGGGAAACGTAATCTAAGTCAGTCTCAGACAAATTTGACTTGGGCTGTGTTTGTTTGTGTTTAAATGCTTCTTAATTCATATGTCTCTAATTTGGTCAGATGTAAATTTTGTTTGGTAAAAAAAAATTATCTCTTAATCGTTAAGACTGAAACTCAATTCTTAACTATTAAGAGTTGTCTCTTAATAATTTATTTAAAATTTATAAACAGAAATAGCCTCAATAAATATTGTAATACTTCAATTTCAAATTTTAAGATCATTCAAAAAAAAAATTAAATAACTCGGAGGGTTTAAATGGTAAAATAGTGTCATTTATATATTTTATATTTTTTAGTTATTAAATAGTTTTTTAGATTCGGATATATGTTATTTCAATTAAATGATCTAATTTATTAAAATGTGCTAATTATTCAGATCTTAACTACTCAATTTTATCAAGCATCACTTAAGACTACTTAACAAAACTACGTAATTATATATAAGCTTTAAATGTATATTTTTTTTTAATAAAACTCAAAAATAAAAATATAATCCTAAAACTTTAACCAAGTTCGATTAAGACATTGTCTCAGATAACAGTTTCCATATTATAAAGTCAGGTACGATATTTTCATAAACGATAAATTTAAGGTATAATTATACATTTTAATCTAAAATCTTTAGCATTTGTAAAGGCAAAAACTAAATTAAAAAAATAAAATGAGTAAAGGTGGGGTCATGGAGATCAAGTCTGTCGGAGAATGGAGATCCTAAGATATCCGACGTGGTGAGTTGAGCTAGCTGTATGGCATTGCCGCAATTCAGTGGGTCCGCCCACCCTTGATTCCTCCTCCACCCTTTATACACCTTTTTAGCATCAGCTCATGACCTCATCTATCGTCAAATATGTCCCTATAAAAATTCACTTTAACTATATATTATGACGAGATATTTAAAAGTTTTTAGAAAGTATATGTTAAAATGATATTTTTACACGGATATTTTTCACGTAAAAATAAGAATTATTCATTATTTATATATATAAAAAATTATGTAAAATATTATTTTTTTATATAAAAATATAAGTCCCTTAAATTATAAAACTATTCACTCTTACTCGTAAAAAAATACTCTCTCCGTCCCAAATTAATTTTTCAGTTTTGACTTTTTAAAGTCAAATTGACCATTTTTAAAACTAATCTTTTTACTATTTTTGCTAAAATATAGGTGAAAAGATTATAACCAAAAGAAAATATATACAATTTATTACTAACCCCAATTTTTATAATCTTAGAAATATATTTATATATGCTTAATTATTAATTCTAAAAATAGTCAATTTGACTTAAAAAAATCAAAACTGAGCAATTAATTTGAGACGGGGGGAGTATTTTTTAATTTTTGCCTTTTGAGCGGATGTATTTAAGCGACAGCATAGGCAGTTGCTCCTATTAAATTTTTTTTTATATAAATATAGAGATAGGAATAAATATGTAAATTAATATACTTTGGTGGAAGTTTATTTTTAAATAGAACAAGTTCCTCTTCATTTTATCACATATATAATCTAGTGTGATACAAATTCACCAATAACATCAGTGGGTCGGGTCAGAAGAGCCGTTTTATGACTAGTAAAAGATAATAACGTGTTCCGTTCATATTATAATTTTGGTTTTATTATAATTTTGTCATTCATGATTTTTTATTTTTATTATATGCTTAAAATTTGATAAAACTTTTCATAACCTTACCATAATTACAATGTATTTAAAACAACATTGTTAACTCGGTAAGTTGACTCTATTAATACATAGACTGACTCGAATATAAGGATGTAAATGAATCAAGTCGATCTGGGTATTGAGTTGTTTAGATTTGGCTTATAAAATTTATCGAGTATAAAATAAGATTTGGTTGAGGCTTATTTAGTTATCGAGTCGGGCACGATTCCGAATCGAGCACGAGCAGTTTGGACTTTTCCAACAAATATGATCCGAGTATCAATAGAAAATTATAATTTGTAAAGGTTCGAGTAATTTTATCGAACTTTAAAATATGTTCATATTTGATTCATTTATATTTCGAGTCGAACGAGTACGAATCGAGTCCGAACTGTTTGCTCATTTTACGGCTTTACTCGGATAGTTGATTGACTGAATATTATATATCTAAAAGCACATTATTTAATTCATGTCTGTTCAATTTTCGAGTTTCAAAACTATGATATTAAATCTCACGCTCAAATCGAACAACTATCCATTTTTATACGCAAATTAATTAGAGATACTTCTAACTCTTTAAAAATTCAAGTTATAAAATTTTAATTAGATTGCAATTAAAGATGATTTATGAGTTTTAACTAAAAATATTCACAATGTTTTTCAACTTTAAGTGTAATAATATCCCGATACATCAATATATAGTCAAGATCAAGACTATTTATATTATTCATAAATTTCATGATCAGGATATAAATAGATTAATTAACATGCAATATATATAACACATATATTTAAAAAAAATCAATAATAATATTTAGTGAAATTGTGCTCTAATATGATTAAAGGTGTTTAATCTTAATTAAAAATACTAAAAATGTAATACTTCTCAGTTTTAGATTATAATATTATTATTGACTTGTGAATGTCAACTTGAAATATTTTTTTCTCAAAATTTAAATGATTCTTAAAAATTATAAAATAATTAAACTTTCATTGATTAATACTTTTTATATAGTTATGATATTCATTATTGTGTCAATTGAAGTTTAATATTTTGGAACCAATGCAGTATTAAAAAAACATGCAACAGTAAACCTCCTCTAGTTAAGCGTGTAAACGAGTCAAACTGAAACGAATAGAGAATTGTTCGAATTCAATTCAAAATATTACATTCATAATCGAATTTGAATTGTATTAGAAATTTTTTACTCAAATTCGACTCGAATATTTATTACTCGAATTCGATCCGATTCAGATCGAATTATATTCAAATTACTCGTGAGCTTCAAGTTCAAGCTCGAATTCGAGTCTCCACATAATAACTAGCTTTATAATAAATATAATTATAAATTGAATTTGTTATTTTACTTAGAAATAAGAAAATATATTTATTATTACACTTTACAAATATAAAATCACAATTAAAATTAAAAATAAAACAGAATAATAATAATTAATTATCCTAATTTGATTTAATTTTTTATATATTATAAGAGAATATATCGAGTATCTAATTGAATCTTTATCAATCGAGTATGTATCGAATTACAATCGAGAATTCGAGTAGTTTGAATAGTAAATGAGTCGAGTATAACATTGCTCAGGTTCTACTCATAATTTTTTTTTTTCGAATAATTTGTTATTCTCTAATTTGGATCATATTATTAACGAATCTAAATCTCATTTGTATTTTTTTGAGACGATCCCGAAATATTTGGCTCGTTTACTGCCTTGGCTCTAGCAGACAAAAAAGAAAAAGAAAACACATCACACATCTTCTGACTGATATACCCCTCAAGTGTACGGCCTGTATAATTAGATATTACTAGGCCACGTGGAAACAGTAGTAGAATCTATCTAATAAAATACAAATAATTTTGAATTTCCCGCTCACTCAATAAATCATCTGGGCCGTCCAAAGTTTGGGATAAATCCCACCGTTCATACATCTATCTAATAAAATATATCTATCTATCTAATAATCTAATTATAATTTAATAAAATACAAATGACTTTAAATTTCCCGCTCACTCAATAAATTATTTTGGTCGTTCAAAATTTGAGATAAATCATATTGTCCATACAGTGCCGGAGACACGGGACCCAGCTAGTACATCAATAAGACTTAACACTCGAGTCGAGGTATGTTCTGTGATCAGAAGTTGAAATTCAACGCAAAATCTTATGCCTTTTCAGACCCTAGCTTCTCGGACCGTCTACATATCTTGTTTTGTCAATGAAATGAAAGCAGGGGCAACAATGTCAATAGAAAACTCTAGTTGTTTTCTGGGCACTTGATCAAAAATTTAATGCAATGAAATCTTTTGATTAACAAAATTTAGTCCACGCCACTTCTTCACTGATTTCATATGAAAAATTCTACAATGTATATTAACTAAATGTATCCCGTGCCTCCGATACTATATGGACAGTAGAATTTATCTCAAGAAATTCAAAATTATTTGTATTTTATTAGACAAATTTAAAACAAATAATGATAATTCTTTTCCAATAACCAAAACTATTGGAGGGGTGTCGAGAATTAACTTTGATATTTAGGAGTTATTTCTCCTCAAGTTATGTTATGTTATACATGGACTCGGGAACCTTTCGAAAATTTAGAATATTTTGGTTCATTTTCTACCATCCAATACCTGCACGTGTACCTATGTCGTGACGATACAAGTATTTTTGAATTTTAAAAGAGTCCATGTAACACAGATTACAAGGTTGTCTTTTCATGAAAGTTTAAAACCGCTCGAAAATAAATTGTTGTTACCTTCATTTTTTTTAAAATAATAAAAGTGACAAATGCATTTATACACCAAGGGTTTGTTTGTTTTGGGCACCGCACCTGAAATGGTGCGATGAGTTTGGGGCTTAAAAGTTGAAATAAGCTCGTGTAGATGAAGAAGACATTTAAAGACCAAAATCCCCAAACCAAACATACACTAAGCAGTTGTTAGTTGTTCTTTTCACCCTTGCAAACTTGAAATGAATCAAAATTTGCTCTTAAGAGGAGGACAATTATTGAAATATGGGGTTACCTTTCTAAAATGGGAGGAAAGGGGATAAGGCTATCTATAGGGTTGTTAATGTGAAAGTAATGACATGAATATCCCAAGGAAATACATGAAAGTATTTTGTCATTGTTTTTGTATTTGGAAAATCTAATATACAGGATATATGGATAGGATACTTGAAACCTAAAAGAGAGTAAAATTAAAGATATGGGAATATATATGCATGAAGATTATTATTACCCATTCACCAGGGAAAATGCCTTTGTCTTTATCCATCCCTCTTTCTCTATATAAAGCACTCCCATTTCCCTTCCTCCATGACTTGAAATCCCCTGCTGCATTTTACTACAAGCAAACAAGCCAAGCTGAGGAAAATGGAAAAGGGTGGATTTCTTGTTTATGTTATTAGCTTTCTCCTTATTCTTCTCATTTACATATTATTAAAAAGGAATGAGAGAGAATCCAAGAGAAAAGCCAAGCTCCCTCCTGGTTCAATGGGGTGGCCATATATAGGAGAAACTCTTCAACTCTACTCCCAAGATCCTAGTGTCTTCTTTACTACAAAACAGAGAAGGTATTTTTCAAAAAAAAATAAAAAAATCCGAATCTTTAGATTTTGTTTTTGGTTAGAGTAGGAATCCCCGCAACTCTGTTATCTTTCTGACTGAATTACTAAATCTTCCTTGATCCTGTGTTCAGGGTTTGTCAAAAAAAAAACCTTAAAAATATGAATGTGGCTAAGGTGGTTTAAATTTTCAGGTATGGTGACATTTTCAAGACTCATTTACTTGGCTGCCCCTGCGTCATGCTGGCTAGCCCTGAGGCGTCGCGGTTCGTGCTCATGACTCAAGCTCACTTGTTCAAGCCTACATATCCAAAGAGCAAAGAGAACTTGATTGGCCCCTCAGCACTGTTTTTCCACCAAGGAGAGTACCATAGTAGACTAAGGAAGCTGGTTCAGGGGTCTATGTCCCCTGATGCAATTCGAAACCTAGTGACTGGTATTGAAGCCATTGCAGTCTCTGCCCTAGATTCGTGGGCCGGCGAGCATGTCATTAACACATTTAATGAAATGAAAAAGGTTGGTTTTTTCAGCCCATGTTTTTCTCCTAAACGGGATTTAATTATATACTAATGTTACGTTTTAAGGTACATGTTGTTCTTGGATAGGAATTGTCTTTTTTCCCTTGTTTTAGCTGATAGGATCTTTAATTTTCTCTTTTATTTCCCCTAAATTATGTTTCTCTTTGTTCCATTTTATATAGTTCTCATTTGAAGTGGGAATACTCACCATATTTGGCCATTTGGAGGCATGTCATAAACAAGAGTTGAAGAGGAACTACAGCATAGTGGACAGAGGATACAATTCTTTCCCTTCCAACTTACCGGGAACTCCGTACAAAAAGGCCCTACTGGTAAGTAAAATACAATATACTTCACATATTACTAAATGGTTTTTTAGTTTGACTTATAATATACGCGGTTGATACTAAAAGAGCAAAAATTATGTCGTCAGAGCAAAATATACACTTTTATAATTGTTATAACGCTTTAATCAACACATTATTTATATTTAATATAATAGTGATATATATGAGTCGTGGAGTCCGGATCATAAGTTCACTCTTTATCTAACTCACCCGAGTTCACCCCTCTTTAGCGACGGACCCGGCGACGGTTCGGTCATACAACCGTCGTCTATACTTTTAGCGATGCTATATGTTGTCCGCCGCTAAAAGTATAGACGACGACTGTATGACCGAACTGTCGCCGGGTCCGTCGCTAAAGGGGAGGTGAGCTCGGGTGAGTTGGATAATGGGTGAGCTTAAGATCCGGACCGATGAGTCGTGTATTTTATGTTGTAAATGGCTTTTAGATTTACTCAACTTAATTATTATCTCAAGGCAAGGAAGAGGCTGAGTAAGATTGTAAGTGAGATCATTTGTGAGAGGAAGGAAAAGAGATCACTTGAGAAGGACCTCTTAGGTTGTCTCTTAAACTTCAAAGATGAAAAGGGGGAAATCCTAAACGAGGATCAAATTGCTGATAACATAATTGGAGTACTTTTTGCGGCTCAGGACACGACAGCCAGTGCCATGACATGGATCCTCAAGTACCTCTACGATAATCCCAAACTTGTGGAGACAGTAAAGGTGAGATCTTGACTCTCACGTGTATTTTTTCATATTTCCACACGGTTCCTTCTCACATAAAGGCGAGACTCACTGTGAGAGAGTACCGTATAGAAAGGAATAAGTTTGATATGACAAAGATTATGAAAACAAAATAAGTGATAACAATGTGTTTGCAGGCTGAACAGAAGGTAATTTACATGTCTAATAAGGAAAGTGATTCTCAATTGACATGGAGTCAGACACGAAAAATGCCGGTCACTCATAAGGTATACAATACAGGTCAAGACTTTATAACATGTTATGATCAGTTTTTTGTGTATTACAGTGAAAACTCATGTAGCTATGAACTTTCAGATGATATTGGAGTCCTTGAGAATGGCAAGCATCATATCTTTTACATTTAGAGAAGCTGTGGCAGATGTTGAATACAAGGGTAAGATAATTTTCTAAGGAACATTCTTTTGAGATTGGTAATTTCAAATATAATTATGATGGCCCCAAAATACACATAAAAGACATATTATTGTCACAAGGATTGTTATTCTAGATTCCAATGATAATATTCAGTTATTCCATCTACTTGAGATGATAAAGACATTTTGGACCACCCCATATTGGCCTAGTTGAAGTAAATTTTGTCCAAAAGATGATGTTAAATTAAATGTTTTGAATTGGAACAGGGTACCTGATTCCAAAAGGTTGGAAGGTTATGCCTTTATTCAGAAACATTCATCACAGCCCAGAATTCTTCACCGACCCTCAGAAGTTCAATTCTTCAAGATTTGAGGTGTATATTTCAAGAAATTTTCTTCTAATGTAGGAGTTCCTATGTTTATAACACAAGATTTTTAGTATAATAATCCTAAATTTTCTTTCCGGTGTATGCAGAACGCACCCAAACCTAATACATTTATGCCATTCGGCACTGGAGTGCATGCCTGTCCAGGGAACGAGCTCGCCAAGCTAGAGATGCTCGTCATGATCCACCATCTAGTCAGTAAATTCAGGTATAATTTTAACTTTCAGAACTTGTGTTCTGCAGCATTACTATAATTAAATCAAGATATGGATTTAGTTGTATATTACAGAAACACTGGTGCATATGAGAGGATCTAGGTGTGTTGTAATATAGGTAAGTTGAATTATTGTTGTTGCAGGTGGGAAGTGGTGGGATCTCAAAGAGGGATTCAGTATGGACCATTTCCAGTCCCTATGCATGGACTTCCTGCAAGATTTTCCAAAGAATCTACCATCTAAGGCTGCAAGCAAGAATTAACCTTTCATATTTTTTTTATCAGTGTTTTAATTCATCCCCTACTAAGTCTTATGGGGATAATAAACTCTGTCATTTTCTTCAATCTAAATCAAGAATTTTTCTCTCCCTGTATCTCATATAGGTTGTTTGGTTACTAGCATTTGCAGCTGTAGTAGCATTTAGTACGTGCGTTTGTGAGATAAATAAACTGAGTTTGAAATAACTTGTTTTTAGGTAAACAAGATTTTAGAGTGCGTTTGAACTTAAAAACGCCGCACCAAACACACACACACACTAACCAAACAAGCACATACTAATTTGAAAGCTGGGGTTTGTACTATTGACACCAAAGAATCGAAACTGAACTAATCCTAATGGTAACTAGAACAGAAAAGAGAAATAGTCCATTGATTCAATGAAGTTATAGTCTTGAATCTGATGGCTAAATGGCTACAAAAAGGAGAGATGCCTTGAGAATTCTAGAATCACACCCCACAGGGTCGTTTAGTGTATATGGTTAGTGCCACGTGTCCTGCATGCACATTTTTCGGTGGAGTTGTGTCAGAGGGCTGCAAGAGAGCCATGTGTTGTATGTGTGGTTGGCCAGGAGAAAAAAAGGTGCTAAACCTCAGCTGGAGGGCACATTCTAAAGGACCCATCCTCATACATAATTCACACTTAATTACATCTGTTTTTATGTCTCTTAATGAATCTGCTCCTGATATTTTACAGGGATCGTTTTGCCTTCCAAGTGATACTTCTTAGCTTCAAACTTGCATGTCTCATTCTTATCAATCTAACTCTATGCACTATTGTGAAAATCTAAACTATGCATCTTAACAGTCCACCTCTTAATGTATTTTAACGGTCCACATTTTTGTATTAAGAGATCCTATGAATTGTTTAAACTCATATTTATATCTTAATTATTCAGATATGTAGGTTCTTAAGAAACATTAAGAGGTAGACTGTTAAGATGAACTATTCACACGGCAACAAGCCTACTTCATGTTGAACCGAAGAGTCCACATGATGTAACTAAATACGATGAAAACATCTACCAACTAAAAATTGGTATATTAACTGCTTGCATAGGCATCAATTTTTTTTCATTTTTACTGATACAAATTATTTATAATGAGAAGATAGATTGAATTAGTTATATCCTAACCAACTTTAGTGAGGTCCAAACATGGCCAAATTCCATTTCAAGTAGTAAAAGCAAGTGTAGGCAGAAACATGTGGGGAAAAAAACAAACACTAATAGTTACCAAACAAAACTTAGTTTCCTATAAGCAAACAAATTTATGGTTTCACCTCCTTACAAAGGTTGCTAATTGCTATAGAAGGTTATATATACACCTCATTCTATTCCAAATCAACCGAGTGGTTAAAAATTTAGGCCTACAGGGTTGGCTAAATAACTCAAAATAAGATTTGTCGCCATACATGTTAATATACCTTAAGGTGATGCTAAAGGTCTCAAATTTTGTGTCTCAAATGACGTGTCATCATAACATTGATCAAGTAGATTCCATATTCAATGTCATGTGATTTGAGACCCGAAATTTGAGAACACTAACATTACCTTATATACTACCTTAATATACCTATTCCCCGATAACCAAAATAATTAATAAATAAAATAGCTTCACACATACACATTATATAGAAAGATAAAAACACATTAACACATTTGATTTTATTGATCAATTAACAAAGAAACGCCAGTGGATGAGAGATTCTTAAAACAATTTATATTATGAATCCTTAGATAGCAGTCTATTTCAGTAGTAGAATATTTTGGTAGTATATTACAGATGTGGCATAAGAAGTTGCAAGTATCTTGCACCATCCATTCTTAAGATCTGAATAATATTGTACATAAAAGCAAAGTTTGGATACATAACCAGGTTGGGTTATAAATCCAGAGTAGCAGGAGCAGTGTATTTACTGATGGCTGCAATAATCCTTTCTTTGTCTCTGGTTGGGAAGGCTTCTAATAGGACTCCATCTTTATAAAAGTGAAAGAGGGGCACAGCCTGCATCAGAATTGTATCATTTCAATTCTAGTAATGAATAAAATGAAAAGGTTTAATAAGAAAATTCTCGGGAAAAGAAAAAAGAAGAATTACTATCCCCATGATAATCAAATGCCATACAAATCACACCGAAAAGGAAGGAGAAGACGGTGATGAGGCCAAGAAGAAAAAAAATATCACTTTCTTATTTTGTTTGTTCAATTTGTAACCAATAAAAGTGCCCACGAGCCTGATTGAGCAGTCACATTTTTTGTTTCTAATTCAACAGATCTTTTAGTACACTCTAATTGGGACTCGGATAAAGCTAGATACAAAAGTATACTTGAGCTAGTACAGTTTTCACCTTGATTCGAAGCCTTTCAGCAACCTCAGATTGTTCATCGTACTCATCAATTACCTGTATAAATCAGAACCTCGTTTTTGTTTAAACCAAAACAATTAAAATTGAGAAGGAAAAAAAGGGGGGAAAAACATATGATTCCCAAGTCCTAATAGGTCCAGATTTTTCTGAAGAGCACCTTATGTTTCATCTATCACAAATTCAAACTGCAATAAAGGAGTCACATTCTGACGCATTACTTGGGGATTGCCGATTTGGCATCTATCCCTTTAATTCAAGGACCGATGGAAGATTAATTGCAAACACACATATTACTAGAATACACAGCCTAATTAGAAATATTTAATTTCAGAGTTCAGACATGGCAAGTAGTGCTGTTTGTTTTAAAATCTAAATATTGCAAACCTACAAAATAAATATAAACTCAAAGTTAATGTACAAAATCAATTAAAGAAACACTTACATTGTGCTTTAAGAAGATAACTCCAGCTTCCTCAACACCAGATCCCTTGCATAATTTTGCAAAGCCCTGCTCAATATACTTGCAGCTACCACATGCAGTGCGGTAAAAATCCACCACAACCAAAGATTTGGTTTCCTTTGCCTTCTCCAGTATTTTGAAGAATTCATTGTCATTCTTAAATTCTTTGACACATTCAACGGGGCATAGTTCATCATCTTCATCAGATAACCCTTCTGCACTTCCATTAGTCATGCATTCAACTGTAGGTAGAACTATGTGGTTTCTTTCCATCAAGTACAGGCTAGCAGTTTCAACAATAGATGTATTTTTTGCATTAAAAGAGATTCGCTCAGCGACACTTCTATCCAGAAGTGAACTGCGCACTGAAGAAGGAATTCTGGAATCGAGATGTCTGCCCACATCTTTCCAGAAACTGAAAGGGGCCTTCGGGAAAAGAACGCCCAACTTTTGCATGACAGCATATACAGACTTCCACGATGGCAGTCTGTAATATTCTTAGACACAATAATCTTTAGAAGAACACTTTAAAATGCATCAACTAATACTTCATGTGCTAAACAATTTATCCTTCGAATTCACATGCCAGACATAAGCAGAGGAACTTAAAGAACTCCTGTAACCATCACTGCAACTATGAAGTGGAATCATGGCATATAAAAATGCCTAGATGACAGAAGACCTGATACTGAACCACAAAACCAAAAAAAGCAAGCAAGAGCACATGTAGGTATTCAATTTTGACCATTGCTGATGATCCATTTAAATTTTTGACCGATAAATCTATGCAAGGTTGCATTTTTACTTCTTTCATATCAACATGAGACCTTACACTAAGAAAGAATATATTACCATCCCACCAAATTATTACAAACATATATACATAAAATGATGCCGGCAATCCATATATTCCAAAGCTTGTACAAAAATTAGATGGCTAAACAACAATTAGAAGTGAATATTTGAGCTCTACTTTATATCTTACAGAAACAACCAGAACAAGTACACTATTGACCCTTATATTCAATTGGCAATATAGATCAACTAAGTCTAAGAGAGTAATATTATTGGCCCTTGGATTCATTTTAGCTCATTAACCATGGAACAAATTGCACATTATCATATCATTTGAAGTGGATTAGACACAGAAAGGGACAAATACAGATTCCCATTAAAACACGATAACCAATAATCAAAATCCATAACTCAGAACCCACAAACACAGTATAATGCACCAATTACAAACACAGTCCATCAATTAAGGATTCGCCTTTAGTTTCTCTATAAATCACCAAACAAAACACAGATGGCACCAAAAACTAGTGTAAATTCTCAATAAAGGTTAAATAAGAAATGATTGATAAATTTGGTTCATATACTAGAAATTAAAACACTAATGTGCTATAAAAAAAAGTTCAATACTTTAAGCTAAACCCAGTTTGTGAAGTTAGGACAGAGATTTCATACTTAAAAGAAACAAATTATTAAGATTTTTCATGGGAAAAAGGGAAATAAAATAAGGCTTTGATTTTCATTTGCTATTAACAATGGAATATATGTAAAATTTGAAAGAAAGAGATTGCTTACCCTTTATCACTGACACTGGAATAGCTTGCGCGCCATGTGGAGAAGATTGAGTTTTCGGATGAGAAAATGACCCCATTGGCTAAAAATTATTCCCACCTGATTTATTTGTCAGGTTTCATGAACATTTTATAATTATGTACCCCATTGGGCATTATGGTTTTCTCAAATGCCTAAATTTTTTCTCTTAATTTCTTTTTTCTAAATTTTAATAATGCATCTCAATTGTTTTTGAATTTAAACTGATATTATTTTATTTAGAGTTTTACATCTCTAGAAAATTTGAAATAACTTTGTTATTTCTTATAAATAAGAATTGATAATTTTTCATTTAGATTTTTAAATATTCACATATACTAATATATATAAATACATATATATAGAGAATTGATATTTCCACAAGTGAAATCGATTATTTCACAAGACCTCACTCACATGAATATAGGTCCCGTATACTATTTATGTGAGAGGAGCCTTGTGAAAATATCAATTTTTCTGGTTAAAATATTAATTCACTATATATATATATATGAAATGATATATGGAAAATGTTAGTTCTAGGCACTGTTTCAACCAACTGTTATACAGCCGTCCAAAATTAGACTGAATGGCTGAGATGCGGGCCCAGCCGCTACTCCCTCTAGCGGCCAGCCAAATTCTTTTATGTTGGTTGCTACTCCCTCTAGCGGCCAGTCAAAACACGGCCGTCAGAGGGAGTAGCGGCCAACATAAAAAGAATTTGGCTTAATTACTGATTATCATGATTATCCTTATACATACTACTTATTAATTAGTAAAATAAAATAATAAAAAATTATAAGTATAATCAGTTATTATTCTTATACTTATTAATAAAATAAGTATGTATAAGGATAATGACTGATTATCATCATATGATTTTTAATTATAAATAAGAAATAGTGATTGAATTTATATTGTATTCTTACTCAAATATATAAACTCAATCACTATTTCCTATTTATAATTAAAAATCATAAGACGATAATGAGTAATTATTCTTATACATACTTATTTTATTAATAAGTATAATGATAAGTATAAAGATAATTATTGATTATCCTTATAATTTTTTATTATTTTATTTTACTGATTAATAAGTAGTATGTATAAGGATAATCAGTAATTAAGCCAAATTATTTTATGTTACTTGTTACTCCCTCTAGCGGTCAGTCAAAATACGATTAAAGAACGTATAGGACATGGTAGTCGAGGTGTGTAGATGAGCAAACGGGAATGTTGACTCGTCGAAAACAATATGACGGGAAATGATTATCTTGCGATTTGAGATATCAGAACACTTGTAACCTCTATGATTTTGGGGATAGCCTAGGAAAACACACGGTACGGAACGAGGTTGGAGTTTATGGATGGTGGAGGAAGGATGGAGAGGGTAACATAAACAACCAAAGACTCGGAGGTGTGTATAGGAAGGGTCCTGGTTTTAGAGGATTTGGGTGGGGAGGCGTTTTTGAGAGTTTTTGTGGGTAAGATGTTTAAGAGGTAAGTTGTCATTTCGAGAGCATGATGCCAAAAGGATGGAGGCATAGAGGAGTGTGCGAATTAGATTATTTATGGCTCATATTTTGCGGCCAGCTTAACCATTTTGGGGTGAGGTGTAGGGACATGAAAAAAGAAATTGGAGACCTTTTTGTGGCAAAATTTGTTGAAAGATTCATAGTCGAATTCTTTTCCATTATCACGTTGAAGGGTTTTTATTTCCATAGCAAATTGGGTATGAATAAGGGAGGCGAAAGAGGAGAAAACAGAATAAACATGCGATTTTTTACCAATAGGAAAAGTCCACAAGAAGTTAGTGTGATCATCCAATAAAATAACGTAATATTTATGCCCTGCTAAACTCAAAATAGGTGAGGTCCACAAATCACTATGTACGATATCGAAAGGTAAAGTAGTGCAATTAGTCGAAGCATGAAATGTCAATTAAGAGTGTTTCCCAAAAACGTAAGACGCACAAACAGAAGTGCATAAACTGTTATTACAAGAAATAAATTTATTATGCGAAAGAGAGCGTAAAATAGGTGCTCCCGGCTGACCAAGTCTATTATGCCATAAAGTGGGTGAAATAGCTGCAAAAGTAGATGAAATAGTAGGTGTATGGTCGGTGTTCGTTAGAGGATAAAGATCCCTGGTGCTATAACATCGCATGAGAAGTCTCCCCGTCTGAAAATCATGCACAAAAAAATCAAATGGGTCAAAGGAAATAGAAACATTATTATCCATTGTGAAACGTCGTACGAAAACGAGATTTTTTATAAGTTTAGGGGCGTGGAGCACATTGGTTAATTTTAAAGGGGGGTTTGGTGGGTATAGGGAGGTGTGTTCATAACCGTGAATTGGAATCGTGTGTCCACTGCCAATAATAATGTTTCTAGTGTTATTTATATTAGAATAAGACGAGAAAGTACCGTGAGAAGCAGTCATATGTGACGTTGCATCGGTATCCATATACCAAATTTCATCCGGGGTATTGAGAGACATTGTATGCATAGCAGCTTCTATATCAGTCGGTGCATAATTGGACTGCGGTGGTGCGGAAATGGTGTAGGCATGTTGTGGGTGATTACCAAGAATTCTGGGTTGTTGTGACGAAGACGGGTGCGCCCAAGAAGATGTCGGGAAAGGACATGGTGGAGCAGCCCAAGGTTGGTGCATCCACGGACCCCACAGATTGTATTGAACCCACGATGGTGGCGTTTGCAGCTGTCCCCTGCCGGAGTGACCTCCACCATTGTTGTTGTTTCTATTTTGTCCACCACCATTGTTATTCCCACGACCCTTTCCCTTTCCACGGCCGGAGGAGTTGCGGTTCTGTCCACCGGAGCGATATTGGCCGCCACTAGCGTTCTGATTGGAATCGCTGCCCGATCCAGAATGAGAGCCACGAGGAGGGTGAGGTGGCTGGTCGGATTGGTTGGAGGTGACAAGGGCTGTGTCGCCGGCATTGGAAGCGGCCTGTGACTGCTTCAATTTGGAGTTTCGTCGAGAATGAGGCGCGAGTGGGCCTCGAAAAATTCTGGTAATGAATCGCTCTGTTGAATCATGGATGCAACGGTATCATAATTCTCATTTAAACCTGAAATCAATTGTAAAACTAATCGGTGATTGGAAACCGGAGCGTCGACATTTGCGAGTTGGTCGACTAACATTTTCACTTCTTGACAGTAGGCGGTCATGGACGGGAAATCGTCCAACTTAACAGAGGTGAACTATTTCTCGAGGTAGACAGCCCGTGCGTTCTTATTATCTTGAAAAATGTTTTCTAATTTTTTCCATGCTTGTGAAGCAGTCGAGTCCTTTGCCAAATTTTTTTGCAACAACTCGTTAGAGATTGTGCCATAGATCTATTAGAGGACAATGGCATCCAAGAGAGACCACAATTCCTTTTTGGCGTCGGTTTTCTCCGTTTCTTTGTCCGTCGAATTGGATTTGGGGGGATTATGTGATCAAGAACTTGGTATGCGCGGAAATGGATCTTAAAGAGCTCCGCCCAAGAAGTGTATAGGCCCTTTTCCATTTCAAGATTGATTGGGATAAAGTTTCTGACATTGATAACTGCTAAAACAGGGTGGAATTTTTGGTGGTCAGCCATTGATGACAAGAAAGAAGGATCGAAAAACAGAGGAGAAGAAAAAGTGGGTTAGGCGACGGCGAGATTTGTTCTCGACTTTAGGCTCTGATACCATGTAAGATAATGGTTTTCCTTCCTTTACACAATTACAAAGGGTACAATTATATACACTTGATTCGTAACTGATTAGGCTAGAGTGAAGGCTAAATAATAGCTAACAACTAATGCTATTTTGTAACTGCCTAATATAGATAATGCTAACATTTACAATAGTTGATTTGTAACTGCCTAATATAGATAATGCTAACAATATATATATATATATATATATATATATATATATATATATTATTTAGTCTTTATAGATTTGTTTATATATATATTTAGTTAATTACTATAATTAAATATCGTTTGTAAGTGTTCATTTGATGTAAATCTATAATATTTAAAGTTTGCTGACTAGATTTATATAAATCTAGTCATATCTAGCTTTTAACTGGTTCAAAAGTGTTGAAACTAAAATCGTAAAGCTAAAATGGGTAAGATTTAGTTAAATCTAGTTTTCTTTCTAGTTTGTAAATATTTGGCCATCACGGGACCCTAGATCTGTGTCTAGAGGAAACATGGAGCTTGGCTACGCGTATACAAGGATTTAACTGATAAATCTCTTGTTTTGTGACGTCTAGAGTTAAATATGCATTTTATTTTTTTTCATTGTGCAAACTTGTAAATAATATTCTGTGAACCTAGGAATCACGGGATCTACGATTAAACCCATGAACCTAGATCTAGTTCTCATAATGGACATGTTCGAGTTGTATAGTTAACTTGCAACCCTTTTTAAATATAAATAAAGGGGACCTTAAAACGGTTATCCGAATTTAAGGTCTCAACATTGTAAAATCATTTATTGTGGTGTTTGGGTCACTTCGATGTCTTTTATGCCCATAAGGAGTCCGATACTTATATATATATATATATATATATATATATATATATATATATATATATATATTATTTTGTCGAAGATATTTAGCATCTCGAGAATAAAATCAAAATAAGCCAAATACGGATGTTGATCAATTTCTCAATCAATGAATACGTGCAAGTATACACAGTTAACAAGTAATAAAGTGATAAGATAGATTGTCGATCCCACAGAGAATTCTAATTAATAAATTTCAACTACTAGCACTATATCAATCCAATTTTATTTAAACAACCATAAATTGTGATTTTCCGAATTGATAAAACTAAATTAAACAATTAAAAGAGATTATTCTCAATAAAATCAAATAAACCAAACTATGATTCGAATGTATTCAGATAAACAAAGATTAAGACTTCAATATCTCCAATTATGAACTATAAATCAATTATCCAATTATCCCAATTATTATGCCTAACGAATTGTTAACAGGAATTCTCAAATGTCAAAAGTTTCCAAGTGATCAATTGACTTTTATTTAATCTAGATTAATCTTGCTATATTCCTATGCAAAACAATTGCATTAAACTCCTTCAATTCCAATTCCTAATGTGTTACATGCGGTGAATAGATATTTCCATTCAATTCACAAACCTAATTATTCACTGTGCAAATAACTAAGTCACACGTTATCAAGCCCAGTTCTAACCCTAGAATTCTTCTTTCAATTCCTTCTAGAGTAACAAGGTAATTATTGGTCAAATAATTAATCAATAAATGCAAGGCAAGATAAACAATTCACTTTAACATAAATAATTGGAATAAAGTGAATAACTAATTTATAGCCATAAAAGGTTCAATTGAAATCTTAATTAAAGAATTAGTTTATAACGAAAATAAAAACCAACAATCTTTGACAAATCATCCTTAAAGAATTACACAAATTGAAAATAATGAGAAGAAGAAAAACTCTTGAGCCAATCCTTAGTCTTCAAGTAATCCTTTGCTTAGCCTCAAATGATGATTGATAGCCCTCTTAATTCAGCAACATAAACCTTATATAGCCTCCCCCAATCCTAGTCCAAAACAACTTCCCAAATAAGCTCTCATTATGCAGTCAAACCCTTCATCAACGCGTATACTCGGTCAACTGAAATCCCGACCCAGCGCCCCGACGCTGGGAATAATACTAGCCAGAGCGCCTCGACGCTGAACTTCACCATAATTACTAAATTGCCATTATACGCTCTAAATCCCCAATTTGTCCTTGCAGCTCCCGAATCTGCAATACAACACATAGACACAGTAAAAATATTCCTAAATAACTTAAGAATACAATAATTTAATCCCAAACATATCTGATTCATGGGTATATTACCCAATCATCAAATACCCCCAAACTTAAATCGTTGCATGTCCTCAAGCAACGAAACACAAAACATGAAAAACTAACCACCATGTAAATGCAAACTATCTAAATGTTCTTAACTCCAGCAATCCAATAACACCCATATATTTATAAGCCTCAGAAAAATCACAAAAACATGCTAATACATCATGTTAAGGCAGCTCAATAATATTCCCAACAATCAATGAATTTAAATCTGTTATTACCGATACCGTGAGTGGTGTTCAACAACCATGCTAACCCATGAAAGGCAAAAATATGAAAGATAATAAATTTCTTAATAGGCATCATACAGTGTAAACTTGAGAACTCATCAAATAATCTTGATTCGACTGAAATCAAACACTTACCAAATTTCAGGGGTCAAAATAGAATACTTATGCTTTTCTTTTTTTTTCTTTTTTCTTTTTTTTATAACGGGGGCTTTTTTTCTTTTTTTTGCACTTTTCCCGCTTTATTATTTTTTTTCTCATGACTATGCATTTTCTTATTCCCTTAGGCTTTTCAGTGTTATCTTAACGAGCTTTCGACCAACGACTCCCAAGCCATTAAGACCTTAGGGCGGTAGGTGTAGAGACAATCCCTTCGGGCTTACTTACTCAAGTAACAAAGGCCACAAAACTAGACAAGCATGCCACAGTTTTCATTTTTTAAGCTTATATATTCCAAATATTTTCCCCCAAACTTGAATTTATGACTACATTCAGTATTCTCTAGCTATTCAAATTGTTCCTTCATTTCACTAGCATTCATCCTTTAGAACTCTATTATCTATCCATTTAAACTATCATAGCCAACATGGTCATTTTTCAAAACGTGCTATCTGTGACGCCACCAAAATAGGTATACAACACCCATTCTGAGTCGCCAAAATACATGGTACAGAAAGCGAATTATAAATTAAATAATACAATTGTCGTGCAAAAAACGACAACACATACTGTGAGTTTAAATACAAATATTGTCTTCTAGACAATATCCACACTCAAATAAGTCCTCATTACAATTATTCAAACACTATTTTACAGAAATAGTGAGGACTGCTAAAACATATTTTTAGAACCATCACTCCGTACCCCGACTAGTTCCTGCTATGTTCTCACCTCCTGAGAAAAATGGAACAAAAAGGAAAAGGGTGAGCTCAACTAGCCCAGTAAAGAATATTAAGACTAAGATAATATACAACAAATTATCGTTAGTCTTCAACGGGGAAAAATCTGATAAAATATAATAGCCAACAAGTTTTAGATCAACAACTGCAGCGGAAACAACAATCCATTAGAAGAGTCAAGTAGAGAATGAGTTCTACTATCTTCTAAGATTTAAAAGTCCATCATCAATATTTTATCCCTGTAACAACAATCATTATACACCTTTAATCAAATATTCATCTTTGCACCACAGGCCAAATATATTCATTTGTATCACCAGTTGGTCATGTTCATCTCAACACATGTTCATCTTTGCACTACAGGCCAAAGATATTCATCAGTTAATCATTTATCTTTGCACTACAGGCAGAAGATATTTAGTAATATCATCATTTAGGACTGAGGATGATGAAAAATATTTTAAAGAAAACGAATCCAGTGAAACGGAAGGACAGATAGTAGGGATTCGTATAACAGTTTATCCAAGATCAATAATACTTCATAAATACCAATTTTGAAGCAGAATTCAAAAATAAAGATCAAAACATGGATACAATCAAAGATAGTAACCATAATAGACATCTTGGACAAAAAGAAGAAAATTTTATTTTTTGGTGAATAGTGTCGTATTCGTGAATAATGCCGTATTCGTGAATAGTGCCGTATACGTGAATAGTAACCCCGACACAAAAAGTTCCAAAATTGATAAAAATTCAGATCAATACTTCGGCATAATGATATTGAAGAAATAATATCATATATGAAAAAAATAACATCCCTTACCTCAAAATATCAGTACTTCTGATCGGAATATCGGTATAAGGCTGAAGGAAACTTGCACTAATGAATAGAAACTCACAAAGTATCTAAATACTCACAAAATACACTCAATAATCTAGAGAGAGAAAGAAAGAAAACTTGTTTTTGGTTTAATTTTTAATTCTAACTTAGCTCTCTATTTATAGAAAAATGTTAGCAGACTTGACCTGCAACCAGATGGCTTTACCTACTACTATTCTCACCCACCACAATTAAAATAAATTCAGCATATTTCTTCACCAACCACAAGTGGGGCCCACTCAATTCTAGAATTTTCCACCAAAATCATTTATAAACCTAATTTCTGAATCAGTCACCTCTTAAAATTCATAACAAATCATACGTTCATTTTTAACGGTTCAACGGTCCAACGGTCGGATTAAAAATTATAACTCACACAATATATCTCAAAAACACTGGTTTAATTTTTAATATCTTCATTCCGACAAAAATACTGATAAAACACCTCAACATTAACTCATTCATTTTTAACCACAATAAATATATCCAACATTTATATCCACATAAAATAAATATTTCCTTATCATATGAATCAATAATTAATTATTCACAAATAATATTACAGAATCACATTTATGACAACCAGGCCGTTCCCAGGAAAGAGGGGGCTTTCCAATAAGAATTTTTCCTTATTGGCGAGCAATTAGGTGACCAAACCTCTCATTGACAGAACTTTCTAGACATTGCCAATAATGCTATCTAATAATATTATTTTAATAATATGAATTATTGATTTGATAATGGGAAATACTGTGCAGTGACAATTATTGAAACAACAATAATATAAAATATCAACGCAGCAATTATTGAATCAATAAAATAAAATATTGAACAATAACTACTGTAACAATTACGTAAGGATCAATAATTCATCAATACTGTGCATCCACGCGTATTACTGTATTTTAACCACCGGGTATTCCAACAGTGTTAACGGTAACAACTACGCCGTTATTTATAAAAACTCAAACTTGTCATTTTCTTCATACGACAGTTATTCTGTTATGGGGCCCACAAATGATTGCGCCGTCGTACGAATATTCTCCGACAACAAGAATATTCCAAGACCAAACGAATATTCCCCGACAACAATGATTATTTTATAACAACTTGCATATTTTGCAAAATTTGCATATTTCACCCATAACCAGAGAATTATATCAAATTAATACCTTATTAATCACAAATATAATTAGAGGAAATTCGATTTTATTTATAATAAGTTGGGGTCTTACAACCTCCCCTCCTTATGAAATTTCGTCCTCGAAATTGACATACGTACCTGGTGTTTCGAAAAGATGAGGATACATCGCTTTCATTTCTGATTCCAACTCCCAGGTCATTTCTTCAATAGCATGTTTTCTCCATAAAACCTTAACTTGTGGTATAACCTTGGTGCGTAGGACATGCTCTTTCCTATCCAAGATCTTAATAGAAACTTCTTCGTACGTTAAATCTTCGGCTATCTCGTCTGGTTCTAACGCAATAATATGGTTCGAGTCTTTCACATATTTACGAAGCATGGATATGTGAATTACATTATGAACACGAGACATACTTGGAGGTAATGCGAGTCTATAGGCCACATTTCATATTCGGTCAAGAATCTCAAATGGACCAACAAATCGTGGATTGTGCTTTCCTCTCTTCCCAAATCTTGTAACTCCCTTCCATGGTGCAACACGTAACATTACATGATCCCCAATATTAAATTCCACGTCTTTTCGATGAAGATCCATATAACTCTTTTGTCGATCATGTGCCGTTTGTATACATTGTCGAATCATTTGGATCTTTTTTGTAGTCATTCGTACTAATTCTGGTTCCAACAACGTTGCTTCTCCCACCTCATCCCAGTATACTGGAGAACGACACTTTCGTCCATACAACGCCTCAAATGGAGTCATGCCTATACTTGCTTGATAACTGTTTTTGTAGGAGAATTCCACCAGTGGCAAGTACTTATCCCAACTTCCTTTAAAATCTAGGACACAAAGTCTTAATAGATCTTCAAGGGTTTGAATAGTCCTCTTTGATTGTCCTTCCGTTTAAGGATGGTATGCCGAACTGAATCGTAAATCCGTGCCCATAGCTTTCTGCAAGCTAACCCAAAATCGTGAAGTGAATCTTGGGTCACGATCCGAAACTATGGATACTGACATGCCATACAATCTCACAATCTCATTCACGTACATGCGAGCAAGACGTTCAAGGGAATAAGTCTCACGTATCGGTAAGAAATGGGCAGACTTGGTTAATCTATCAACAATAACCCAAATCGCATCTATGCCTTGAGAAACTTTGGGAAGACCTGTAACGAAATCCATAGTAATGTGTTCCCACTTCCATTTCAGAATCTCAAGTGGTTGTAATGGACCCTTTGGCACTTGATGCTCCGCCTTTACACGTTGACAAGTTAAACACCTCGAGATAAACTCCGCGATCTCTCTCTTCATATTGTTCCACCAAAATGTATGTCGAATATCATGATATATTTTGGTACTCCTAGGATGGATTGCAAACGGGGTGTAGTGTGCCTCCATCATGATTCTATGCTTCAAGTCAGAATCGTTAGGAACACAAAGTCTAGAGTTGAATCTAAGTATTCCTTCTTCATCGATTCTCACTTCTGGAATAACTCCTTCTTGTACTTTCTTCTTCATACGTATCAGCTCCAGGTTCGTAACTTGAGCAGCTTTAACTTTATCGATTAAAATCGGTTCTACTTGTATATTCGTCATTATCATGTGGGTCCCTGGAGTCTTTAATTCTACCTCCATCCTTTGCAAGTCATACAGAATGGGCCTTTGCATTAACAATATCGCACTCGTACTCGCATATGATCTTCTACTCAATGCGTCAGCTACTACGTTCGCTTTTCCAATTATAGAAGTATAATTATTATAAACTATCTTACAAATAGAATAATATTAATATTTTATTTATTAGTATTATGTAAACTAATTCTTATTATTAATTATTATTGTTATTCATCATCTAATAGATTATAGAACTCGAAATGAAAAATAATCTTACATATTAATTTTTGTTATTTTTGGTCATTTTAGTCCCAACATTTTCAATTACTTAAGTGGATGATAGACGAACAAGATTCTAATTTTCTAAACGCTGCAAACACACATTTGCAAAACACAACAACTATGTGAGTGTAACTAGCTACCATAATTTTCTGTTTTCTATATTCCTAAATGTTATTTTTTTTTTAGATTTTGAAAGCCTATTTATGTTAAGTTTGGATTGAAAGAATGAAATAGAGAGTGTGCTGATTTATTTCATTTCCATTTTAGTTAGAATGAGTTATTCCGTACTCTCCCTACCCAAATAATAAAATTCATAAATTTGGGAGGAATGAGAATAATTCAATTTATTCCAATCGCAATCAACACACAATTTTTTTCATTCCATAGGAATGAGTCATTCAATTCTCACCTTTATTACTTCAATCCAAATGTAACATTAAAAATGTTAACTATCTACCTATGAGGTAGTCCTATGTGATTTTTATAATTTTTTTTCTTTTTTCTTTCAAAACAGTTTATAAAGGATTGAAATATATTAAAATTGTAGATAAATATAAAAAGAGCACACAATTACAAGTATAATCCCATCAGAATTATTTACTGATCAGGATGATGAGTCAACCATAACTAAAATCTTATCAACACTAATAAAAACTTGACTAAATTTTCAATACGACAATTTGGATAACACCCTTTAATCACGGAGTTTTAGACTTCCTTTGTCTAATAATAATACTACTATAATTGAAAAATGAAAACCGTGCCTTGGACGCTGGAATCACATTCCCATCACTCGATCACTTCCAATCTTCCAATTGGATTACCGTAAGTTGATCAAGAAACGCAAAAAAATTACTTCTGGATTTGTGTGACACTACACACTGTATTGATCAATTAACCAAAATCAACTTCATGCTAACCACTCCCTTCTAATTCATTCTGTTTAGTTCAACATCAAAAATATATATATTGTGAATTTTTAAGTTGATATTTTTGATTATGGTTGATAAGTATTTATGATAATCTTTTGTTGAAGATATGCTTAACAAATAACAACTCAACTCCTATAGTTCCTGTCAATTTTATGGGGCGCAAATATACAGCAAGGATTTTCGACGGAACCAGTTCAGTCCGTTCCTGAACCGGCCTATATATATTTATTTAATAAATTATCACGTGTTGGAGTCACTCAACACGGCTAGTTTGTATATATATATATATATATATATATACATATATATATATATATACTAGTTGGGTCCCGTGCCTCGGGCACTATATGGACAATATGATTTATCTCAAACTTTGAACAATCAAAATAATTTATTGAGTGAGCGGGAAATTTAAAGTCATTTGTATTTTATTAGATAGATTATTAGATTATTAGATAGATAGATGTATTTTATTAGATAGATGTATGAACGGTGGGATTTATCCCAAATTTTGGACGGCCCGGATGATTTATTAAGTGAGCGGAAAATTCAAAATCATTTGTATTTGTTATTCCCAAAGTATTATTATTATATACTAATTAAATAAACAGAATTAAAACATAAATAATTTTATAATAACGACTTACAAAATGTAATTGATAAACTTTTAAAACCAAGTCAACTGTTGGACAGTCTCTCCTTAAAGCAGATTTCGTCCCCGCTATCGGTGCTTACGGATGGAACAATGGACGTCTACTTCCCAGGATAAAATGGTCTTCAACTCTCACAAGAAGCACTTCAATGGAAGAGTTCCACGAACCAACAAAATATTTAATACTCTCTATGACTTATATGAATACTCTATATGACTTTTATATGAATGAAGAGAAGAACTTGAGAAGGATTAGTTGAAGATGAAGTGATTGATTTGGGTAGATTAGGAACCTATTTATAGGTTTCCAAATACCCCTTTGAAGATATACATCCTTTCAAAAGGTTACACCCTTTTGAAAGGTTATATCCCTTTGAAAAGATACATCTCTTTGAAAAGGTACATCCCTTTTAAAAGATGTATCTCTTTGAAAAGGTATGAACCAAAGGTCACACCTATTGGTTTTATTTCATTCATTTATATATATATATATATATATATATCCAACAATCCCCCACATGAATGAAATTTGGGTAAATTAATGCAAATGAATATGCAGACAGACTTAGAGAGAGTATTAGCGAACAAAAAATACTGAATCGGTGAAGGTAGCTTGTGGCCTTGAACCTTTCCTAGTGAAAGACTATCGGATTTACTGGCCAATCAGTGAACGTGATGTCTTGAACTGTTCAACCTTTTAGTGTAAACCGAGACAATAGAATTCACACAGTATTTTTTAATTTATTTTATTGGTTCTCATTGTTGTGTCCATTTTGGCCTTGGACACCTCCTGGTTTCATGAGTGTGCTAGAGAATTTAGCCTTCGTTATTCTCATAGAAGTGGCCCCCTTCTCACTCACATAGGTAATTTCTATAAAGAGTATCCTGCTAATACCCCACTTGACCTTTTTATATTCAAGATATAGAAATTATTAAAAACAAAGTTTATCCTGTTTCACTCGGCAGTTTGTGCACTGTATCATCATAGGAATGGGAAGAAGTATTTATCTTCTCAGTGCTTACTAGATCACACATAATTAGGTTGTCCCTTTGAACCTATTTCTTGGGATCTCCAATCAATTAGGTTGGGTTTCCATTATGGCGACTCTTTAGAATTTTATAGGCTTTAAACCCATTCCCCTTGATGAACTTCTCACTTGCTCTCCACGTATACCTTTCGTTAGTGGATCCGCAATATTATCCTTTGACTTTACATAGTCAATAGATATTATACCATTGGAGAATAATTGTTTAACAGTTTCATGTCGTCGACGTATATGTCTAGACTTACCGTTATAATTACTATTTTGTGTCATACCAATCGCTGATTGACTATCACAATAAATAATAATTGGTGGCACTGGTTTAGGCCAATGAGATTGGCACTGCCAATTTTTCGTGATGGTTCATAACATCATTTCTTAGGTCAACAAATAACTTCATTCTCATGTCCTTGACCTGAGATCTTGTATTGGTTCAAATTTATGTGAACTGGCATGCTTAATTGAGTTTATGAAGTAAGGTCTAAGGTACCAGTTCTTTTAGTACATGTCAATGCATATTACTCTGTCCAGGTTGTTAAGTATGGTTTAACCTCATTGACTGGACTTCGTCAAGATATTAAGGAGGATCGGCCAACTAACTCTAAACACATAACTGATGAGGACCAATTATACACACACACACACATATATATATATATATATATATATATATATATATATGATATTACAATAATTCTCTCACAATAAACATATATATCAACAAAAGCACAATCATACCAATATTATCATGCTTACAGTGGTGGCCTAAGCTTAAACCAAGTATTCTTATATTAAAATCAGAATTAACACACATATGACTCTATTTTACATTAAAATGACAAAGAAAATTTAATACCACCCATGTGTTACTCCTTGTTGGTCGGACTAAACTTGACCATGAATTGAATAAATATACAGTTTATGTTATTTAGCCTTTTATGCAACTCGAAGGCATACTACACAACTTTGAAACACAATTCCAAAGTATTATAAATAACATACTGACTACAATATATATTCACTTCAATGTTCTGTAAATATATATTATACCAATATATGATATATACTAACTACTGATATATTATAAAGTACTGATATACTAACTTTAACGTTAGAATATATATATATATATATATATATATATATATATATATATATATTATAATCGTCGTTGTTATTACTTAGTATTTTATATTATAATATAATGTACTAATATATACTATTATATTTATATTATACTAACTTGTAAAAACATGCTATGTACTTTATCAGCAAAAAACTTATGTGATTAACGTACTAATTAATATATATAGATTCCACAATTTACAGAGTAGTGGAGTGGAAAGGCAATGGACTCCCTTTCTCTCTCTAGAAAAAGACTCCTCCGGTAAGAAAATTATAGCCATATATATATATATATATATATATATATATATATATATATATATATATATATATCCTCCGATTATTATATATTATAAAATAAGTAATTAGGAAATTCTGTTTTTATAAATTAATATAAAATGAATACTAAGGAAGAACACCATAAATCTGCTTTAAGATTGTTAGTCCCAAAGTATTATTATTATATACTAATTAAATAAACAGAATTAAAACGACTTACAAAATGTAATTGATAAACTTTTAAAACCAAGTCAACTGTTGGACAGTCTCTCCTTAAAGCAGATTTCGTCCCCGCTATCGGTGCTTACGGATGGAACAATGGACGTCTACTTCCCAGGATAAAATGGTCTTCAACTCTCACAAGAAGCACTTCAATGGAAGAGTTCCACGAACCAACAAAATATTTAATACTCTCTATGACTTATATGAATACTCTATATGACTTTTATATGAATGAAGAGAAGAACTTGAGAAGGATTAGTTGAAGATGAAGTGATTGATTTGGGTAGATTAGGAACCTATTTATAGGTTTCCAAATACCCCTTTGAAGATATACATCCTTTCAAAAGGTTACACCCTTTTGAAAGGTTATATCCCTTTGAAAAGATACATCTCTTTGAAAAGGTACATCCCTTTTAAAAGATGTATCTCTTTGAAAAGGTATGAACCAAAGGTCACACCTATTGGTTTTATTTCATTCATTTATATATATATATATATATATATCCAACAGTATTTTATTAGATAGATATATAGGCAGGATCTAAAGCAGACAAAAAAAGCGGACCAATGAACGGACCAAGTCAAAAACACGCGGGTTTCAGGGTTCGGATCGGACCAACCTGCGGGTTGGTCCTGAAACCCGCGTGTTTTTGACTTGGTCCGCTTCTTTGTCCGTTTTTTTGGTCCGCTTTAGATCCTGCCTGATATATATATATATATATATATATATATACAGAACTGATCAGGTCCGGACTCCCGAACCTGATCAAATCCGGACCCAATATTTTTTTTTGTAGAACAACTACAATTTTTTTTTTTTATGGAACTGAAATTTTTCCATAATACAGTGTTTTGGGTGTGTTTTTAATACCTACACCAACCAATGTATGCACAGTCTGCCCAGACTGTACAGACATGTTTTGTTATAGGCATCCAAATCACGCCCAAAACACTATATTATGTAAACATTTCAATTCCATAATTTTTTTTATTTGTTTCAAAAAAAAACAAAATAAAAAGGTCCGAATTTTAAACCTGTCCGGACAGATCCGGCCTCTATATATTATATATATATATATAGTTGCCGCAAAACAAGCAATATAAACAAACAAGCAGTATAAACTGCAGAGCTTTTCTTTAACCATGGCTACGCTTATCACTTCTCTCTTTTGTCTCTGTCTCATTTCCTCTGTCCTCCCCACATTTGCAGCTCCTACCTTGTTATTTCAGGTACATAAATTAAACCAATTAATACGGTTAATTGTGGTGATTTGCTTGATTATATATTTATACTTTACTTGATTTTATGATGATATTTAATGAAGGGTTTTAATTGGGAATCGAGCAATAAGCAAGGAGGGTGGTACAATTCATTAATTAGCTCCATTTCAGAGGTGGCTAGTGCTGGAGTTACCCATGTTTGGCTCCCTCCGCCCTCTCAGTCTGTTTCGCCCCAAGGTGGATTCTGTTTTCCTATTTCTTTTTACTGCTATTTTTGTTATTGATTTATCTTGCATTTGGGGTGTTTGTGTAATTGCCCGAGTGAAACTCCATCACCATTAAACTATTATAACCTGACTCTTTGTATCATCATAAGTTCTATCTTTTGTATAATTGCTAATTTTTCTTTAAATGGATGAAAATATAATCAAAAAATTGTGATATTTGAAATAGATAAAAGTGAATGTGTAAAGTTATAGTTCCTTCCTAGTACACTAGTTTACTTGAATGTGTTCAACTAGAAGCAGTTTTTTGTTCCCTCTTCTTTGCTTGATTTAGAAACTCATTTATAAAATATATGTATTTGAGTATGGGTATTATAAAGTTGCAAGCTTGGGATTATACATGTATTTGTTTGTTTGTTTCTGTTGATGATGATGCTTAGGCCAGGTTTGTTTGCAATGATTATAGTCCCGGACTATATTCCGATGGATTATAATCCCAAGACTATTAGGAATAAATAGTCATAGTCTTATGTTTGTTTAGAATGAGATTATTTATGTGATAACTTAAGATTATCCAATGTTATGTTTGTACATAATTATTCAAAAGGATCGGATAAAAATATCGTTTAAACTATTTAACCCTTATTAGTAATAACAAAAAATTCGTGAATAGGAGACACTTGTCATTTCTTAAAAAGACTAAAGTTAATTTTGTCCACAAATTTTTAATCCCAAATAGTTGGGATTATAATACCTGGTTGGATATGGTATTAAATAGTCCAATTTCCAAGTCATTTTTTTATCCTTGGAGTAATAGTCTCGGGTCCAATTTTTAAAACAAGCCAGAGACTTGGGATTAATAGTCCAATCCCAAATGTTATCCTTGCAAACAAACATAGCCTAAGAATATAATAGGCAGCCCTCCTTTATTGTAGTTCAATTAGCATAGAGTTAGAACGGCTTTGAAATTGGAAAAGTTTTAAAGTTTTATTTCTACAATTGTCCTGAACAAGCTATGAAATCGAGATGTCTATTTTCTAAGAAAAAGGATACTTATTCGGTCATGTGTTCCTCATTCACTTGGAAATTCATGCATATTCTGTAGTGTTCGTAAGCTGAGTTACTCCCAGTTTCAAATTTTTCTGTTTTGTTGCTTCAGTTACATGTCAAGTCTATCTTCCAAGCTGCAACAATTCCAATAGTTGTATGTCTCCAGGTCATATTGGATCCCTTCCTAAATCCTCATTAGTCAGGGATTTTTTGGTCCACTTTCGAGATGTGACTTGCACATCAAAATGGGATAACAAATCAACTTCCAGAACTCAGTGCAATGTCAATTTGCTCGATGCTAGCTTTGATATCATCTTATTTGTTGGTGTTTGCTCAAGGATACTTTGAATCAGAGTGAATCAAATATGTTTTTCACTGCATTATTGATGCAATGAGCATATAGCTAAATTGTGCTTGTCAAGTTGAAGTCTTATTGTTACTCTCTCTATATCCAGGATATATGCCAGGAAGGCTATATGATCTCAATGTGTCCAAATTTGGAAATGAGAATGAACTAAAAGCATTGATTAAGGCATTCCATGACAAGGGAATTAAATGCATTGCTGACATAGTAATAAATCACAGATGTGCCGAGAAACAAGATAGCCGAGGTATATGGTGCATCTTTGAGGGAGGAACTGCAGATGATCGTCTTGACTGGGGGCCATCGTACATTTGCAGAGACGATACAAAGTATTCTAATGGTGAGGGGAACCTTGATACTGGAGATGACTTTGCAGCAGCTCCGGACATTGACCATCTTAACCCCAGGGTACAAAGAGAATTGTCGGATTGGATGAATTGGCTAAAGACTGAAATTGGATTTGATGGCTGGAGATTTGATTTTGTCAAGGGGTATGCTCCAAGAATCACCAAGATCTACATGGAAAATACCTCCCCAGATTTCGCGGTTGGGGAATACTGGGGTGATTTTTCCTATGGGCAGGATGGTAAACCGAACTATAACCAAGACCAGAATCGTAATCAACTGGTTCAATGGGTTCAAACTGGCGGCGGACATATCACAGCATTTGATTTCACAACTAAAGGGATTCTTCAAGCTGCTGTGGAGGGGGAGTTATGGAGAATGAAGGACTCGAATGGAAACCCTCCAGGTATGATAGGAGTTTTACCACAAAATGCTGTGACTTTTATTGACAATCATGACACCGGATCAACTCAGAAACTTTGGCCATTCCCATCCGACAAAGTCATGCAAGGATACGCGTACATTCTCACTCATCCCGGGATTCCATCATTGGTAATTTTTTGTTGCCTTATATTCTATGTTACATGTACTCTTCACTTTGTCCTCAAGTACTCATGTTAGGACTCGACACCCGAACAACGGTACGGGTACTGGACACCTTATTTTAGTGTAAAAAATTGACAAAATTGAGGAGTATCTGTGTCGGAATCTTCAAAATACCTTGTCCAACCGGACACACCTTCGGAGTTCGTGTAACATGCTTATATTCAATTTTGTTCATTCAAATTCTGCTGTGTAAAATGGTGATTGCTGTTATATATCTATAAACTGAAAGACGGTTGCTTATTTTGTTTTGCAGTTTTATGACCACTTCTTTGATTGGGGACTAAAGGATGAAATATCTAAACTGACAGCAATTAGAACAAGGAATGGGATCAGTGCAACAAGCAGAGTGCAGATTTTGGCTTCTGATTCTGATCTCTATGTAGCAAAGATTGATGGTAAAATAATTGTCAAGATTGGGACAAGGTTTGATGTTGGAAATCTTGTTCCACCAAATTTTAAAATTGCTACCTCTGGGAATGACTATTGTGTGTGGGAGAAAAAATTGGTTTGCCAAAGCCCACAAAAAATGATGGTTACCAACTTATCCTTTTAAATTTCATTGAATAAGCCATATATGATTCTCTAGAAGAATAACAATAACTCCCTCTGTTCAAATAGAAATAAAAAAAGAAGTCTCATTTGTTTAAATTCTTATGTTTTAAAAAACATAGACCAATTTATTTTATCGGTGTAATTTTGTAATTAAACACAGCTAGAGGGGTGAATATGTGTAAAACCCAAAAATGATCAACAGTGGTTAATTTATAAATTTTACTGCTGCAGATTATAATCGGACATATAACCCCTGTCTATTTTAGTATATGTTCTTTGTTAGTTATAATCGGACAGGTAACCTTTGTTTATTTTAGTGTATTTTTCAAGCGCGAGCAAAGCAAAATATCCAGAAATAAGAAAACAAAATAGAGAAGAACAGAATAGTAAATCACAACAAGAGCCCATATCCTCTAGTGGCCTACATTCACGTCCAATACTAAATGGTATTGGAGACTCTTTATTAAACTTAATATTCAATTAATTACAAAGAAGAACTTCATTATTCAAAGCAATTCAACTCTGATTTGGACATCAATGTCCCCTTGCACATTTGTAACTTTTTTCACCATTGAAACCTTTGAAGTTTTCTTTAAACAGACTAACTATTACAACTGAACCCAAACCAACTAGGTTTGTACTCAGATTACAAATGTTATGAAAGAATACAATTTCCAGCACAAAAAGATTTAAGAATGATACAATCAATAGCTAAAATAACAAGTAAGCTCTCTGATGTATTATCAACTGATTTGTAGCTTCAAGTGTTCAATAATTATTAGCTGAGCATAAAGAACATTTATAGGATAAAGAGCAACAACTATATTAGCAATAGCATGAAAGGCTCAGCTATAAAATATTGTTAACATGAAAAGCTGATATCATAGTTGAAAAAGAAGCATAATTTTAGCAACTTATTTTGTTCAACGGATATGAGATATACATCAAATCAATTATTCAAACCGGGTTCAACCTTATAAAGATCCAATATAAAATCTAAACAAAAAACATTAACAAAATTAAAAATCAAATCAAAATAGATTTGATTCTTTCTCAAACCCAGATAAAATCATATAACTTCCTCCACCTCAAAATAAGTATCTCAGATCCAACCACAAAATTATTAAAACCCACAAAGATTATCTCAGATCTACCGCAACCTTGTCTCGAAATTCAAGGCGCACAACAAATTCAATCATCCATTCTCTCTCTCCTGATATATGGGTATACATATACATATATACTATCAGATGAATAAAAGTACAATTAGAGAAAAAAAAGAGTGCTATTTTCAGATTTGGAATTTCCAAAGTCGTTGACGATCGATGGGAATATCATAAAGTTTTCGTTTTTTGTTTTGTTTTTTTCAATTGTCTGTTTGTGTTTGATAATGATCGACTGCGGCGGCGGTGGTGGTGTAAGGTATATATGGTGGTGATCTAGTGGCGGTGGTGGACGGTTTGGTTAGAGGCTTCTCAAAGTTGAAAATGATTAATCGTTCGGTGATGGCCGATGGTTGAGATAAAGGGTTTAGCAACGAATGGGGATGACCATGGGAGATGGGGATGATGAATAGATTGGTTGTTTTCTTTTTCCCCAAATCTTTTTACTTATCTAACTTAAATCTCGTTCTCTCGTCTTTGATTTACCATTATAGATCTGGAACTTATGATGTTGGATTGTGAAGTTGAGTATGGATTACGATGTTAGACAATTTGTTAGTTGAATATATTGAAGAACAATGATTTTTGAGTTTTGAAATTTTTGTATTTAATGAGTACATGATGATGATGAATAGTTTTGAAGGTTTTTGGGTAAGAAATATATATTTTTTATTTATTTATAAAGCACTTGTATATAATTTTGGTTCTTTAATCTTGATTTTTTTATTCTTGTTTTTTGATATTTTTAATTTTTTAGTTATTTATTTGGGTTAATTAATTATTTTAATAAATGATTTTATTTAGATAATTAGTGAAGATAATAACTTATTTAGGTTAATTAGTGAAGTATATATTATTTTTAAATAATTAACATTAGTTAATATTTTGCATTTTATTTAGTTAGTTTTCTTTTGTATTGATTTTGTTTTTATCTTGCATTTGTTAAACGAAATGAAAGGGGATCTGTTTTAATTTGTGAGAAATGATTTGTTTAGTTATAAATATTAATTTTTGTGAAATAATAATAGTTAGGCTTGTGGTGCTCGGGTGGTCATTAGACTAAAATTTTAAATTGGAGGTCTCGAGTTCAAATCTATGCAGAGAATATATTATGAAAAGAACTTTCAACAATAAATATATTATGAAAAGAACTTTCAACAATAAATATCCTTCCAATTAAAAGCCTTTGGACTAGGAAATCTTCATGCAAAGCATATTATTTTTATGCACATAATATAATTCTCATGCAAAATATATTATTCCCATACATTGGTTGGTGTAGGTATTAAAAACACACCCAAAACACTGTATTATGGAAAAAATTTAGTTTTATAATTTATTTTTATTTTTTTTAGTTGTTCTACCAAAAAAAATTGGGTTCGGATTTTGGATCAGGTCCGGACTCCCGGACCTGATCCGTGTTATATATATATATATATATATATATATATGGGTATCCATCCACAGCAACCGGTTGTTGGGAGCAACCTTTTTTGGCCCAGCCGCTACAACCTGTAGCGGCTTATAAAAGAAAAAATATTGCTAAGGCCGGTACAGGTTGTAGCGGCTGGGCCAAAATGGGTTGCTTCCCAACAATCGATTGCTGTGGATGGAATCCCTATATATATATATATATATCAACATTATCCCCCTTTTGATGATGACAATATATAGCTCCCCCTGAGATTATGCATATTAATGAGCAATACTTTAAGCATACAAATTAACAGCTAGACCTGGCAAACGGGCGGGCGGGCCCGGGCCGGGCCGAGCGCGGACGGGCAAAAAACGGGCCGGGCTAAAAACGGCCTGGGTTTTGGCGGGTTGAAAAAGTGAGGTCCATGGCCCGGGTGGGGCGGGCCGGGCCGGCCCGCTGGCTTTTTTCTTTTTTTTTTTACAAAATCTTAATACACCAAAAATAGTAATAATAATAAATATTAATAATAATTTTAATTACTTAAATTAACTACATATCTCAATCAATTAAAATTTTAATAGTATTATAATTTTAGATATTATTCTAAAGGCATGATTTGGGATAATGATTGATTTACTTTCCAAATAACTAGGGGGAATGCATAATTAAGGGATAATGATTGATTTACTTTCCAAATGTACTACAATAAGTAGGGGATTGCATAATTAAGGGATAAAATTATCTATATTATTGTGTATAGATTTTGAACTTGCAATCTAAAAAATTAGTGGTTGATTCGGATTATATATTGCTAGTAATTCAAAGTATATAATCAAATTTGATTCTTTAAAATTAATATAATTTATTTAACTTTTAAAAATAATAAATACTGTAATTAATACTAATATATAGATAATTTTAAATTTTTATAATTATATTATCTAACTTAAACTAATAATTGTTAGTTTAATAGTTTTATACTTTGAAATTATTAACTACATATCTCAATCAATTAAAATCTTAATAATATTATAAATTAGTATTGTTAATTAATTACATACATTAACTACATATTTTAATTATAATTTTCAAATATAGTTAAAATTTATTGAAGATTGCATTAAAAACAAATAGCTGTTGTAGCTTAGTTGGTTTGAAATCTTATTTATTTACTTACAAGTCTTGTGTTCAAGCCCTACAAGTAGCAAAATTTTATTTTAAAAAAAAAAACTCACGGGCCACGGGTCGGGCCGGGCAAAAAACGCCCAAATTTCCATGGGCTAAAAAAGTTAAGCCCAAAGCCTAATTTTTACGGGCCAGCCCGACCTGGCCCGCGAGCCTGGACCAATTTTGTCAGGTCTATTAACAGCACAACATGCCCATCATAAATACCATGCAAGTATCCAAGTACGATAATATCACAGAACCATAAGTAAGGAGTATTTCAAAATCAAATAGATATTAAATCATAAAACAATCAAATCTCTCCCTCTTTGGCATTATCCATTGGCATTATCAACGAGGAAAGAAAGACCAATTACGCTACTTCATCAATATCAGTTTCAAAACAAACTTCATCAAGCTTTTTGTCCATTACCTTAGGCTTTTTAGATCTCGCTAAAAAATGGGTCCTTAACAATAATGTACAACAATTAGAAAGTAATTACAAAAATAAAATATCCACAAAATAATTATAAAAATAACGCAACACAATATTACGTTGCTAAAATTACGGAACATTAACTCCCTACACGTCAGTTACCGACTTTCATATTTGAAAATAACTGATCCTGCATTCAAACTAATGAAGAAAACATAACAACGACAGATCGGAGAAGATGAATATTCTGACGGCGATGCAACTTTGAGATCGAAAAAAATCAGAGAAGATCAATAGCAACTTCGAGATCATCAAATAGCATTACGAAGTTTCATACTTTGAGTTCAATAACAACTTAGAGATCGTCAAACAACTTTCGCTTTACAATCAGTAACCAGAAACTTACGTACTATACTGATTGTTGAATGATTTTTTACAGATTTGTATACTGAGGTATTTGAGTTTAAAGTTTATATGCATATAGTTACCTCATGGTTACTACATATTCATATATTGATTACCTTTCTTATGTTTTTCGCTCTTTAATTGGTCATAAAGTCAGTATATTGACTGTTTTGATTGCAAAATGCATGTAAAAATATGTTTTATATTCTGGTTACTAAGTACATATAAATTGGTTGCTGTTTATTATTAATTTGGTTACTGTATAATGTTTATTTGGTTGCTGTATACTTTTAATAGTAGCCAAATTAAAAGGTAAAAGTAACCAAAACATAATAAAGAAGTAACCAAATAGTTATATGAAAGTAACCATAACAGGTTTTAATGGTAACCAAAACAGAAACAACATGTATATCCAACCCAATTTAGGCAAACCATGTATACTCTCAAATGTATATTTAACACTTGATATATGTCCTGATACAAACTTGTAACTATTTGGTTACTATCAAAAAATGAAATGGTTACCCTTCTACGCATAGAAAAATATGTTTTATGTTATGTATACTAAGTAAATATATGTTGGTTACTGTCTAATCTGGATTTGGTTAGTATATAATGCTGACTTGGTTACTGTGTAATACTACCATGGTTACTGCATAATATTACTGTGTTTTATACTGATTTTTTTATATTGATGGTTACTGATTAACTACATTAGTTACCTTCATACATCTGTTAATCTTTAATTTGTAACAAAGTCATTACTGATTATTTTGGTTATAAAATGAATGTAAAAATATTTTTATAATCTTAGCTACTAATTACATATATCTTGGTTACTGTCTAATATGTATTTAGATACTATAAGATATTTATTTGGTGACTGTATAACGTTATTGTGTTTTATAATTGTTTCTTTTATATTGGTGGTTACTTATTGACTACATTGGTTACCTTCATACAACTGTTAATCTGATTATATATATTGGTTACTGTATAATATTTATTTGGTTGCTGAATAATATTAATGTACACTTGTACTGATATTTTTTATATTCATGGTTACTTATTAGCTACATTGGTTACCTTCATACAACTGTTAGTCTTTAGTTGGTAACAAAAACATTATACTGGTTGTTTTTTTACTGTAAAATGCAATAAAAAAATGTGTTTATGTTCTGGTTACTAAATAGATATATGTTGGATATTATCTAATCTAAATTTGGTTACTATATAATATTGTTATGATTACTGTATAATATTAGTGTATTTTATACTGGTTTATTTTATATTGATGGTTACTTATTGACTACATTGGTTACCTTCATACAACTGTTAGTCTTTAGTTGGTAACAAACTGATGCGGTTGAAGAGCAGACGTGTCAGTTTAAGGAAAGATTTGATCTAGTGGCAATTTGATAATTTTTGCCAAGTTTGGAGTGTTTGGTGTTTTCGGAGCCTAATTTCATTGAAAATGGGTCAACGATCAAAAGTCACCAGTTTTGCTTGTGAACTGCAGGTTTTTTTGGGTCAAATTACATCATTTAGGCCTTCAAAATTGCATGTAAAAATTTGGTTTATGTTCAGGTTACTAAGATTATGTAGTTTGGTTACTGTCTAATATTGATTTGGTTACTTTACAATATTTATTCAGTTGTCAGACAATGGAGATGATTTCATTTGTGCTTTATTTCAATGGAACATAAACAATAAATGTGTAAATACATGGATATATAATTGTTTACTGTTAGTAATCATTAACCACATCCACATGGTTGGTAACATTTTTGATGGTGTACACTAACCAAAATTGTTATTGATTAATATTTTGATTTTTGATTCCATCATGAGTTGTCAATATAAAGTAAACATATACATTAAATAATTGGTAACTGTTCTGAAATATTTTTATGTAAATTTGGTTACTCATCTAAAATAAAATGGTTACCTTTATATACATATTTAGTTACCAACTGAACCATTTTCAAATAACATTTATAACTATGTAATTTAAAAGTATCCATGAGCTAGATAAATGGGAACCCTTACATGTACATTAAGCACTTGATAATTGTTCTAATATAAGTTTTAATTATTTGGTTATTAACAAAAACTAAAATGGTTAACTTTATATGCAAGTTTGGATACCAACTGCACCTCTCAAACTATTTTTATTTTAATATGAGATCTATAAGTGACTATCATATATATAAATGGAAACTCTTAATTGGAGTTTCTTATTCCATCATGATGACAGTGTATAAATAAAATATATACATTTAACACTTTATAACAGTCCTGATATTAACTTATAATTATCAGGTTACTAACAAAAATAAAAATGATTACTATATATGTAGGTTTGGATACCAACCTAACATTTCAACTGAAATAGCTGATGGATACTGTTCTGAACTAATTTTATGTAAATTTGGTTACTCACAAATAATAAAATGATTACTTCCATATGCAGATTTAAATACCAATTGTACAATTTCCAGATAATTTTTATGAGTATGTAATTTATAAGTAACTGTAAGTGTGAGACCCCGAATTTTATGAAATAAAAGTATTCAATTTTTCTATTATGGTAAATAGTTAAATTGATAAAAGTTTAAAATTAAGGGTGATATGTGAAAGTTTTTCAAAGTAGACAAGTTGTCATAAAATACCCGATTACTATTTACTCTAGTATTGTTCACTCGAGTATTTGGGGTACTTTTTGTGTCGGAGTACTATTTACGAGTTACTATTTACTAAATTACTATTCACCTAAATATTGTTCACTCGGGTATTTGGGGTATTTTTCGTGTCGGAGTACTATTCACGACTTACTATTTACAAGTTACTATTCACCCGATTACTACTCACTCTAGTATTCTTCACTCGGGTATTTGGGACACTTTTTGTGTCGGGATACTATTCACAGGGTACTATTCCCGAAGTACTATTCACAGGATACTATTCACCCGAAAAATATATTTATTTTTGGTCCAAATCATTTTTGGGTACAATATTATTCTATGAAGAGATGTACTAATTTTTCAGACCATTGGTTGAAATTATAACAGAAAAGCTTTTTATATAAAACATAATACTTTTATAAAGTTATTCTATAAATAGAATATATTATATTCTATTATGCATAGTGTTTTGCATAGTAAAATCTTTTTATATAAAACAGAATACTTTTATAAAGTTATTCTATAAATAGAATATATTATATTCTATTGTGCATAGTATTTTGCATAGTAAAATCTTTTTATATAAAATAGAATACTTTATTAAAGTTATTCTATAAATAGAATATATTATATTTTATTATGTATTGTGTTTGAATAGTGCCTGCATAGTATTTGCATAGTAAAAATATTTTTATATAAAATAGAATATATTATATTTTATTTAAAAGATTTTGATTTAAATATGGACCGTTCGATTAAAATAAATTAATCTGGACCGTTCATAGGTTGGTTACTACTCATTCCATTCTTCTATAAATAGAAGCTCATTCTTTCATTATTTTCTTACGAATTCACTGAACTCTAGAGAGAAACTATAGAGAGATAGAAGAAAAGTTTTCTGCTACTTCACTACTCTTATATCAAGTATTATTTTACGGTAAGGAATATTATTCTTTTGTATTCAAGAAGAGAACTTCTATTATTCCACTTCTTTATTGTTCTGTTGGAATAACCTGTATACGCGATCTATCCTATACTTGATGACATTCTTCTATTATTCCGTCATTACTATTCTGTTGGAATATCATGTCTGTGCTATACGGACCTGGTTCCATTTTTATTATTCCGTCTTTATTATTCTGTCGGACCTGGTTCCATTTTTATTATTTCGTCTTTATTATTCTGTCGAAATATCATGTCTGTGTTATACGCCGGACCTGGTTCCATCATTTATTATTCCGCATTTATTATTCTGTTGGAACATCCTGTCGGTGTGAATTTTATCTGACCTGGTTCCATTATTATTATTCTATTAGAATAACCGTCTATACGAAGTACCGCATGCATGGTGATATCTTTTGTTATTCTATTCGATATTATACTCAGTTGATTAAAATTTTGACTTCTATACTCCATGAAATTAGTGGAATATCCTTGATATTTGCGCTTCATCCAGTATTTTTCATGGAAATATTCTTCTGAGCATTCTTGAATTTTATTCTACGAAGAAGTATTATGTTGACAATTAGGACGTTATTGGTTCGTGGACAAATTAATTCTTGAACTTGTTTAATTGAATTCTTATGTCATTGTCATCATCTTCATGTTTATATTATGTTGAAAGTCATCTGTGGCCTGTAGTACATAGATGTACTTGGTATGATTATGACCAGGGATTATGCGGTGTAATCATGACCGTAATGTTATAAATGATGTGGAAAAAGTCCTCATTGGCCCGTAGTGCATTGATGGACAGTTTTTGGTATGATTATGGCTATGGATTCTCTTCGGCCAAGGGAGCAAAGATGAATTATTTTATGGCATGATCAGGACCGTTGATGAAAACACGATTATCTTTGGCCCGTAGTGCATGGATAATTTGTGGTCGTGATACTAAAGAATATCATTGGCCTGTAGTGCAGGGATGATTTAATGATGTAGATTGTTTATTGAGCTGAGTCTCAGCGATAAAAGTGATGAAAAACTTTTTAAATCATAAAAGATAGTAGATTCTATTCTCTACTTGACTCTTTTAATGGATTGCTTGTTCCGCTGTAGTTAAACTTGATGTCTATTGTATTTTATCAGTTTAACATTGTTGGAGGCTAACGATAATTTATTCTGCATTATCTTAGTCATAATATTTCATACTGGACTAGTTGAGCTCACTCTTTCTTTCACTGTTCTTTTCAGGAAATGAGAACGTAGTTGGGACTAGTCGGGGAACGGAGTGATGGTCCGAGATGGTGCATTAGTAGTCCTCACTATTCTATGAAATAGTATGATAATAAATGTAACGAGGACTCCTTTTGAGAATGGATATTGTCTAGAAGACAATATTTATATTCAAACTCACAACATATGTTTTGTCGTATTGTACACGACAGTTGTATTATTAATTTGTATTTGAATTCTGTACCATGTAAGTGGCGAGCCAAGATGGATGATGAATACCTAATTTTGGGGGCGTCACAGTTGGTATCAAAGCTTAAGGATATGATTCCTAGCTGAGATGTGAGATAAGAACTAGGAGGGGAGAGACGGGGAATTCCTTCGCTAGTATGACCTACCTAAGTTTATTTATTATTTAAATTGGTCGGTCAGAATATGGGGATAATATGTTACATGTTAATTAACCCTTATTTTGAAACTATATTCTAGAATGATATTTGAAATACAGGAGATGAGAAATAGAAAATCATGATAGAGAGGAAATTACCGGGAAGGTACAATCCGAAAAGAAAGCAAGGTATTCTCATCTCTTCGAATATCAGGTACGTACGTAAATTTTGAGGGCGAAATTTTATAAGAGGGGAGATTGTGAGACCCTGAATTTTATGAAATAAAAGTATTCAATTTTTCTATTATGGTAAATAGTTAAATTGATAAAAGTTTAAAGTTAAGGGTGATATGTGAAAAATTTTCAAAGTAGACAAGTTGTCATAAAATACCCGATTACTATTTACTCTAGTATTGTTCACTCGAGTATTTGGGGCAGTTTTTGTGTCAGAGTACTATTCACGGGTTACTATTTACTAAATTACTATTCACCCAAATATTGTTCACTCGGGTATTTGGGATATTTTTTGTGTCAGAGTACTATTCACGAGTTACTATTCACGGGTTACTATTCACCCGATTACTACTCACTCTACTATTCTTCACTCGGGTATTTGGGACACTTTTTGTGTCGGGGTTGTAAGACCCCAACTTATTATAAATAAAATTGAATTTTCCTTTATTCATTATTCTAAATTAATAAGGGTTAATTTGATATAATGCTTTGGTTATGGGTGAAATGTGAAAATTTTACAAAATAAGCAAGTGGTTACAAAATATTCTTTTTGTCGGGGAATATTCGTTTGGTCGTGGAATATTCTTATTTTCGGGAATCTCCGTACGACGGCGCAGTCAATTATGGGCCCATAACGGAAAACGGTTGGATGAAAAAAAACGACAAAGATTGAGTTTTATAAATAACGGCATAAATTGTTACCGTTAACACTGTTGAATAATTGGTGGTTAAAATACATACGCGTGGTTGCACAGTAGCACACGGTATTGCACAGTATTGTTGAATTATTGATTCGTACGTAAGAAGACACTACCCAATAATTATTACAGTAGTTACTGTTCAATATTTTATTGATTCAATAATTGTTGTGTTGGTAGTTTATATTATTATTGTTTCAATAATTATCACTGCACAGTATTTTCTATTATCAGATCAATAATTTATATTATTTGAATAATATTATTAGATAACATTATTGACAATGTCTAAAAAGTTCTGTCAAGGAGAGGTTAGGTCATCTAATTGCGCGCCAGTAAGGAGAAATCTTTATTGGAAAGCCCCCTCTTTCCTGGGAACGGCCTGGTTGTCATAATTGTGATTCTGTAATATTATTTGTGAATAATTAATTATTGATTTATATGATAAGGAAATATTTATTTTATGTGGATATAAATGATGGATATATTTATTTTTATGTGGATAAAAATGAAGGAATTAATGCTGAGGTATTTTATCAGTATTTTGTCGGTGTAGAGGTATTAAAAATCATCAGTTTGTAGATTTCGGATATATTATGTTTGGAATTTGGAAAAACTCAAAGCTACAAAGTTGTAGAGAATTCGATTTCAGGAAGAATGGACATAAATTTGTATTTTTCTGATAACCGGACTATTTTCTATGAATTGTTGAAGTTTTAGAAAAATAAAATGATTTTTATTAAATTTATGGGGGACCCACTTTTGGTTGGTGGAATATGCACATGGGCTGCTAATTTTATTCAAAGATGGATGATCCCAACCTAGCATGCGTAGAGAAATTGGTAAAGAAATAATATTAATTTATTATTTAGTCTCCTTTGGCGTTCTAGCATTTTCCTATAAATAGAGGGCTAAGTTAGAATTGAAAATCACACCAGAAACAAGTTTTCTCTCTTTCTCTCCCTATATTATCGAGCGTATTCTTGTGAGTATATTTTGAGTGTTGCTATACAGTGCGAGTTTCTGTCAGCACTATACCCGAAATTCAGTCAGAAATACGGTTATTTTGAGGTAAGGGATGTTATTTTCTTCTTAAATGATATTATTTTCTTCAATATCATTATGCCAAAATATTGGTGAACTTTTTAATCAAATTTGGAACTTGTTGTGTCGGGATTACTATTCACGTATACGGCACTATTCACGAATACGACACTATTCACCGAAAAATGAAAATTCTCCTTTTTGTCCAAAATGTCTATTATGGTTACTAGCTTTGATTGTATCCATGTTTTGATCTTCATTCTTGAAGTTTGGCTTATAATTGTTTATTATGGAGTATTTTTGAATTTGGACAAACTAAAGTACGAATCCTTAATCCTTAATCCTTGTCATTTTGTTTCACTGGATTCGTTTCTTTAAAAAAAATATTTTTCATCATCATCAGTCCTAAATGATGATACTATTGAATATCTTTGGCCTGTAGTGCAAAGATAAATGATTACTGATGAATATTTTTGGCCCGTAGTGCAAAGATGAACAGGTGTTGAGATGAACATGACCAACCGGTGATATAAATGAATATCTTTGGCCTGTAGTGCAAAGATGATTAAATATGTATATTGATTATAGTTACAGGGATAAAATATTGATGATGGACTCTTAAATATTAGAAGATAGTAGAATTCATCCTCTACGTGACTCTTCTAATGGATTGCTGTTTCCGCTGTTTTTGTTGATCTAAAACTTGTTGTCGATTATATTTTATCAGATTTGTTTCCCTGTTGAAGACTAACGATAATTTGTTATATATTATCTTAGTCATAATGTTCTTTACTGGGCTAGTTGAGCTCACCCTTTTCCTTTTTGTTTCATTTTTCTTCTCAGGAGGTGAGAACATAGCAGGATCGAGTCGGGGTATGGAGTGAGATTTCTAGAAAGATGCTTTAGCAGTCCTCACTATTTTTGTAAAATAGTGTTTGAATAATTGTAATGAGGACTTATTTGCATGTGGATATTGTCTAGAAGACAATATTTGTGATTTTTACCGCTTAGTTTTAGAGGGTTTTCCACGTAAAAACCTTGGTGTCTCGTGGTGGGATATTTTTTACTTATTTCCTGCAATGGTTATTATTTTGGTGGAATTACGAATTTAATCTGTTTGGCATATGCTGATATTTTTATCCTTCTAATTTATCAAATGCAACAGTATTTGGGTGGTGATTTTTTCCCAACAACTGGTATCAAAGCTAAGATTATTTGCTCGGTTATTTTTTGATAAATTTTATGGAGGAATCAGTCGGAGCCATGATTAAATTAACCTCTTCAAATTTTTCGATCTGGAAGCCCATAATGGAGGATATCCTTTATTGCAAGGATTTGTATGATCCGTTGGAGCTCAAGGGAAAGAAGCCCGCGGATAAGTCTGATGCTGATTGGAATAAAATAAATAGGAAGACTATTGGTCACATTCGGCAGTGGATTGATCAAAGTGTATTCCACCATGTTTCGCAGAAGACAGATGCTCACACTTTATGGACAACACTAGAGTCTATGTACGAGAAGAAGAATGCACAAAATAAAACTTTTGTCATTCAGAAAATTGTGAATCTAAAGTACAAGGACGGGAGCAGTGTGTCGGAGCATATGAGTGAGTTTCAAGGTTTGGTGCCTGCTGTCCACCATGAAGTTGAATCTTGATGATGAGATTCATGCTCTTTTGCTTCTCAGTTCGTTACCAAACAGCTGGGAGACTTTGGTGGTCTCTTTAAGTAATTCAGCTCCAGAAGAAAAAATGACTATGCAGATGGTCAAGGATAGTCTTCATAATGAGGAGACAAGACGAAAGAAGCAAGGTGTGAATTTTGAGACACAAACACAAGTTTTCGTCACGCAGAGTAGCGACAGAAACAGAGAGAAGAGCTCTCTTGAAGATGACAAATCCAGAAGAAGGTTGAGAGGAGAAGAGATAATTTGTTTTCACTGCCAAAGACCGGATCATATAAGGCGAGACTGCAGATTTTTTACAGAAGGAACAATCTAAGGAAAAAGATGAGTATAAGGACTCAATTGTGTATCTATCCGACGTTGATGTAGCCCTTGTTAGTGATGGTAAACCCAAGTGTCAAGTTAATGAATGAGTTATTGATTCGGGTGCTTCGTTCCATGCAACTTCGCGTGGTGAGATCTTCACATCCTACATTAGTGGTGATTTTGGCTATGTACGGATGGGAAATGGTAGTGCATCCAAGGTTATCGGTATTGGAGATATTTATCTGAAGACTAACAATGGTGGCATGTTGATGCTTAGAGAAGTGAGACATGTTCCAGATATCCGCCTTAATTTGATGTCTACTGGTAAGCTTGATGAGAATGGTCATAACATTTCCTTTGGTGAAGGTCAGTGGAAGCTCACTAAAGGGTCTCTGGTGGTGTGACTAGAGGAAAGAAGGTAGGCGCTTTTTACAGAATGCAGACGCGTGTGGAAGGTGTTAAAGATGGGGGAGTTAGGTGAAAAAGATGTGGTACAAAGCCATGCAAGATGGAAGAAAAGCCTTGCATGAGAACCACGAGAAGAAAGCTCTTCACTTGAAATGGGTACCAAAAGTGAAGAAGGAAAGAGATAGCTCACAACCAGGGTACAAAGCGGTTGTGAAAGAATTTTCCAAACAAAAATTTGTCAAGTTTGAGTTAGATCCTCCCATCAAGAAGAGCCATGCTGATGAGATAAAGTCGGACGTGAAGAAAGTTGAAAATTCTAAGAAGCTTGAGTCGAGTCAAGGCTTCGTTGGGATTAACTCCAAGTGAGGAGTTGTGGTTTGACGTGCAAATTCAATCTTGAAGGGTTATACAGAAGCAAACATAGCATGTTTCGAAGAGAATGAGTCTACTTCAGGGTATTTGTTTACTTTTACAGGGGGAGCCGTGTTATGGCAGTCCAAGTTGCAGAAGTGTATTGCTTGGTCTACTACTGAGTTGACAACGAAATGTTGTGGTTTCTTCAAGAGTTGAATTTGACACAGGAATCGACTCCAAGCGACGGAGTCATGATGAATACCTCCTCTAATGGGTTCGGAGGGGGAGATTATTGGTCAACATGTTGTCCTCACCCATTAAATGCCCCGCCCGTTGATTTTTCAACAGTCCAACAACCCCTGAAAAATTTGCCAACCTCATTACTCATCTTCTCCCTCCATTCGGCTATAAAAGGAAGGCTAAGGAAAGGGACATATACACACCAACAATACACCAATTTGAGAGAACTCTCATTCGAGAGAGTAGAGAGGAAAGGAAAAAAGTGGGTGAAAGAAATCCCATCCGGGGAGGATGGATGAAAGTAATCCCATCCGGGAGAGGGTGGAAGAGAGTTAGAAAAATAGAGAGAGAAAGATAGTTCAAATAAAAGGATGTTTTATTTGGGTTCCATCACATAGTTATTGTGGTGAAGTAATTTGGGTTTATACTCAAATTAAGATATCTTTGTATTCTCTCATATTATTCTAGTGAATTATTCGGAGTTTATCTCGTGGTTTTTACCTCTTAGTTTTAGAGGGTTTTTCACGTAAAAATCTTGGCGTCTCGTGGTTGGATATTTTCTACTTATTTCCTACAGTGGTTATTATTTTGGTGTAATTGTGAATTTAATTTGTTTGGCATATTCTGATATTTTTATCCGTCTAATTTATCAAAGACAACAATATTTGGGTGGTGATTTTTTCCCAACAGATGAGCCATATCAAATAACAGTGTACATATCTCTGCCCGAAACGTCTCTTCCTAACATGTAACCAAGCTCGTCTTGAATTTTGTTTCTGTTGGTCAATTGTGTGAACTTGATTTTGATGTATTATATATTTTCTACATCTGATGAGGTGAGTGAGAAACTCTTAGTGGAGGCTTCATAGAAACTTCCTCCTGTAAATTGCCATTAAGGAATGCATTCTTGAAATCCATTTGCCACGTGCTTAGTATTGAGTTACAACAATAACAACTAAGTGAGAACTAATGTGATGTGAGCATGGTTCAAAGTAGCGGTACTGGACAATGTTTCGGAAGGTAATTTTTCCTAATTTATCTATTCGTGCCATGGTTGAAGTTTGGCACAGTTCGGCATAAGGACCGATACTTTGAACCATGGATGCGAGCAACATAAGCAAAAGTTTCCTCGTAATCAATTCCATACTCTTGAGTAAAATCTGTTGCCATTAGATGTGCTTTGTATCTTTCCACTGTTCCATCTAATCTAGACTATTTAATATTGGTTTTGTAATCCATTTACAACTGATAGACCTTTTATAAGGGAATAAGTTACCCATATCTCAAGTGTGGGTTTTGTTTGATGCCTGTAATTATCCAGCCATTGCTGGCTGCTGAAGGAGATGGTGGATTCCATCAAATTTAGTATTGATTTTGTAATCCGTCTACTGCTTGGTATGTGTTTGAACGTTGACTCTAAGGTTTGGCTCTTGATGGCTAGTAAGTAGTATTCTCTATTCTTATGGCATGTTGCCATTCTACTAACTTCCCAATACCCCAAACTTCTGTATTTCATAGTTTTTGTTGTGCTTCTATATACTTATTATGTATTATGAAGTATGCTTTCTTGTGATTTTTGACTAAAAGAACAAAATCAGTATCCTACCATAGGGTAAGATTTTAACTACATTCTTGTGTGCTCACAAGATGCTGAACCTTCGTTTCTCTTCTAGTATGTATTCTATTTCTAGATTATGTTGTAGTTCTCGTAGATTCCTTTTATCTTATCAATTATTGAATGTAATATTATGTGGTTGCTACCGAAATTTATATGCATTTAATGGAACACCCATCGTATCTTTCTGTTAGAGGGCTAGAGGCTCTGTGTGGGTTGTACTCGTACGTTGTAATGTCACCAGGAATTTTTGAAACTAAGCTGATATATCCATCCATTTGATGCCAAAGTCACTTTCAGACTTTCTTCTTGTTCAGCTGCAGCTACTTGGACTGTTTTGTTGAAATTGTAGTTTAAACCAAACTTTGAACTCCATTTTATCAAGATTCAGTATTGCATATCTAATCCAAAGGCTCAAAAGAAATTGAGATAAGTGGGGACCATGTAGTTTATTGGCTACTTGGATGTATTAGATTTGTGGTTTATATATGTTCATGCCTGCAGTTTGAGAATTGAAGGAGTTTTGTTGATTTAGGAAAATGGACACTGCAGTCAGAAGAGGGTTCCAAGTTCTGGCATGCTTTGGCTCCTCTTCCTTTCTTGGCAAGAAAATACATAAAACATCAGTTGCTGCAACTTATTTGCCTACTGCTCGAAGAGGACATGCTCCAGATTACTTTAGAACCAGCATTCGAGCTCGGCAACGCCCCACATGGCTGCCTGGGCTTGACCCTCCACCTTATCTTGATGGAACGTGAGCGCCTTATTCTCCATTTGCTGATTTCTGCCCACATCTGTTGCTAGTTTTGGTTAAAATTCTTTTTTTTTGTGTGTTTAAAATCTGTAGTCTTGCAGGAGATTTTGGATTTGATCCACTTGGGCTTGGGGAGGATCCCAAAAGCTTGAAGTGGTATGTGCAGGCAGAATTGGTTCATGCTCGCTTTGCTATGGCTGGAGTTGCTGGAATTCTTCTCACTGATGTAAGTTCTTTTTCTTTTCTTTTTCTTCTTTTTTATTTATTTATTTGCTCTTCATTTTATCTTTACCTCATTTTCATTATTGGTTCAATCTCTCTATTTTCTCATCACTTAACATTTATTTGGTGATCGTCTAATTTCTTGTTGCAGTTACTTCGAGTAACAGGAATAAGCGATTTGCCGGTTTGGTATGAAGCCGGAGCCACCAAATTTGATTTTGCCAGCACTAGAACCTTGTTCATAATCCAATTACTCTTGATGGGGTAAACTTTTTAACCATTGTAGATCAATGACTTGATTAATTTTTCCAATTTTCCATTTTTCATGTTCAAATTTCGTATTAATAGAACATGATATCTGCAACTACCAATTCTTTTCATCTCTTTTGTTTATGCAGATTTGTTGAGACCAAACGGTATATGGACTTCAGTACTCCAGGATCTCAAGCCAAAGAAGGATCTTTTTTCGGATTAGAAGATTCTCTCGCAGGTTTAGAACCAGGGTATGATTCATAAGGTTTCATGTTCTAGTTATTCCCAGTCACATTTTCTTATGTATTATACATAGGAAAATGATATATATGTCGAATGTAAATTGCGATTAATATGGAATTGTAAGCGATAAAATAGAACAGGTTTAAACAAACTATAACAGATAGAGAAATCAATGACGGAAATTAAAGACAAAAACATAAGATTTACGTGAAAAATCCAAATCGAGAAAAACCATGGACGAGTAGCTTTAGATAATTACTATATGTAAGTGTGAATAATACAAGCTATGAATCTCTCTAAAAATGACTAAAATTGAGAAAGAAAAGAATATTCAAACCTACAACAACATATATGTAGCCAGATTAAAAACATAATGGGCCCAAATAACACAACAGGTCCATAATACAGAGGCGAAGCCCTCGACCTCAGTCTCTACCCATCACTACTAAACTTCATCTTTCTTTCCTTTTGGACCGCTGCACAAAATATTTCGAGCCGGTCAAAAATCGGATCCCGAACAAGAATTCGGGACATATAAATCATAATAGAATAGTTATATTAAATCATAATAGAATAGTTATATTTGGGTCCCTTCTTTACACTCTCTTATATCATGTATCCACATATGTCGGTATTTAATAACGATGTGAATTTGTTGTCAACACATATATATTGTCATAATATCATTGCAAACATTTTGAACTTACCATTCATGTTATGTGTTACAGATACCCTGGTGGTCCTCTATTCAATCCTCTTGGGCTTGCTAAAGATGTAAAAAATGCTCAAGAGTGGAAGCTGAAAGAGATTAAAAATGGTTAGCATTTTGTGTGCTAATGCTTTATACTCATATTTCATCTCTTTGATCCTAGAGGCGAAGCCAAGAATTTTTGTCAATGGGGTCGAAATTATTACTGAGTTACAAATAATTTGGCGGGGATTCAGGGGCAGCGCCCTCGAGCCAATTTTTTTTAATACTTTATACTTTCGAGTATATATATATATATTATATTACAATGAAAATATAATGAGTAATAATATATGGTATATATACACTATAGTGACTCATACTAGACTTTTTTAATCACAACTGTTCATAAGTAAGTAATTCATTATTTATTTTTAAAAATAATATAAATTAGATTATTATTTAGTTTAAAATATTATAGAGAGATACATATATTAAGAGAATATGAGTGATTAAAATTTGATTGACAAAGTTATAAATTTTCAATTTAACCCCGTATAATAGAAAATTTATAAAATTTTAGTGGGGTCAATTTATATATAATATTTTAAAATTTACTTTACATTATAAAATAATTTTTTTTTCAGTGGGGGCGATTGACCCCATACCACTCTATGTGGCTTCGCCACTGTTTGATCCTTCTTGTTGTTCATAATTAATGTAGGACGGCTCGCCATGGTAGCGATGCTGGGATTTATCGTGCAAGCTTCAGTGACTCATGCAGGCCCTATTGACAACCTTTTGGAGCACCTCTCAAATCCATGGCACAAAACTGTCATTCAAACTCTTGCAGGGTCTGGTTCTTGACTGTAAATTGTAGAGTTTATGTTCTCAGCTTCTGATAAATCTCAATTGTACATCATGGTATGATTTTTGAAAGTCAAGGTGAACTATGCAGAATGGACTGTACTATAGTTTATTTTTTTTGGCTAATTGTACCTTGTAGAACTACTGAAAGAAAAAGAAGAAAATAATTTTTCTTGATCATCAGAAGTAATATTTCTCTCAGTACACAAAAAGGAAATAGAGCATGCCAAAAGTTTACCCAGGAAAATATGCTAGAGCTCATGTTGTTCTCAGTATATATATATATAGGGGTTTGATCTATTTGTAATACTGGCTCGCGGCGGTCCATGTACCAACCTGCGCTAAACAAATACAATTCTCAGAAAATTGTCAAGTATTTGGATTTAGAAGGAGATGTGGCTAATATATGTTGTATAACATGAATTCACTCCAATATCCCATATAAACGCTGCCCTTGGTTAAAATAATGAAATTATTAGGCAAAACTATTGATTTGATCACCGAAATTGGCACGTTTTATTGAATACGCATTGAACTTTTAATTTTTTAAATTAGGCAACTGAACTAATTATTATTGTTAAATTGGCGCCAAGATATATCAGAAGTCAAAGTTTAGAGAGAGAAAGAGAGCGCGACAAAGAAGAATCGATCTTCCTCTACAAATCTCTTCAGATAGCGACGAAGCCATGATTTTGTGTTTAAAATTCTTCCCAACCTCATTCATGCCTCACTGATTTGTCGATTTGCAAACTAGGGTTCCAGCGACGAGAGCAAATCGATCTAGGGTTTTTTCCTGCAAATCTCTGGCTTAGATCTTCGTTGGTACAAGGTATGTATGATTTTGGTTTTAAAAACTCTCCCCTCTTCAGTTTAGCAAGATTTGGACTAAATTCTAGAGTTTTTTTGCGACTGATTTGTGCTGATTTTTTAAAAGACGATTTGGGGAGTTTTCAAAAACAGGGATGGGAACCTTTGTTTATTTCAATACTTTTATATAATGGTTACCTTGGTTTACTTCAATAATGCTCTGTAATGGGTACAATGGTCAGCCATGTTTGGAACCCCTTCCTACCTGAAGAATACTCTCAAACAATCAAACGGGTTTGTTTGGGTCTTTGCTGATCGAAGATACTTCCATTTGGTTTTCCAGAATTAACTTGTGGAATGGTTAAAACAGCTTCTGAATTTCAACATCACTAGGGGAAAGGACAATTTTTTGCAATTTTTTTTAGAAAAAACCAAACCATAACCTTCTTAAAGTCTCCCCAAGCTGACATATCAGCTATAACAATTGCCTATATGAAAACCCTTGTGGCAATAGCTGGGGAATTGATACATATAGTATAGTAGTAGTATACAAGAATATACCACCCTCAATATTGTAATTGTATTTGTTACAATTCAAGCATCATTAAACCCTGTACTGTTCCAAAATTAGTTGTTTTTGATGAAAGTCAATGTTTTTTTCTTTTCTTAATACTTTTATGGAATATATGTCTTTGTTTATTTCAATACATTTATTTAATGGTTACCTTTATGTTGTGTCTTGTACCTGTTGCAGCATGGTTCTATTTTCTGTGGAGTTAAATCATGGTGGCAGGTTCATTGAAGAACCAATATACCACTATGGAGGAGGTGTTATACAATTGTATCATGTTGTTGATGGTGACTGGTTGAATGTTGACAAAATAAACAAATTAACTAAGACATTTGGATACAAAAGGATTTTGCAGTGTATTTCAGAAAGAGTGGTTGAGATATTCGTACTGGTTTAGAGTTAATATGTTGTGACCATAGTATTAGGTTACTAGTTGAGGAGGGTGAGAAATATGGTATAGTTGATCTATATTGTGACCACTCATTCATCTTGATGAAGTCTTACCACTTGAGGGGGATTTTGAGTAGGTAGTTGAGAGGGAAGTTGATGTCGTTGAAGTGAAACTTGATGCACTAATGGAATATCCAACTGATGATGATTCTACATATGAAGAAACAGATTATGAGTGCACTGATGTTAGTGATGATGATGGGAATGAAGAATTGATCAATGTTAGGTTACATAAGGAAGAGATTATAAGAAAACAAAGATTAATGAGTTAGAAGTTGTTTGTGAAGTTCAATTAGATGATGAAGTTGAAGTGCATGTTGAACATATGGGGACTCAAGCTTCTAGCTCAGTACATGCTAATAAGGCCAAAGAGATTGATGAGACAACTGAGAAAAGGGCAGGAAGAAGACAAGGGCAGGCCTGAACAAGGAAAGCAAGAAGCAGAAAAATATCATGCAATCAGAACTGATAGAGGTTGAACCTGCCTTTTCATCTGATGATGATGTTGTGACTAAATTTGGTACAAAGGGCATGAATCCATGGGAGGAAATGTATGAAGATTCTGATATTGAAGTTCCTGCAAGTCCTATCTCAACTAGTGATAGTGAGTGGGAAGGTGACGAGCCAATGGTCAAAGTGAAGAGAGTTGTTCCTATGTACAATCCAAACACTACAATTAAGGACACTGAGTTTGAGCTATACATGACTTTCACTGGGGTTGACTAATTAAGAGAAGCAATACAAAACTATGTAGTTGAGAAAGGGAAAGTAATTTGATTTCCAGTTAAAGAAACTACAAGGGTTCAAGCGAAGTGTGTAGCAGGATGTCCGTGGAAGCTTTGGGCAAGTTATGTTCCTAGAGAGATGGTTTCAAATCAAGGGTTCCAATTAAGATTCACAGTTGTATTAGGGCCACAAAGATAAATATTATTAGATGTAAGTGGTTGGTAGATAAGTTTGGAGGGACAATTTGATCAAGGCCAGGGATCAAGTTAAGGGAATTGCAAGCAGGAATAAAGCAAAGGTTTGGAGTGCAATGCTCTATTGGACAGTGTTTGCAAGTTAAAAAAATGGCATTATCTGAGATAGAAAAGATTCTGGAAGAACATTATGAAGGTGTTTGGGACTATGGATAAGAGATCCTTAATACAAATCTAGGTAGCACTGTACAAATCAGGATTGATCAGGGCACTCCAAAAAGGTTTCAAAGGATGTATATTTGTTTTGATGATGTGAAGAAGAACTGGTTGGAGGGATGCAGACCTATTATTAGACTTAGTGGTTGTTTCATGAAGACATTGTAGAGGGGAGTTGTTATCTGCAATAGGAAAAGATGCTAACAACCAGATGTTTCCAATAGCTTGGGCTGTGGTGGAAAGTAAAAATAAAGACAGTTGGAGCTGGTTTTTAAATTTGTTACTGGAAGATGTTGGATTAGAATAAGGCAGAGGATGGACATTAATTACTGATCAACAAAATGTGCAGTTTTATTTTTATTACATCTTAAGTTTTATTTGTATTACACATTTATGTCATTATCCTAACATAAATTTCTTGCATATTTACATAGGGTTTGGTGCGTGCTATTCAAGAATTACTACCCCAAGCAGAGCATAGATGTTGTGCAAGACACATGCAAATTGGAGAAAAAAGTTCTTTTGGGGCAGCTTTAAAGGTGATGTTCTGGAAGGCATCGAAGGCCAACAATCCTGCTGATTTTCGAATGGCATTGAAGGACATCAGGAAGGAGTCAAAGGAGGCAGTGTGGGTATACCTCCTAAACTTTGGAGTAAAGCTTATTTTGATACCACCGCCAAATGTGATGTAGTGACAAATAATATGTCAGAGTGTTTTAATAGTTGGATCCTAGAGGCTAGGTATAAACCCCTCTTAACAATGTTTGAAGACATAAAAACTCAAGTAATGGAAAGAATACATACCAAGAGAGATCAGATGCTAAAAAGAGATGGTAAATTATACCCTAGGATTCTAACTAAAGTGAATAAGTCTATTGAATTGATAAAGTATTGTGAAGACATGGGATGGGGGTCATATGTATGAGGTGAGTGACAAGTATGGTAAATACGTGGTAGACATAAAGAAGCATACTTGCTCTTGTGGGGTTTGGAAATTATCTGGAGTACCTTGCTATCATGCTGCAACTGGGATACTTCATCAAGAGAGGTCTGTTGAGGATTTTGTAGACCTTTGTTACTACATTGAAACCCATCTGAAGTCATATAACCACCCGTTAAAGCCCGTGGGTGGCAGCAATGGTTGGCCTACTACTGACTTGTCAATCTTGTTGCCTCCATTGACTAAAAGATTGGCTGGAAGGCCAAAGAGATGTAGGAGGAAAGATCCAAATGAAGAACAAAAGAGCACGGATAAAGTTTCAAGGAAAAGCACTCCAATGATGTGTTTCAAATGCAAGCAATATGGACGTAATAGAGCTGATTGTAGGAACACACCTGCCCAAGAATAACCTACTGTCAGAAGGCCAAAGCTCAATGTGAGTTATTTAATTTTGTATCATTTATATGTTTCCTTCAATTTTGGAATATACATACTGACATTTGGGACATAACAGGCGAAAAGAAAGCAAGGCAGTGTAGCTGAAAATGGGACTGCAACTGGGGAAAAGAGTGAAATTGTGAGGCAGAGATCAGGAGATGGTGGTGGAACACAATCTGCAAGTAGCACTGCAGATATGGGATAGCGCAGGAAGACACAGTGGATGTATATCTTTTTGGGCAGCTTTAGTGTATTTTTTGGTCAGATTTAGTATATTTTTTGGGGCTGATTTAGAATGTTCTAATTGACATGATTGTAACCCTTTGATTAATACTTCTGGAAAATTAAGACTTATAACTACAAAGTTATGTGATACTTTGTATGGTTAGATGTTTTATAATACATTTGTAGTAATGTACAATGGTTGGATGACACATGATGCTTAATGACAAAGCTTATAATGGTTTGGAACAGGTTTGGTTTGATTTTTATGGAGCCATATTTGCAATGCTTGCTAATTATGTTTGTTGTAAATGATTTGTTAGTTCTGTTTTTTTTTGTATCACATTTTCAGGGTAACTGAAATGGTTGCAATAAAGTTTTGTTGTATATACACAAGCACAGGATACTGCAATTGGTTGACAAAGTTTTGGTTGATAAAGGATGGGGAATTAAAATTTTAATGTATTTGTTTTTGTCAAGTTTACTTTTTTATTTTAATTTTTCCCTTATATGAAGTCTGGTGGTGTTGTCAAATATTTAGAGTGATTTGAGATCAATGATCTTGCTGTTGTTTCTAGCAACTGTGTGAGAATCAAGAAAAGATTATTAAATTAGATTACGTCTTTATCTTTCTTTGAAAAAAATAATTGCTAAACCAAGACATGAAATATACTTAAGTGCATGTACATGAAATGTTTTTATTGTGAGTAATGCCTTACCAACCGGATGGTAAACTCTTTAAAGGGCAAAATGTCCAACACAACCACCTTAACTCATGGACTATATTCCTTGGTAGTTCAAACTTCCCAAGTAACAACTGAAACCAAATACACAATCACAAGATACTGCAACAATGCCAATACAGCAGATCCATTTCGCATGAAATGAAAACAAGTGGTTCATTACATAGCTTTGAATGTTTACAAAGTCTTGAAATGAAAACATAACCTCATTACATAGCTTTGAATGCTTAAAAATTCATGAAAACAATATCGCATACAATTGCAATTTCTTATTTGCCTCTCTTAGGCTGATAGATTCTAATTCCAAGATTAAGGCGTCCCTTTTCAAATTCTTTAACTTCTCTTTTAACTTTTTTGTTTTGTTTCTCAGGAAATTGACTTCATCCTCATTCCTTGAAACATAACCCATTTCACTGCAACCATTATCATGAACTTCATTTTGAGTACTTATGTCCAACCATTGAAAAAATCCACAATATTTATTAACGTCCTGTAAAAGAAAACAACACCCAAATCAAATTGAATCCAAAATATATTACAATAATGTACAAATTTATACATAAAATTTACTTACTGGGTAAAAATGACATGCATAGAACCTTCTTTCCTTTGATTTGTTCTTTGTGGAGACGCAAATGGATGCTGATAGACCCGCAAAAACATTTTACCCTCTTTCGAGCAACCGACGAGGATATGCTATCTGAAGAAGCCATTAAAAACATTTTAGGTGTTCAAATGGTTTGAGAAGATGAAAACCCCTGATTTTTTCTTTGATTTTGGCCAAATCAATCTCCTTATCAAATCAAATATAAGTTTTGATGATATCTGAATTTGTGATTCCTTATTTGAGATGGATCATGGTGATAAATGCTTGAATCACTAGCTGGTATACATTATCACCTGTTCTACTAAAGTCTTCGTGTTGTGACATATTCGAAGATTGTGTCAAGCATTAGTTTGGAACATAACAGTGAATATGATAGTAAATTGCCCACTCAAAAGATAACAGAATGAGAAGGGAACAAGTGATACAAGCTTATGTAGAACTGCAGTTATTAACGGTTTAGAGATCTTCTCTTCCAAATTATTGAAATAAACAAAGGTTCCCATCCCTGTTTTTGAAAACTTCCCAAATCGTCTTTTTAAAAATCGGCACAAAGAACAATCAGTTGCAAAAAAAACCTAGATTTTAGTCCCAATCTTGCTAAACTGAAGAGGGAAGAGTTTTTAAAACCAAAATCATACATACCTTGTACCAATGAAGATCTAAGCCACAGATTTGCAGATCGACGAATCAGTGAGCCGTGAGCGAGGTTGGGAAGAATTTTAAACACAAAATCATGGCTTTGTCGCTATCTAAAGAGATTTGCAGAAGAAGATCGATTCTTCTTTGTCGCTCTCTCTTTCTCTCTCTCTGAACTTCGACTTCTGATATCTTGGCGTTGTTTAAAAAATTAAAAGCTCAATCGTGTATTCAATAAAACGTGCCAACTTCGGTGGCCAAATCAATAGTTTTGCCGAAATTATTAGTTCTGCTTCCAAGTGCCAAGGCCAAACCACAAATAAATTCTTTTCATTAAATAAAATGTGTATAAACCTCAGTTCAAGATATACATTCCAAGTCACAAATTCTTCTTTTACAACATCACATTATTATCAGTTTCCCCCAACAAAACACCAGTTCAACTTATTACATTCTATACCCACCCTCCCACCCCAAATACAAACCCATTTCTGAGGAAAAATTGCAATCCAATCATTTTATCGTACATAAAACAATAGCCTATATGTGCAAGGGAGAGATTATGTAAGATTGTGATCTCTGATTCTTGTCAATGCAAGAAAATACCTATTGAAGATAGGCAAAACACACCAGCAACATTACCTAAAAGTGTTAGCAGAAGACTAATGTTGTTTGGGCTGTGTCTTCCTTTTGCCCAAGAACATGAAAAATCGTGGAAAAAGCGACCTCTTTTTTTTCTTAGTAACCTTCACATCAGGGGATGATTCAGTTTCAGAGATACTTGCCTCGTTTGCTTTCGTGCTATGCTTTTGATGGATAGCTTCAGCAGTATTTGGTGCCTGGTTAAAGTTATTTGATTCTTTTCTCTCCTCGAAGCTTGCTGTTGGACTCTTATCTGAGATTACCACTTCTTTGCTCTCCTCGAAGCTTGCTCTTGGACTCTTAATTGGGATTACAAATCCTGGAATAGAATCACCAGCCTTTCGTCGTTGCTCATGTTCAGCCCTCCACTTTCGCAGTTCCTGTTCTACACCCAACTTCCGTTCCTTGGCCTTTTCAGCATTCTGCCTTGCAAATTCCAGTGCTTCCTTCTTATTTACCAACTCAGAATTAAATTCCTCTAACTTACTCAAGCTTCTCAACTCAGATTCCTTCGCTATATCGATTTGAGAGAGGGCATTAGCCACCCTTATATTTGCTTGCTCCTCTGCTTCATGGGCCTGCTTACTGAGATGGTAGTACTCCTCTAAAGAAAGTGTTATTCCGGATAGTGAATCCTCATGGTTAGCAGTTTGAGCTGCTTCACTCTCTTGGAGTGCGTTGATAGCTGCTAGAGCCAGCTTCTCAGATGCCTTTGCAGCCTCTATCTCCTTTTGAGCGGCTAGTAGTCTACTCTCCATTGTACTTGCTCCAGCCTTTGCTTGCTCCGCTTCCTCCTTTGCCTTGCGGAGCTCTTCACGAGCAACGTGAGCAAGTGACTTTGCCTGATCTGCCTCTTCAGCTGCTTTCTGTAATTGCTTAGGCAGCTCCACCATCTTCTCTCTCACTTCTCTCTCCTTCTCCCGAACCAAAGCAATATCTGCCTTGGTCCTGTTAACCTCAGCTTCGATGGATGCAACTGCTACTGATGCCATTCCTTCTCTCTGCCTAAGGGTGGCCAGTTCCGATTGTTCACTTTCTAGCTGTGACTTCAAGGATGTTGCAGCCACTTTCAACAATTTAATTTCCTCGGTTGCTTTCTCAGTGTTGAGCTTCACTTCTTCAAGATTCTTTTTGGCAAAAGAAACAGCTGCTTGTATATCACTGTGAGTATTCTTCTCCTGTCCCTCAAAGTCGCCTTTTGAGTATTCATCAGCTTCATGTTTCAATTTTGATTCCATATATGCAGCTAATTCAGCTTTCATGTCCTGTTGCAAAGCTGAGGCTGTATCTAGTTTTGACTTGAGATCCTTTGTTGACAGAATTTGCTGGTTTAGTTTCTCCACCTCCTCTTCTACCAGCTTCAATTCCTTCTCCCAATTCAGCGCATCCTGCTCTCGCGCCATAGCTGCTCCAATTCTGTGTTCCTCTGACTCCAAATGGGCAGCATGTGCAGACTCCAAGGATTCTTTTGTTGTGATCAGCTCAATAGTCAAATCCTCAACTGTCTTTTCAATTTCCTTTGATGCAGAAACAGCCTCCTCGGCTTTCTTCACCGCTTTATCTTTTTCAGCCACCAAAAAATCATAATCTTTGCGTAGTGCGTTGAACTCTTCTTTCACAGTTTCCAGCTCTGATACAGCCGCTACATGTCTGGCTCTGGCAACCTCAAACTGCGCCTTGGCTGCAACACTAGCCTCATCAGCAATCCCTTGCTCCAACTCTTCCACCCTGAGGATGGCAAGTTCTGAGTCCTGCTTAGCTTGACGCTCTTCCATTTGTGCTCTCTCTAGGTTGAGTTTCAACTCTTCTACAAGTCTCTTAGTGCTATCTAGCTCCTTTAATACTTGCACTTTGGATTCTTCAGCAGCCTCGGACTGTTTCTTGAAAAATGGTATTTCCTCGTGCACTTTCTCAAGTTCTTCTTCTATGAATTTTCGTCTCTGCATGGGCCAAGGAGAAGTATAGTTGAAGCAGAAGGTAAAGGATGTGTCTTCCATTCAGTTAAGGATATACAATGTTATATTGTTATGCTATTTTTCGGGGAAGTCAGGAGAGAAAAATATGGCAAATTCATATTCAGGAAAATCCATTCATCATATAAGAGAAAAGAAACCTATATATAAAGAATATATCATAGAGAACACAAAAATAAATAAATAATTTTTTTTTTACCCTTTCTCAATAAAATCAGTAGACTAACAAAATGTATATATATTCAAATAAATTGCCTTAGTAGAGGCCAGCCCAACAGCATTGCAAGTAGAGGTTCAACAAAAACTACAGTACCACAATTAAACAAAAATTAGGAAGACCATCTGTTAAAGTTAAGGAACGAATGAGATTGAAAAGCATATACCTCCACAGTCTGGACTTTATGGGCCTTCCAGTCAACAATTCCTCCAAACTTGGACACAGCTTGTTTAACAGATTCAAATGGTGCTGCTGTGTCAATATGGCCTGTGTTAGCAACCCCGGAAGTGGCCGATTCCTGAGGAACCTCATCAGATGCCATTTTATGATGGTGAGTTTCAGTCTCTGTCACCTGAGGGGATGAACCAGAACGTGTAGTTACATCATTGACCTGAACTTGAGCACTGCTAATGGAACCATCTTCTTGGGATGATGGTGAACCACTGTTTGGTTTTGCTTCCGAGGTAGGTGATGGTATGGATTCCAAGACTTCCCCATTAGAAAACTCCGTGTCTGGTTTCCTAGTTGATGCCAGTGAGGCATCCTGCTCCGGTGCGGGTTCATCAGCAATATTTGTCTGTTGAACATGCACGCTACTCACCAGACTCCCTTCTTGAGATTGTTGTGACACACTATTGGGTTCTGAGGGGCATGCAACGCTTTCCTCTTTTTGATGATCAGTTGAATTTGTACTATTACTTAATGGAATTGAGGCTTCCCGCTCAAGCAGTGGTCCATCAGAAGTGTTTTGCATGATTTTAATCGCAGGATACGCAGCCACAGACACCTGAGGATCAGTTGGATTTGTATTATTGCTTAATGGAACTGAAATGCCCTGCTCAATCAAAGGTCTACCAGAAGTATCTTGTATGATTTCGATCTCAGGATATGCAACCACAGACCCCTGAGGATCAGTTGGATTTGAATTATTACTTAATGGAACTGAAACATTCCACTCAGTTGAAGGTCCATCCGAAGTATCTTGCATGACTTCAATCGAAGGTCCATTCGAAGTATCTTGCATGACTTCAGCCACAGACCCCTGATGATCTTGTGCTGTTTCAAGAACTGTGTCAACTGTTGGAAGAACTTGACCCTGTTGGGGAGTTGTGTTATTAGAAGAATCTTTCACTTGGACTAATTTAGAATCATCCAGTCCTTAAAACCTGACATCCAGGTTCCACTTTTCCATTAGTGACATGATTTTTTGGAACTTCAAGATATGATTGATCATTGTGTTGGGAGGATGATACTGGTGCAGGAGAAGATTCTGGAGGAGATTTTTCTTCAACAATTTCCGCACTCTCCATCCAATAAAGTACTAACTGATAAGGAGAGCCAACTGGGGTACCTGAAAATCAAGTCATCGAAAGAAATTAGCAACAATGAACTAAGGCCTAAAGAAATTCTGTAATGCATAGAAGTCTAGCCCTGAAAATAAGTAACTTAACAATGTTATTTTGCATGAGATAAAGAACATAACTAAGCTGTAACCACTAATTCTAACAGTCTAAGATGGTCATAAAGAGATCTTCAAGACAAACACATTAATTTAAAGTAGAAAGACATGGCTGCCTGTAAAATATCTTATTAAAAATCTAAAATACACAAATAGTACAACTGTAATCTCTTCATAACTATTGGCTGGTATAAAATACAAAGGCAAGGGCAAAGCTACGAAATAGCTGTAGTCTCTTAAGCTAGAAGAATTAATGTTATGTTGTATTAGGAAGCAAGTAATCTATGTTTAGATTATATTTGAACAAAATCTATATAATATGCTAGTTATGGTTGCGAGACTTTGGGACAAGAATAATTATAATAAATCAATGTAAATTATTCTATTATTCCGCTGTATGAGTTATTAATGTATTATTAGAATGAGATCGTGAAGCACCGAATTCGAGATATTAGTGTCTGAGTTTGGGGGCGTCACAATGCTGATGCTGGACACTGATAAATGCAAACAACTAGCATTGATAAAGTATTGTGGCCAGTTCCTACACCTCCAAAAACTATACTTTAATTGTATAATCCTCTTTTGTATGCAAAACTTACAAAATCCAAAAATTAACCAGGAAAGCTCCAAATCTTCTTTACATTGTGTTATATTTAGAAAAGCCAATGCTTTAGGTACCGCAACATACTAAAGTACGTGATTCTACATGGGCACAAAAAAAATCCCCATATCAAGTTTTGTTTTTCAATAAGATTATTCTTTGTTAAAAATTGACTCAATTGAAAAATAATTATGTAGAACAACCTTTGTAAAATGAATTTTGTAATTAATGGATAGATATGTAAGATTGAAATCTTAGCTCTGCATTTAAATTTTAGGGTTTAGAGTCTCAACTCGACATCTATTAACTATAGGAAAATATTTCCACGATATAAGGAAAACCAATAATAATCATAATATCCAGAATAATGTCCTCCGTGTGAGGATTAAATCAGTATTTAAACAAAACAACCATAAATTGGACTTGGAGACCAAAAAAATAACTAAAGACAAAAATACACCAACTAATTAAAACAATTTCATAATAATGAAATAAACAAAATAAATAACTAAATCATCGACAATAAACAAAGGAAACTAAATCAATCCCCATCATTTCTCCCCGTTTGGGAAAAATTCGGCTCTGTCAAAATGAAATCTTCGTACCGCTCTAACAATAGCAGGATCAATGATATGAAATTTGTCCCTACCAATCCACATGCAATCACTGTTAGGCTTGCCTTGCCACTTAACCAAAAAAATTGACGATATTTGTGCCTAATCGACACAAACCTCTTATCCAATACATTCTTGATACCATCTGTTGTAGACTGTGAAAATACAAGAGGACGTGCAGGTGGAACATGTAAAGGAAGAACAAGTACATGCTCAACAGGATGAAGAAACAGGATATGGGGTCGACAGAATAGAAGGTCCATGATATGGAGTAAGATCAGCCACATTAAATACAGTACCAATACCCATATTACATATTACTAGGAAGATCTAACTCATAAGCATTAGCACTAACCTTCTTTTTAACGAAATGGATCCATCCGCTTAGCATGCACATTTTTCTATGTCAAAAATTCGGCTCTGTCAAAATGACTTGTTATCCCTCCCGTATATAACTCCCAAACTAAATAGTCACGCATAGACATGCTAGGAATACACAAACGGGTGCCTTTAAAAAGATACCCATCATGGATACGAAAATCGCCAGAGAGTGGTACATTAGAATTCTATAGGGCAACATATCTCTCTAAAGTCTCGATAAAAAGGGTACTCATGGACAATACGCTCAAACCTAATAATCTTCACACTCAAAGTGTTAAGGAGAATAGATATCTTACTCAAAGCATCAACGACTTTGTTTTCTACCCCTCGACAATGCTTTAGGACAAAAGAATAGTCCTGAAGAAACTCAACCACTTAGCATGTCGATGACTCAACTTTTTCTAAGAGTTTATATACTTAAATGCTTGATGATCGAAGTATAACACAAACTCCTTAGGAAACAAATAATGCCGCCAATACCTAAGCGCTTGAACTAGTACATAAAATTCTCTATCATAAGTAGAATACCTTTGTCGGGCCTCATTTGGCTTCAACCTAAAAAATGCTACGGGATGACCCTCTTGCCGGAAGCATCACATGTTATCTCAAAAACGTTGCTAAAATCTGGTAGCGTGAGGACAGGTGTCTGGGTCAACCTATCCTTAATCTCAACAAAGGCTTTGGTAGCCGATTTAGACCAAACAAACTCCTCTTTCTTTAAGTAATCAGTGACGGGAGCCATAATGGTACTAAATCCCCTAATGAACCTCCTACAAAAAAGTAACAAGTCCGTGGAAGCTTCTAGCTTCATGTATATTAGAAGGTTTTGGCCACTCTTTAATAGCCTTTACTTTTTCAGGGTCAGCAGAAACCCCAACTTTGGAGACAACAAACCCGAGAAATATGACGAATTCTTGCACGAAAGAACACTTTTTCAGAATTAGTACAAGGTTTCTCACGTTGGAGAGCGCACAAAACTTGGCGCAAGTGAAGTAAGTGTTCCTCTCAGGTGCGACTAAAAATGAGGATGTCATCAAAATAGACCACTACAAACTTACCAATAAAGACATCAACACCTGATTCATAACTCTCATAAAGGTGCTAGGTACATTGGTTAGACCAAAGGGTAGGACTAACCACTCATAAAGACCGTCACTAGTCTTAAAGGCAGTTTTCCACTGTCTCCCTCACGGATGCGGACTCGGTGATATCCACTCCGTAGATCTATTTTGGTGTACACGCGAGCTCCACTCATCATATCTAACATGTCATCAAGCCTAGGTATAGAAAACCTATACTTGACGGTGATCTTATTGATAGATCGACTATCACAACACATCCTCAAACTCCCATCAGCTTTTGGGGTAAAAAAGGTTGGCACAGTACAAGGACTAAGACTCTCGCACACAAAACCCTTACTCAACAAATCACCTACTTGACGTCTCATCTCCTCTTGGTCCGTAGGGTTCATCCTATAATAGGGTAGGTTAGGTAAATAAGACCCCGGTACGAGGTCAACAACATGATGGACATCTCTAAGGGGTGGTAATCCGCTACGTAATTCACTAGGCATCACATTAGAAAACTCATGAAAAATCTGCCTAACATCACTAGATTCGACATTACTACTCTTCTTAGGTACGTCCCTAACCTCCCTAGCCAAAACAACGTACACAACCTTCTCCTCTCTCACACTAGCCCAATATAAATTCGCTTGTTTGACCAATTTCATCTTGGCATAGCGAACTCTACGCTCATCGGACATAAGACATTAGGATCAGACCTAAAGTCGAACTCGGGTGCATCAACCTTAATTTTTCTAGTGTCATCATCATAACCTCGGTCATAAAGGTCGACATTCTTAGGTTCACGGTATCCATAATTTTTAGATTCATAGTATCTATAATCTCTAGGTTCATGGTAGTCATCATCTCTACGTTCACCATACCCAACTGTCTCGATGTCTACGGTCTCGTCTCTCGGGGTACTCAATATTTCGAGGCTCAAGGTTTTGGTACTCAATATTTCTAGGCTCAAGGTGTTCCCTTTGCCTATTCCGCTCAGGTTCTCCCTCAGGTATTTCTTCATTAACGAGAATGCCATCATTTCCCACATTTTCTCCTATAGGCTCAACTAAATGTTGTGTTCATTGCTGAACGACTTGAACCCTCTCAAATAATATGAGTAAGTTCCTCAAACATAGCATCCACACGGTTTTCCATATTAGCCATTTTAGTGATGAAGAGGTCTAATTTGTCGTTCATTGTTGGGCCATATTGAGTTTCACTACGGGGCATCATGATGAAAATGCAATACTGAGATAATTAATCGTAGCAATTAAATTATAACCTATAGCAAATGCAATCGCAAATTCCAAAATATCAACAATCACGACTAAATGATGTCCAACTAGTAGGAATAATGTGAAATTTAAGAGAATGAAACCAAACGAGTTTTGAAAAATTTAAGTACTAAGCAACGAGTAAAAAAAATTCAAGTAATTGAAGTACTTGTTATATATTTTGCGAAAAAATTTAAGAGCAATTTTTGTATTTTTTTTTGGACCTAACTGATCATAAAGTGTGAGACGGGTGAAAACTGTTAAGGATACCAATTTAAGGGAAGAAAACGAAGTTTCCTGAAACTATGAGAATAGAGTGGTAATTTAGTAAAGAAAATAGAATCGGTTGGGTATCACGAATTAGAAAAGCAAATTAGGGAAGTGAGAATTGAGAATTTTTAAAGCTACCTCCCTTGTTTCTAAAACAAACTCAGCAACGAAGACGAAAATAGAGAGAAGATTGTGCGATGGTGGCAGCGCGAGGGCACGGAGACACAGCGGCGGTGCATGGTATGTCTCTTTTCTCTTCTTCCTCTGCTCTCCTTCTCATTTTTTTTTCTGCTTTACGTCTTTGATTTTTTTTGTCTCTAGTTCGGTGGTTCAATGGGGTTTTGAGCAGCAAATGATGGTGGTGTATAGATCTGACAACGATGATGGCTGGTGAGATGTTTTGGTCGCGATGTTTGAATGGTCGATCTAATGGGTCGGCTGCGATGATCGGTTCAGATGGTGATTGGCTTTGTTGATGATGACAACGAAGTAAAAGGTGCAATAGGTCTGGTTTGGTGTAGATAGCAGCGTGACGATTCTTGTGCGATATTTTCCAGCAAAGCTTCTAACTATGAACAGTGATTTCGAAGCGATACCCAAGGTTTGGCTCTGATACCACAAATGATGTAGGACAACATTTGTAAAACAAATTTTGTTATTAATTGATAGATATATAAGACTGGGATCTAAGCTTTGCGCTTAAATTCTAGGGTTTAGAGTCTCAACTCGGCATCTATTAACTCGTAAATATCTCCACGATATAAGGAAAACCCATAATAATCGTGATATCCAGAATAATTTCCTCTTTGTGAGGATTACATCAGTATTTAAACAAAACAACCCTAAATAGGACTTGGAGACGAAAAAATAATAATTAAAGACAAAAATACTCCAACTAATTAAAACAATTTCATAATAATGAAATAAACAAATAAATAACTAAATTATCGACAATAAACAACGGAACTAAATCATCGATCCCCATCATATAAGCATCAAATTCACTTCAGATAATCGAAACTAACTCCAATGAACCACCCGCACAAATTTATGCCAGAAACTGACTGATATGTTTTGGGCTTCATGTTTCTAACAAAGGATTAGGTGAGTGCCCTAGGATACAGGGACATGTCTTGCAGAGAGAAAATTTTATTTAACTACACCTTATAATGGTAAAAATTTAATACCAAAATTCAAGATTCAAAACCTTGATATATTACATTGTTTAAGCTTCTCTGACTGCTCTAAAAAATAGTCAGAACATCCAAATGACGAAAGTAGTGTTGGGTACAATTTTATCATCCAAATACAATTCCTCATAAACCGTGTCAAATTACAGACCAGCCAAAACCCATCTTTCTATGCTCTAAATTTTCGTACCTCTTTTAATTTATCAGCATATAAATGCATCACAAACAAACATCCAGCAAACATAAATACACACAAAATAGGCAGAATTTGCATTGAAAACCTCGGAATTAATGTGTTATTGAGAAGGGGAAGGATGCTTAGATTCCGAGCTTTTGAATAACGAAAAGAAACTACTAATGCATTCAAATTTCTAAATTAAAGCTTAATCATGGAATTATTACTCACATAATTCCAGAAGAACATTAATTGAACAAAAAGAATCGAATCACAAATTCAAAAATAAAGGTAAAGGAGCGGATTAGGAGAGAGAAAATGGGGCATACCTGGATTCACCAGAAAACTAAAAGAGAAAGAAGTCAAACGCAGAAGCTATAAATTGTCATGAAAAATAACCGAGAGAAATAATGAACAATTTTTTTTATATAAAAAAATGTAATAAATAGTTTATAATTATAGCATTAAAATTCTGCCAAAAAAAACGAAGGAAAACCTTTTTGCTTAATATGGATGGATTATAATTATAAATCATACTCCATTCCTTCCATAATATATTTATTTTGTTGTTTTATAGTATAATTTAGGAAAATTAAATATAACTTTTTCAAAATTACTGGAAAATATTAGGGATGAGAGAATACCAGATAAATATGATAATAAATGAGAATTTAAAAATATTATATACATATGATATTATATTTAATGTTATATAATTATTTTTGAACTATAAAACATCATATATTATGGGACAAGTAAATACTAATTATTACGAAGGAGAGTAACACGTGTGTGGAGCCTACATTTACTCATCCGCAAGATCTTCCTTTCTTTTATTTATTTTTTGAATTTTTGTAATTTATAAAATTATTGATCTGTTCCTTTAATTAAAAATTGGTCTTATCTATAAAATTAATAAAGTTTAAGAATAATTTATTGAGTGGTTGGTTAATCATGATTATTATGATGTTAAATTTGAGAATATTTTATCATTTTATACTAACATTAAAACAAATAAAATTTAACTTTTTTGGGAAAAATTGAAAAATAAATTATTATTTTTTTTGTGAAATAGAGAGAGTTATGAAATGGTGAAATCTTAGTTGTTGATTTAAAATAATCTCCCGATCCACAAAATTAGTTTTATATACTATCGTTTTAGAGTTGTGCACAAAAATTAAAAAAATGAGTGTATAACATTAAATATAATATGAATTGTCTATAATACCTTTAAACTCTCATAATTTTCATATTTATTTCATACTCTCTCTCACATCTGTAACATTTTCTCATGAGGATAATTTTAAAAAAATTGTAGTTAATTCTCCTAAATTATATAAAACGACAAATAATTAGGAAAAAATAAAATCATCTAAAACGACATATATTAAGGGACGAAGGGAGTATCATCTTATGTTATTATCTTTTTCAACAACAAATACGATTTTTATGTGGAACAAAGTAATTGTCAAAAAATTTAAATTTTGAAACACATAATCAATTATAAAAAATATATACATAGACAAACGGAGAGAATCAAGTGCATACTCATTTATTTAACATACTTTGCTCATCACCTTTAGCGACGGACCGAGTGACGGTTCGGTCTGTCGCATATGTCAGAGAACCGTCATCTTAACTTTTAACGACTCATCGAGCCATCACCATAACATATAAATCGTTTATCTGTTCTATAGCGACATATCAAAACGTCGTCCGGTCTATCGCTAAAGATAGTGATCAAGGTATGTAAAATAAAATGGTATGCACCAGAAACAAACTGCATACACAAAATACATCTAAAAATAAAATTATTTTATTTGGCTTTTAATCCGGGATTATAAGACTCCGGGAGATTCATTACTATTAATACAAATCCTAAAATTATGTAGTAGTTTTTTTAAATAACAAGCATTTTCTGGAACTTTCTTTTTATTATTTTTCTCATCCCCCTTTCTTTTTATTATTTTTATCTCCCTCAGCCTTTCTTTTAAATATAAAATGGGTAAAGTCACCGCCCATGGAGAGGAGAAAAGTAACTCGCGGCTTGTATGTTGTAGTAGAGATCTTTTTTGAATGACTATTTTGCCCTTGTAATGTCATAGTATTGTATTATTCCCTCCGTCCCGTATTAAACGTTTTAATTTTTTTTTTAGGATGTTCCTAAATAAATGTCTTATTTCTATATTAATAACTATTTTTATCTTATTTTTTCACTTATACCCTCATAATCTTTTTAGTCAACTTTTGTTGGAAACTTAAAAAAATGATGAAAAAAAACTTTACATTGAGAAATGATGTATTGTTATATGACCATTTTCTTTCATATACTTATTGAAATGTGAGAATAATAACAAAAATGATAGTAACTAGAAATTAATACCAACAAATGTGGAGTTTACATGTATGGGCATATGCATGTAATGAGTGAGTGAGTGAGTTTGGAGAGAGAAATACATTGGAATGTGATAATAACAATAAAAATAATTTAGAGAATTTATGTGGGAACTAGTAATAAATAATTAATGAGGTCATGAAAAAGTGAATGAATACTTCAATTAATAAGGAGTAATTTAGAAGGGGCAATTTATATATATATATATATATATATACTAGCTGGGTCCCGTGTCCTCCGGCACTGTTTGGGCAGTGAGATTTATCTCAAACATAGAACGGCCCAGATGATTTATTAAGTGAGCGAAAAATTCAAAATCATTATTAGATAGATTAGATAGATAGATGTATTTTATTAGATAGATGTATGGACGGTGATATTTATCTCAAACTTTGGACAGCCCAGATGATTTATTGAGTGAGCGGGAAATTCAAAATCATTTGTATTTTATTATATATATATATATATATATATATATATATATATACTACTACTACTACTACTACTACTACTCCTCCCTCCATTCCTAAATAAGTGTCGTTTAAGATTTTTACACATGGATTAAGAAAGCCATTTAATACTATCATTTAATAATTAAAATCTATGTGAAATTTCATCACTATCCCTTTATGGGAAGTTGAAAACTATTAACACTAAGGGTGAGAATTTCTTTGAAAAATGAGAGAAGGTAAGGGTGATATAGGAAAGTAAATAATTTATTCTCCTAGAAAGTTGTAAACGACAGATAATTTAGAACAAATTTTTTCTTCCAAAACGTCACTTATTTAGAAATGGAGGGAGTATATTACAATGAAAATATAATAAATAATAATACATGGTATATATAGACTACTATATTGACTCATAATAAACTTTTTTAATCACAACTGTTTATAAGTAATTAATTCATTAATTATTTTTAAAAATAATATAAATTAGATTACTATTTAGTTTAAAATATTATTGAGAGATATACATATATTGAGAAAATATGAGTCATATGTGGTTAAAATTTGATTGACAAAGTTATAAATTTTTAATTTGAGTATAATAGAAAATTTATAAAATTTAAGTGGGGTCAATTTATACATAATACTTAATTTTTAAAAAATTTATCTTACATTATGAAACAATTATTTTTTTCAGTGGGGTCAATTGACCTCACAATAGTGTATGTAGCTTTGCCAATGCCTAGAAGATTATATAAAGTGATAAATTTTTTTATTTTTTATACTAAGACATCACTAAATAACATATTTACTGATATTTATATATTTTATCTCATTCTTTTACATATATAAAAAAAATTATATCTCTAATCATTCTTTTGAGGATTCTGTGAGTATTTAACAAAAGTTTTCTGAATTTTGGAGGTTGCAATGGGGTGATTCGGTCATAGTAGATTGTTTGTCCAAACGCGAGGGAAGAGCGCGTGGGATCAGGCGTTTCGCACAAAGACAAACGGTCAAAAAGACAAAAAGGACAGTGTAATGCCACGACTGTAGGATATGTCAATGACGAGACTGCCCTTATCTTAAAGGCGTTATGTAATCTCCTTACTTGTGGTGGGACCGGAATTACATAGATCGGATCTTAGATTTGTTTATCTGATTAGAAGAAGCAATAAGTCTGTTGTCCCATAAAAATCAATCATATACTATTCACATATTCATATGTATATTGATATAACTCATATGCAGAGCAAGATATGTGAACTATACCAATATATGTGAGTGTATATGAGCAGTATGTTATCAATTTTATATGATAATAACCAGTGTTTTCAAACCCGGACCGGACCGCCGGTTGAATCGAAAAAAAACGGACCCGGTTCATTCAACGGTCCGGTTTGGACCACTAAACCACTTTTGCTCAAAAATCGTTCAGAACCGGTGAACCGGCGGTTGAACCAATTGACCCAGTGAACCAGTGACCGGTTCTCTCCTTAAAGATTAAAAATAATAATATTACGGATTTTATTTTATTTTAGTAATTTAGTTGAGACTTTGTTTGGTATTTTACATATTTTTGCATTCATTTAACCAAACACTTGAACTTGTGGTTGAATTTCGGAATTTGAATGTATCTTAGAGATGTTTAGTTTTTTTTGTAGATAAATTGATTAATTTTACATATTTACTAAATATTATATACAATATATAATAATAATTAATATAATTAATTATTTATTATTTATTACATATTAATGACGTCACTGAGTCAATAACGGTCCGACCACTGGTTGGACCAGTGACCCATCCACCGAGTAACTTTTCTGGTTCGATGACCGGTCCGGGTTTAAAAACAGTGATAATAACATTACTCAGCATCGGCTCTGGGTTAAAGTCCAAAGTGCTCGGACTTTAGGCCCACTAAAATTGACAAATTTTTATGGCTCTCAATAGGTATTTTTGTTAGGAACAATTACACTTTCTATTATATTTTTAAAAATATTTACAACAATAGTGCACTCATAAAATATTTACACAATTAATGCATTTAAATATTTTATTTACAAAATTAATGTATTTATTATCCCTTTAATTTAGGTGGGTATTTTAAATATCATCATCATCATCAAAAATAAACACTTCAGATTTGCAATCTCACCACCATCTCCTCCCCTCCCTATCCGCCCCCCCTTCGCCATCTCATCCCCTACCGCCACCACCACCTCCTCCTCCTCCTCCCAATCCGCTTCCCCTTCGTCATCTCCTCCCCTCCTGCCGCCACCTCCTCCTCCTCCTCCTCTTCCGCCTCCATTTTGGTCGCCTCCTCCTCCGCCTCCATCACCTCCGCCTCTATTATTGTCGCCTTCCGCCACCACCTCCACCTCATCCTCTGCCGCCTCCACATCCTCCTTTGCCGCTTTCATTATTTTAAAGTATAAAGTATAACTTTTCGGGTTTGAGGACTTGTAGTCAGGTGCCTCATTCACTTTTGATGATATAGTATAACACTCGGGTGCCTCGTCACTTGGGTCGTCTAATTTCTTGGCAAGTGCAGTTTACAAGGACTTGAAATCGGGTGTCTCGTCACTTTGGGTCGTTTAATTTCTTGGCAAGTACAGTCTACGAGGACTTGAAATCGGGTGTCTCATCACTTGAGTCGTCCAATTTCTTGACAAGTACAGTCTACGAGGACTTGACCACCATTTAGAGTGGACCACCATCTTGGGTGGATTTTTTTTAATTCGTCAATTCTTGAAGTGCGACAACCGTCTATGCCATAGCCAACTCATTTCTTCATATGCTTTTGCCAGAAAATATATTGTCTTGTCTGAGCTTAGTTGACCAAGATTCACTGTGTAGACATTTCCTTCTCTTGTCTCGGTTAGCTTTACAGCAGATGTATTCAAATCTCTGACTTGACATTGGTTGTTGAGGAATGTTACTTGATGACCCTTGCCGCAGAGTTGACTGATGCTTAGAAGGTTGTGTTGGAGACCTTCCACATATGCTACTTTGCTGAATGTTACCGCACCATTGCCAGCAGAGTCATATCCTCTTGTCTTGCCTGAGCCGTTGTCTCCAAAGATGACTGAGGATCCCTCCTTCTCTATGTAGTTAGATAGAAGGGCTTTGTTCCCGGTCATGTGCCTTGAGCATCCACTGTCCAGATACCATGTAGTGATCGTGGAGCTCTTTTCTTGTCAAAACATTGAACCTTCATTTCGGTACCCATATTTGCATTGGTCCTTCTTTGTTAGTGCCTTTGGGATCCCAAGTCTGTTTAATCTTGGGTCTTATATGCATGGAATTATAATGACACTTGGCAGCCTTGTGACCATATTTATTGCATATAAAATATATAGTATGATGCATGCCTGTGTGTATGATTATTCATCCTCCATTTGGACTTGTGTGGTTCTTTAGTTATCCTTCTGTTAAACTGATTCTCATTCTTCCACGTGTCCTTGGATTTCATAAATAGTGATGAGTGTGCCTTACCTCAATTGTACCTTCCCAGTTGATTCGTAGAGTTGGTCTTGCTTGACTCTACGATTCTTCGAGGTTGGTGAGTAGAGGTTAGATTACTCTTTTCTTTTATGAATCCCAGGCCAGCATGAGATCCTTTGCTCCTTTGAGTATGAATGGAGACAGTAGGACAAGGTTGAACTTGTTCTTCCTTCTGTGAGGATTTCACATAGGTAATGCTTCTACTAAAACTTGAGGCATTACTAGTGCTAGTTTCCTTTGTCTTTTCCACGCATGGCTCTGAAATGGATTCCCCAAAGCCTAAATCTGTTCTATCGAATGTACTTCTCTGACTAAAGAACAGGGAGTCCATGGATGATGAGGATTTGTTCCAAGCAGAGATAGTCTTTTCTAGTTCCTCAATTTTAGAGGTTAGATTAGACTCTCTTTGTGCATTGAGTGTGTTTGTCTGTTTTAAGGTCTCATTCTCAGCCTCAAGCTTGAAGAGAAGATTAGTACTTAGAAGGGCTGTTTCAAGATCTTCTTGAACTTTCTTCTTCTCCTCTTGAAGAAGTGAGTGATCCTTAGACAAAACTCTGAACCACTTCATGTATTGATGTAGATCAGTGGTTATGCCATGCAGAGCAGTTCTTAAATCATTTATGTCTACATCAAGTGAGTTGAAGTCAAATACCTCATCGAGACTTACATCATGTATGTTGAGGTTTTGTTTTTCCTTTGCATGTTTGGCCATTAGGCACAGATTAGCCATTTGTGGTTCTTCATCATCTTCAAGTCAGCATTGGAGTCATTGTCTGAATCACTCCATGATCCTCCAGCTACCAAGCCTTTGTCTCTCTTCTGAGGCCTTTTTTTGCTTTTGTATTCCTTCTTTGCATGTGTTTTCTTTTTTAGTTCTTCTCTTAGTGGTTTGTCGCAGTTGGCAATGAAGTGGCTAGGCTTCTTGCAATTGTAGCATAGATCATTCATTTGCTCCTGGCTGCTGTAATTGTTAACCTTCTTTGGCTTACTGGGTTTGCCTTGACGCGTGAACCTTCTTAATCTTTTTACCAGCATAGCAAGGTCTTCATCATCGTCCTCATCATAATCAGAGTCAATCTCAGTGTTGACCTTTGATGCACTTTCAGTTCCCTTGAAAGCAATACCCTTATCCTTCATTCTTCCTTCTGATAGGGTTTCAGCTCGTTCAGTTAGCTCCAGTTCGTATGTCAGGAGATTACCATATAATTGTTGAACTGTCATCTCGTGAAGATTCTTTGACTCTCTTATAGTAGTGGTTTTGGCATCCCACTTGCTCGGTAGGATTCTCATGAACTTTATGATCAGATATTTGTTAAGATAGATCTTCACATATGCTCGTAGAGAGTTGAGCAGAACGTTGAATCTCTCATAGGTGGCAGTCACGTTTTTTCCTTGAACATGAGCAAACATCTCATACTGCTGTGTCAGGAGAGATTGTTTGTTTTCTCTGACTTCTTCAGTTCCTTCATGTATGATCAACAATGCTTCCCAAACCTCCCTAGCTGTTTTGCTGTTGACAACTTTTTCGAACAGATCGTCTTCTAAGGATTGGAATAGGATGTTCTTGGCCTTTTTGTCAAGTTGGACAGCCCTCTTCTCGTTGTTTGTCCACTCTTCTTTAACATTGATTTGTATTCTGTTTGGATCGTCAGTGGTTGGTGCAAGCTTCGTTGGAATATAGGGCCCATTTTGAACGGTCTCAAATAGATCTTCATCTATTGAGTCCATGTATGCTTGCATCCTGACTTTCCAGTTTGCAAATTTATCCTTGTTGCACATTGGTGGCTTGCTGTCTCCTCCAGTTCTAGATTCGCTTGGAACGTGTGCCATTGGATCTACTAAATCTTGTAAGCTTTATAATAGAACCTGCTTTGATACCAATTATTAGTTCCTAGTAGGCACAATAGTTATCTAGAAGGGGGGTTGAATAAATATTTAAAAAATCTTTTCGTTTTAAACTTGTTAGTTAATGATGATTAAAACTTAGCGGAATTTATGTTTGTTTTAATCTCTCTTGCAAAGTAGTGGAGTTATGAGAGTGAGGCAGTTATAGCAGTTATGGCAGATATAGCAGTTATAGTATGAATATAAAAGACATAGTCGTTTTAAGTGGTTCAGAGCACTTAAAGCTCCTAGTCCACTCTTCTACTCAACGAGTAGGAAATCCACTAAGGATGTCTTTTACAACTTCTGAATCACACAGATTCCTTCTAGACCAGTAGTCTAGGGACTTCTTAGTTCACTCTTGAACTCTTCAAGTTCGGCAGACTTGGTTCTCTTACAGTTCACTTAGAACACTTCAAGTCCAGCAGACTTAGTACTCTTCTTCAGTTGATTGATAGATGTTGAGTTCTTGATGGTTGCTACTCAGTTGCTGTTTAATCACTTGATCGAAAGAACTGAGTAGCTGAGCAAGCTTTGCAATTTCTCAGATCGTAGAGTTGAGCTTTGAGAGTTGTTCACGTTATTTGTTCAATGCTTGCTTTTTCTAGCACTCATCTGCTTGATTTGCATATATGTGATCTTTAAAACTATCCGTTGGATCCATCTGTTGAAGCATTAAATGCATTTGACTTTTCTGTTCTTTGATGGAGACATTTCTGCTCATCTTCTGAACTGCATTCTGGCCACTGACACTACAGACTGTTTTCTCACCTAACACCTGAAAAGGTGTTTTCCCCCTTACCAATGGTACTTTCCTTAGCTTCTTCAATACGCTTCTTTGTTGCATACTAAGGATATTTCTTATGTCTTTGGGACTGGTGAGTACTGTAGCGTTTAGAATCCATTCCACACAAATTATGAGCTAGACTCGACGTTTTTTGGCACAAGACAGATGATACTCTACGATTCAGATCATGGTGACTTGTCGCCTTTGTGCTTGGTCTGAAGCTATCAGCCGAGAGCACTACGATTTCTCTGAAGTCTTTGCACACTATGATCTTTGCTTGCTTGAGTTATAAACTCTACGTTTTCGAGAGCACTCTACGATCGTTGACTTGTAAACTTTACGTTTCCTTCAGCATACTACGATCGTTGAGTTGACTCGGCAAATGTTGAGACCACTCTACGATTTTTGAAGAGGCCTTTCAAGGCAGGCACACTACGATCTTTGAAGCTCTACGTTTCTGCCTTGACTTTTATAATAGTGATTAGATTTATACACTCTGACTTCTTCGAAGCCTATCTATTACATCTCAAGATCAACCTAACAGCTTTGATCTTTCTATCTATACATTCTATTAAAGAATGATACACGTTAAAAGCTTAAATCAACCTAACAAATTTGATCTATCACTAAGTCCTTGTACATATCTTACTTAAAGGACTTTACAACTAATCATGAACATATACATTAAAACATAAAATCATAATATGCATTCTCCCAACATACTCTACGAATCAAAAGGTCAACGGTCAAAGCCACGTCGATTAAACGTCTACTCTTCTAAAAGGAAATATCTAACTGAAAAGTTATGGGGAGTTACAGCTAGGGGTGAGCATTCGATTAATAACCGAACAGAACAAGAAATTCGGTTATAACCGATACCTGATAATGGCCTATTTTAACTATCCGAACAAATAACCGAAATGTACACTAACCGAATAATCGAATAACCGAATAGGTTATTCGGTTAATAACCGAATAACAAGCCTTAAAAAAATTAACAAAAGGGGAAGAAAATAGGCAAAAGTACAGTTCTCTTTCGGATATTCTCCCGTCTATAATCACCTTCCCATGTTAGTCCCGATCCATAACCTATCATTTTTTGCTCATCCCAGATCCACACCCACCACGGCGGCGACACCACTTTCAAATCAAGCAAATGATATTCTTTAAACAGACAGAATTATAAGCTGAAAGTGATTTGGGGTTCGATGTGGGTGTCGTTGTCGAACCTGATGACCTAAGGTTCGGCCACGGGAGGACAAGGGCTGGGAGACATACCGGAGAGCTGCGTGGCATGCGTTTTCTTCTACTTAAATCCGCCGGAGATCTGTATGACCCTCTTCGTCGCGGCGTTGCCTTAGTCGTCGGAAAAGGGGCCGAATCTCGTAGCTCCGAACTAAAGGTGTGATAGATCTGAGTTTGAGAGAGAGAGGGTTTGAAGGATCTGAGTTTGAGACTTGAAAAGGGTATGAGAGAATTTCAAATTTGAGACTTAGCTGTTTTACCTCCGACCTTAAGTTTCAAAGAGAGAAAGCTAGTGGGAGAAAGTGAAAGGGCTTTGCTCTAACTGTGAAGAGAGAGAAAACTAGTGGGAGAAAATGAAAGCTAGTGGGAGAGAGAAAGCTAGTGGGAGAGAAAGAAATCTGAAATTTGAGTTTCAGATTGAGACAGATTCGGGAGTGAGTATTATTTTAAGTTAAGTGCTTTTGTTCGGTTATATTATTTTTTCAATTTTGCAAAACTTTGTTTGGTTATTCGGTTAAACCGAATAACTCAAAAATGATACCCGTACAAACTAACCAAAAACTGTACAAAAATTCATATATAGCCGAAATAGTAAAAATAACTGAATTGTCAGAATATTTCGGTTAAATTATTTCGGTTGCGTTCGGTTTTTCGGTTATACCCTTTTTTTGCTCAGTCCTAGTTACAGCTCATTACTGGGCATCGTGCAACCAATGGTCGGTTGACACATCACTAGTTATGCAGAGTTAGAAGGAACTGCCATAAAGACAAATTCAAATCTGCAAACAGTTATCAGAAACTATCGAACCTTTCTCCCTCTCATTTTCAAACCCTAAAATCCTCTCAAGAGCTAAAATAGGTTAACACTCCAGAGCCTTACCAAATCACAATCAGCCATCTCTTATAAACCTCTCTGAATCAAATACGCACATTCTTCGAACTGCTCAAATGGAAAACTGGCGAGTAATTACTGGCATTCAACTCGGAACCAAGTCGTTTGAGAAATCCGAAAAGAAGTTCAGAGACATTCTCGAACTTGTAAATAAAGCTGGATTCTCAGAATGTCTTGAGGCTAGCACTCGAGTATACGTTGACCTGGTCAAAGAGTTCTAATCAAACGCCTCCATAAACTCCGGAACCCTTTCTACCAAGGTAAAAGGTCAGTCTCTAAAGCTGAAATCTTCTGACCTCAATCAATGCCTAGGTTTTCCTAACCAAGGACTGAAGAGCCTTGATGATGTTGATACGGAACAAGCAAAGAAGATCATGGGGTACCAAAGAAACCCTAGTCTAAAAGACATGAAGAAGAAGGAGTTTCCAGAAGAGTACGAGTTCCTTGCTGAAATAGTTGGAAAATATATACTGTGCAAGGACACTGCACATGACACGGTGCTTGACCAACAGTTGAAGATAATGTCAGCAATAGTTCTGAAGAAACAAATCATCTTTGGAGCTATCTTGTACGATCAAATCTCCAAGTGGGAAGAAAAAGTTGAGATGAAGAAGTCCACCAAAAAACCCTGACTACGGTGTTTCATGGAAGATTGTTGAGTATTGTGATGAAGAAGAAGCTAGGAGGGAAGATCAAGGATGATGAGGGAGAGCCTTTGAATGTTCACAAAGTGATGTCTCCACAACTATTTATGAACTTGAAGAAGAACCCCAAGGAGAACAGAAGGCTAACAACTGGAAACAGTAGCAAGGCTTCTACAAAGAAAAGGAAGGCAGAAAAGATAAAAAGCTCTGTGTCTGATGACTCTGTACCAGCAGAAATCACACCAGCCAGAAAGAAATCCAGAGGTGTGAAGAAAGCTTGTGATGTGAAGAAAGCTCAGACCCCATCAAGAAGAGTCTCCACCAAAGATAAAGATGAAGAAGAAAAAGGTCTGACGGCAGAAACCACAAAAATGAGAAGTAACAGATTACTTCAAGGGCCATCAAGTAAGAAAGCTAAAGTGGTAAACAAACCAGCTTCAACTTCCCAAGACAGTACATCTGATAAAGAAAAGGACGTTGAGTCAGCAAAAGAAAAAGAAACAGATGTCAAGGCCAAGTCCCCACGGACCAAATCCAGCAGTGAAAGTGAAGCTGGTTTAATGAATGAAAATTCAGCATCTGCCAATGAAAAAAAATGCTCAAGCCCAGTGGCTAATCCTCAGAGCATTCACTCTGATGATGAAGAAGAGATTCAAGATGACCCAACTACATCCCCAAATGTAACTGCCCCAACAAGCCCAAATGATGGGTCAAATGATGTTGTGTCTGAAGAAGAAGAACATGACCCTTCCAATCCTGAAAGTCCCCATGATGGCTCAAAGGGTGATGAGTTTACAGAAGATGGGACTGCCCTTGACCTTGCTGAACCTCAAGGAAGCTCGTCTGATGAATCAAAAGCTTCTGAGTCCATGGAGGAAGAAGAGTTTGACTCTCCCAAAACTGAACCTCCAAGGAGAAGGAAGAGCTACAGACTACTTGCTCAATTTGCTTCCAAGAAGAAAAATGATCACTCCAACGCTGTCATTGAACCGAGTGATGATAAGTTTGTATCAAAGGAAGAAAGTGCTGAAAATAGAACCAGCAATGAAGAAGATGAATCAGAGGAAGATCTTGCTGAAAAAGGTTCTGGGAATGAAATGCAGCAAGAGGGATTCACTGTTGGAAATGATCAAGATGGTTCAGGCTCTGAGAGAGAAGAAATGAAGTATGATTCCAATTCTGAAAATCAGGAATCAGAGGAACCAGAATCTTATCCTGTCCTCTCACCAACAAGATTCAAAAGAAGAATAGTGGTGGAGTCTCAAATGAACCACCAAAAGCTCCCCCAGAAAGATGGGTGAACTATGGAGATGAGCAGCTCAAGGTAGTAAGAATGACTACCTTTGACATAGCCAAAAACTGGAACAACATGGAGCTAGACTGCTTGACCATTCTCTATAATCCTGACGACTTGCTAATGAGATAGTTCTTCCAATGGATGTCATGGCTAAAGGCCTATTCTGAAAGAGATGGTAGCTACTTCAGCTGGTGTTACTCTCAATTTCCAAGCATGGAGCTGGTAGCACAAAACTTCCTAAGGGTAAAGAGTTTTTCTACAAAGATGATCACAAACCAGCCTCATTTCAAAGTCTATCTACAAGCTGGAAATCACTATATCCCCTACGATCGTAGAGTGGACTCTGAAGGAAAAATGATCATGACTAAGGAGATGATCGTAGAGTCTGTTCACTCTACTGCTGATGGTGTTCAAGTTCAAAACCAGAAGTTTCCATCTGCTCAAGCACTACTGACAGACATTCCCTCATCCTCAACCAGCGATTAAAACTCAACGATTCTTTAGATTCTCAACACCTTTAAAAATCTGTCCAAGAATGCAGATCGTAGATTTCAATTTAATGCTCGACAGGAGGTTTCTCAACCAGATAATCAAGTATCCGTGGAGAAGAAGCTGATGAAAAACTCTGATGAACTGAGTGAGAAAATATCTCTATTCACTGAAGAGTCACAGAAACGGACAACAGCAGGAGATATTTTATTCCAGAACAAGCTCCAAGCTACTATGGCTGATGTATCTGTCAAACACAAAGAGAAGGATAACATCTATCTGAAAGTCATGAATGATCAGAAGGCAGATGCTTTACGAACATAGAAGGCCAATGAAGAGCAGATTCATGCCCTCTATGACAAGATTAACGACCTAAAGTAGTCTTTCTCAGTGCAACTTGAGCTAGGCCAACAGGAACTCAACTTTGAAGTTGCCAACTACTCCTACCTAATGGAGCAGCTTATGTCCAACATGGAGTAGCTCTCCCAAATGATTAATAACAAAAAGGGGGAGAAAAAGAGACAAAGAAAGAGCAAGAGCAAGAGGCACTCAAGGAAGAGCAGAAGGATAGTAGAGAAGAAGTCAAAGAATAAGACATCAGAAGAAGATGCAGAGTCATCATCTGAGGGGGAGCCAAAAGATGATGATCACATGATCGCAGAGTCTGAGGGAAAACATGTTAAGAAAGACGCTGAAGGGGAGCTAAGCAAAGACAGAAGGTCATCATCCCAGGGGGAGCAAGACCCAGAAGAACAAACAGATGAATAGCTGATCAACAAACATCCTGGAAACATACATGGAGCCAAAGAGGTACATCTCTAACTAGTTAGGTATGTTCTGGATCCAGGATGTAAAATGTCTTAATATATAAATTGCCATATCATTATAAATAACATTCATGGTTATCTGTTCTAGAAATACAACTGCTCACTGTATATAAGATTCATTCATAACATGCATATGCACTTATTGTTTTTGTTATAATCAAATAGGGGGAGATTGTCAGGAATAAGCATGTAAATGATATTCTTATTTACATATAATTTGATTATGATATATATATGAATGAATAATATACAAGTATGCTTGCATTAAGAAAAGTTGTAAAGTCCTTTGATAGATAATAGAAAACATGTGTACAAGGACTTAGAATGAATTGATCAAGTATGTTAGGTTGATCTTACATAAGCAAAACAGTTTTGTAAAGTCCTTAAAAAGAAATGATGTACATGGACTATAAATATAGAAAGATCAAGAATGTTATGTTGATCTTATGATGTAATAGATAGGCTTGTCTGATCGTCGAGCACTGCACCAGAAATCGTAGTCTGCCAGGAGAGTCAAGGTAAACTCGAGAGCTGTCAAGACAGAATCATAGTCTGCAAGATGGTAGATCTCAGAGTTTATAGACTGCCAGGAGAGACGAGGAAGGATCGTAGTGTGTCGAGTAGAACTTCCTCGGAGTCGAAGTCTGCTGAGGAAGTCATGTTCAGAATCGTAGAGACAGCCTGCCTACGAGTCGACCGAACCTCTGTTGAAGCCAAGTCAGAAACGTAGACTACACTCAGAGTCATAGAGTCTATTGATGCCGAAGTCAAGTCAAGGATCGTAGATCACACTCTGACTTTGTAGAGTCCATTGATTACATGCAGAGATCGGAGTCGAGCAATATCAGATGAAGACATCGAGCACAAAGATAGAAATCGTAGAGTGTTAAGATCTGATCCCAAAGTCGTAGTGTCTGCACAGACGAAGCTGAATCATAGAGTGCAGAACTACGACCTCAACAGATGTGCTCACAATTCCAAGGCAGAATCATAGAGCAAATACGATTCTCAATAAATAAGCACTCCCAGAATATCCAAAAGAACAAAGTCTCTGGTTGGCACTGCAAAGATGCATCTCACCTGAAGGGAACTAGATAGCACTCAACGAATGACATACAAGCTAACAGAAGATCTAAACACCAACCCAATCAGCATCAAGATTGAGTTGTGAAGCCTTTCGAGATGAAGTCTTCCACAAGATGATCATAAGAAGACTTCAGTAGCTGACCGAGGAAAGTGAGCAAGTGCAGTAGCTGTCAAGAGAACAGAAGTCAACGATCTTGAAAACAGTCAAGATCGTAGTGTTTGCCAAACAAAGAAAGAACTGATGGAATGTGCACAAAGATACTGGTCAGCCTCTGAAGAACAAGGTTAAAGTGATTAAGCGTAGGGTCAGTCCATTTATGATAAGGGAACGGGAGATCACCAAGAGAAAGTGAGCTGAACGCGCCACAAATCTGAAGTGTCTTGCTATTCAAAAGGGGCCAGATCTAAGAAGTCAAGCCATCAGTATCTGAGAACAATCGAAGAAAACAACAGTGTTGAAGTACTGCACAAGAGAGAGAAGAGGTGTTCTACATTGGATATCCAATCAACACTCTTTCAAATCGTAGTGTTGTATCTACCAGTCAACATGACACTACGATCAGGTCCTCGAAGACATGCATCAGAATCGTAGAGTTCAAATAGCTGAAGACTGAAGCATTGGCAATGGTTCAATCTAAAGGGTAATATTAGGACAAAAGCTTATTGAGAGCATCAATGCAAAAGGACAACCTCTGATCGAGAAATCAGAAGGAGGAAATAAATTCTTCGACCTGCCCAAGACATTAAAGTGACATCTCTGATGGGTAGGTGAAACAGTAAACTGCAATGTCAGAAAAAGTATGACATGTCCCATCAGCAGTCTACCTCTGTCAACTCGAGATCTGTGAAGATATTTGAATAGCTTTCAACGACTACTTTTCAACAGAAGGATTGGGAAGGAGTATAAATCTGGAAGAGCTTCAAAGATCTAGGGTTGCTGGAGTTGCCGAGTTTGGAATAACGGTGGACTGTTCTAAACCATGTAAAATAGTGAGTCCGAAGGCTCACTCTACGATCCACCAAGAACACTCAGATACATACAAAGAAAGAAGTAGAAGTGAGAGTTCTACAATATAGAAGTGAGAGTTCTACTACAAGAAGAGTGTTCTAAATTTCTGAGAGAAAGAAGAGCATCATGTCATCTTGGTGTCCATCATGGGAAGACTCTAAGTACCATAGAGAAGAGCTCACAGTCATCTTAGCAAGTCCATCATGAGAAGACATCAAGTATCAAGAAGGGAGATCACAAACATCATCATGGTGGCAAGCACGAGAAAGTTTCTAAGTACCTAGCAGAAGAACTTACAGTCATCTTGGAAACCCATCATGTGCAGCCATCATGTATCAAGAGGAATGATCTTCAAGGCTGTCATCAAGGGATCATCCGAAGTGGTTGAGTAATTGAAGAAGCTGAGCATCATGCAACACTCAACTGCACTTCAAGGATGATCACGCCAAGCTGCTAAGTATAGAAGATGTTCAGAGCATAAAGACATTTTAGCAGCTCAGCACCAACTCCAACAAACAAATAAATAACTCAACAGAAGCCAGGGCCTGAGGGGTCCTTGTCAAAAGGGACTAAATGAAGCCAGGGCCTGAGGGGTCCTTGTTCGGAGGGACTAAATGAAATTCCAAGCCTACTAGGCTTGAAGAGTTCCTAGGGAACTAGAGGAGTTCCAAGGCTGCTGGCCTTGAAGATTTCTTAGTGAACTGAAGTCCTAAGGCTGCTGGCCTTGAAGGAATCTTAGTGATTCAGGGTGCTGCCCTTCCTTGTGGAAATCTTGCTAGTTGAAAGCAGAAGAGTGGATTAGGAGCTTGAGTCTCTGAACCACTTAAAACTCCTTGTGTTTTTTACATTATGTCATTTACATTATGTACTATAACTGCTATGTATGTTCTAACTGCTTACAACCTATGAGACCCCAAAATTTATGAAATAAAAGTATTCAATTTTTTTATTTTGGTAAATAGTTAAATTGATAAAAGTTTAAAGTTAAGGGTAATAAGTGAATTTTTTTTTTTGCAAAGTAAGCAAGTTGATATAAAATATTCGTTATGTCGGGGAATATTCGATTAGTCGGGGAATATCCGTACGACGGTACAATCATTGGTAGACCCCCCACAACGAAATTTTTGTCGGATTGAGAAAACGATAAAAATATTTTTATGAAAATAACGGCGGAAGTTTTACCGTTAACTGTTGAAACACCTGGTGTTAAAAGTACAGTAATACGCGTGGTTACATTGTAACACCCCCTTCCCGAAAAGGAAAGGGAGGTCACGTGCAAAGCACAACAAACCTCAAAATTAGTAAACAGAACACTAAAGACTTCAAATATGTAATAATGATAACCATCAATAAGGCATTAAATACGATTCTCAACATAGAATCAAAATAATCAAAACCTAAAATTCGAATCAACCTAAATGGTCAAAGGCTAAAATCTCATCACACTAGCCCTAATCACCCCTGCAAACCTGCCGGAAGAAAAACACAGTATGAGCCAATTGCCCAGTACGAATATAGATATACAACTGATATACGAAAATAACTGAGACAAAATACTGAACAAAGCCTCAAGTGCAAATACGAACGAAAATATAATATCCAAAGATTTAAATAGAATATATCTGAATCAACGTAATGAATATATCTGAATCAACGTAATTGACGAAACCAATAAAAGAATAAAGAAATAACGAACTGAAGTAACTAACTCAATGACTTGAACTGAACTGAAACCAACAAAACTAATCCAATAAAATAATAGGCTGAAACAAATGGCTGGGATTATTTCATACCGATTGAGCTCAGAAATGTACCTTGCCACATAGGCAAGTCAAAACAATGCCACACAGGCAAGTCAAAACCATGCCACACAGGCAAGTCAAATGATGCCACACAGGCAAGTCAAAACCATGCCACACAAGCAAGTCAAAATAATGCCACACAGGCAAATCACACATTGGACCGCGAATCCAAATGTATGCAAATCGGATAGGTGTGTTTGGCACAACATCACCAATCCGCAGAACAGAAAACTAGGGTTAACCCATACGCCTCCCACAACAAAACACCAAATGACCCATTTACTCCGGAGCCCAAAATGGAGACGTCGTAGACTAATCACACCGCCACGGAAAGTGTCATGTCTCTCGTGCCAAGACGACATGCCTGTGGTACCCCCACAGGTGGTTATAGCTCAGGTATACCCTACGGTATATTCTAACAAAATACCATGTCATAACATATGCGACATAATACCAACAAAAAGGTTCTATATGTACATGTTGAACCAAATCAAATTGTGGTCACGGGGTCTCAAAAGAAGGTAGCAACATGTACCGCTCTACAATTATTAAAAATAAATACCAAACATGATATCCTAATTCAAAGAGTACAAATACGAGTCCAAGGTGTCAACTCCAAAATGAAACAAATATATGAATTTCACAAGAATAATTATGTGAAATAATAATAGAATTTCGAAATAAGGGACAAAATGAAAAAATCAAATTTAACAAGAATGTCGCTGAAAGAGTACGGAATCCGTACCTGAATATAATACTGAAATAATTCACCGAACTCAAATATTACACCGCTAGACCTCCTCAATCCGATCTATATAATTATAAAAAAATAATACAAGATCATTAATTAAATTACCAAAATATAAATATTTTTATATTTTATGAATTTAAAAAAAAAATCAATATTAGTACACGAATATTATTAAATATAAAAAAATTATGTTTTAATATATATAATATTATCTCTTAATGTATTAATACTAAAATATTAAATAACACGATTACCTCCTAATTTGGTTGAGACCTCCTGATCAGTGTATGCAAGCCATTATTCAAGTCTTTTTAACATATACAACCTATTGACTATGACTATGCATATTATGATATATACATATATATGATGGATGCAAATTATATTATAATACTTAGTTTAGTCACTTGAACATACACAAAAAGCATCAGGCATTCACCTTTCATAATTAAAATCTTGAATTCACGGCACTGCACCGTACATTTGTATACACGGTGCTTGCGAACTCACTCATTAACAATTTAATTTCTCATCGAATATATAATTTATCACATATTCTTATACTATAGCAACACGCTAGATTAAACAAACGACGACACAATTAAATCTCTAAAACAGATTGTAATCACACACAAAAAAATAAATTATTTAATATATAAAAAAAATCCAATGAATACCTTTTTGAGATGCGATTATGATTAATATAGTCTCACAATCTCCTTTCCAAATTTTCCTTTTTATCCCACAGCCTTTCTTCTTCCTCTTCCTTTTATTTATTTACTGCAGTATCAATATTTAAGAAACCCTACTTACTATATTAAAGATACTCTTATTATAATTTGGTTTTCAACCCAACAATTTGAATTGGTCTCAAATAGTTTAACAAGCCCAAACTTAAATACTTAAAAATTAATTTGACCCAATTACTATAAATGCCCAAATTAATGTAACCGCATATTTATTATAGTCAACATAAATTAAATACTATTTTGACCAAAACTGCCAAACATAAGAAAAGTTTAATTTTACTAAGTTAATTATTCATCACTTATTAATACTTATTAGCCCAAATTAATTAAATAACAAGTTTGACTCATATAAAAGAAAAGTCCAAACAATATGTTTTAAGAATATAAATTATTATTTAATTTTTATGGGTATTACATTACCTTCCCCTTAAAAAGGATTCCGTCCCCGGAATCAAAAGAGTAACAAAGATTTACTTGACATTAAAGAGGTGAGGATAGTTTTGGCAAATAGTCTCTTACGCCTCCCAAAAAGTTTCGCGCTCCGGATAATTTTAGGAAAAAAAAAATTAATATTTAATTACTAACAAAAAATTGGATTCATACATTTTTCACCCCTCAAAAATAATTTCGTCCTCGAAATTCAAATAAGTTATATAAAGTTTTATTTTAGTGTTTATTTATATTACATAATTATTCATAAACTTTAATTAAGATGCAGCGCCGCCATTTGTAATGATCAAGCATGCTAAAGTCCATAGGTCCACACAATTATCCATGTACTCGTAAAAGATTCGTCAGCTACCGTGTCAAGCCTTGGTAAGGTTCTTCGCGTTGCATCAAATTAGATCACATGATCCACCGTTGGTGCGGTCGTCGCTAATATCTTTGAGTTTCATTCTTGTAAACGTACTTTTCGGAAAATAATTCAAAATCACAAAAATTTATCTTCGTCTAAATACGATTCGAATACCCAAAATATTTAAAATTATTTTTAATTCGTAAAACGTTTAGATTCAACACATGACAAAGATCTAACAAATTATTTTTGTTTTATTTTACATAAATTCATACAAAACTCTAAAGACATCAGATAAATAAAACAACTATTCAAACTATATTACCAACTTTCCCCAAGTCCTCAAAGGCTTCAAAATATCTCATCCTCAATTTGAACTATTCATCAAATAATGTTACACCAAAGAATATACTACTACTATCTTTTTATCACCAACTCTCCTAAGTCCTTAAGAGTTTCAAAATATCAAAACCTAGAATCAAATTAGTTCTCAAATAATTTTACACCAAAAATATATTACTACAAAGATCTCTTCATCACCGTGCCAAACTCCAAATCATAAATCCTACCATCTGAATAAGTAAACTATAGCTTTCAAAATCTCTTAAAGATTCATCACTTATTGTATATCTAATCATTCAATAAATCAATCATTCTCTTAATGAAAATCTTAACCCAACAAATTTCAAGATCTGCTAATACTATCACCCAAAATTTCATATAAGATAACTCCAATATTCTACTAGAAAATAATCGCAAAATTCCTGTACTCCAAAAGATCAATCTAATTACCTCGAATCTTTACACAACTCAAAATTACAAGGGATCCTCTGTACTTAATAGTTTTCACTTTATAATATTATCTCACCGATTCACATACCTCAAATTATTCACAACTTAACAAAAATCAGAATCTAACCCAAATAAAATCCTCAATTCCAAAATCACGATAATTTGTAATTACCTGAAATAACTCTAACAAATAATTCTCCAATATCAAAACTCACTGATACAAATGCTCATATCATAATCGTATAATCATTTCTTAACTGAACAAAATATGATATTATTCTCCTTAATGATCAAGTCACAATCCTTAACTAATATTATTGTACCAACGTATAACAATAATAATCTTAACAAATTACCTCGCCTTTCTCAAATCAACTACAATTTAAAGAGCTAAAAACACTTGGTCAAAATCAAGACTAACCAAACAGAGAAAAAAATCAAATCAAACTCCTACGTCTACCCAATGGTTTACCCACAACTCACAGGTCAAACCTAAATAGGTTTTCTACAAGAAAGAACCTAAGCTCTGATACCATATCTGTAACACCCCCTTCCCGAAAAGGAAAGGGAGGTCACGTACAAAGCACAACAAACCTCAAAATTAGTAAACAGAGTACTAAAGACTTCATGTGACGCCCCCAAAATTAGGTATACATCACCCATCTTGAGTCGCCAGATACATGGTACAGAATTCAAATACAACTTACTAATACAACTGTCGTGTACAATACGACAAAACATAACTGTGAGTTTGAATACAATTATTGTCTACTAGAGATCATACAAACTCAAAAGGAGTCCTCAATATAATTATTGTCAAACTATTTAACAGAATAGTGAGGACTACTAATACTATTCTCTGGTCCATCACTCCGTTCCCCGACTCGTCCCAGCTATATTCTCATTTCTTGAAGAGAACATTGAAAGAAAGGGTGAGCTCAACTAGCCCAGTAAGAAATATTATGACTAAGATAATAAAAAATAAATTATCATTAGCCTTCAACAGTGTTAAACTGATAAAATACAATAACCATCAAGTTTAACTGCAGCGGAACCAGCAATCCATTAAAAGAGTCAAGTAGAAAATAAAAACTACTATCTTTTATGATTTAAAAGGTTTTTCATCATCGTTATAGCTGAGACTCAGCTTAATAAATATTCCACATCATCGAATCACCCCCGCACTACGGCCAAGGATATTCTTTAGTATCACGACCACAATTATTCATGCACTACGGCCAAGAATATTTGTGTATTCATTAATGGTCATGATCATGCCAACAACTGTCCATCAATGCACTACGGGCCAATGAGGATTTTTAATTTTTTTACATCATTTGTAATATTACGGTCATGATTACAACGAATAATCCCTGGTCATAATCATACCAAGTCCATCTATGCACTACAGGCCACAGATGACTTTCAATAAAATATAAACATGAGGATGATGACAATGATATAAGAATTCAATAAAACAAGTTCAAGAATTATTTTATCCAGGAATTATTAACGTCCAAATTGTCAACACGATACTGTTTTGTGGTGTAAAATTCAAGAATGCTCAGAAGAATATTTCCATGAAAAGATACTGGATGAAGTGCAAATATCAAGGATATTCTACTAATTTCATGGAGTATAGAAGTCAAAGTTTTATCCAACTGAGTATAATAAAGAATAGAATAACAAAAGAAATCACCATGCATGCGATAGACCGCAAAGGCAGGTTATTCCAACAGAATAATAATAACGGAACCAGGTCAGGTGAAATTCACACCGACAGGATGTTCCAACAGAATAATAAATGCGGAATAGTAAATGATGGAACCAGGTCCGGCGTATAGCACAGACAGGATATTCCGACAGAAATATAAAGACGGAATAGTAAATGGAACCAGGTCCGGCGTATAGCACAGACAGGATATTCCGACAGAAATATAAAGACAGAATAGTAAATGGATGTCACCAAGTATAGGGTATTCCGCGTATACCGGTTATTCCAACAGAATAATAATGAATGGAATAACATAAGGATTTCACCAAGTATAGGGTATACCGCGTATACAGGTCAAGTATAGGGTATGCCACTTTTACAGGTTATTCCAACAGAATAACAAAGAATGGAATAACATAAGTTCTCTTCAAGAAGAAAGAATAACACTCCTTACTTTATTTAGGAGATTGAATACTGCAGTAGCGTAGTAACCGAATACTCTTCTTCTTTCTTTCTTATTCTCTCTATACTTTCTCTCTCTATAGCTTGAGCGAATTCGTGAAAAATAATGAAGCCCTAGGCCTCTATTTATAGAAGATTTATTACTATTTACGAAAGTATTTACTATTTACGAAGGTAATTACTATTGACGAAGGTAATTACTATTTACGAAGGTAATTACTATTTACGAAGGTAATTACTATTGACGAAGGTAATTACTATTTACGAAGGTAATTACTATTTATGAAAAAGACTCTTAGATGATGACATATGGCCCCCCCATAAATAATTAAACTTACCACAAACGTCTAATAATAGACTCTTTATATACATCAAGGATTGAATAAAAATTACCAAAAATCATTTTATTTTTTAATCAACACATATAATCTTTCAACAATTATTAATCATTTATAACTTGTCGTCTCAATTATTGTTTAAATAATATAACATATTATACAGATGATACTGTGACAATAATTGAATCAATAATATAAGAGATATGATGCAGCAATTACTGTAGCAATAATTGAGTATAGCTGAGTGACTTCTCACGTAAGCATTAATAATCAATACCGTGTACTACTATGCAACAACGCGTATTACTGTACTTTTACTACCGAGTAGTTTAACATTTTTAACGGTAACACCTCCGCCGTTATTTTATAGAAAGATAATTTTATCGTTTTTCTAACTACAACAATACTTCCGTTGTGGGGTCCACCAATGATTGTGCCGTCGTACGAATATTCCCCGACAAAAAGAATATTCCCCGACCAAACGAATATTTTATAACAACTTGCGTACTTTACAAAATTTATAAATATTACCCACAACTATATATTTTATCAAATTTATTCCATAATATTCAAAAATAATAATTATGAAAATTCATCTTTATTTATAAAAACTGGGGTCTTACAACCTTCCCTTCTTATGAAATTTCGCCCTCGAAATTAGGGTACGTACCTGGTATGTCAAAGAGGTAAGGATACCTTGATTTCATTTCAGATTCTAACTCCCAAGTCATTTCCTCAACATCGTGGTTTCTCCACAAAACTTTGACTTGAGGTATAACCTTGGAGCGTAGAATATATTCCTTCTTATCCAAGATTTGAACAGGAATCTTTTCATACGTCAAATCTTCCGCTATTTCGTCCGGTTCTAACTCAATAATGTGGTTCGGGTCTTTCACATATTTTTGTAACATGGATATGTGAAAAACGTTATGAACACGAGACATACTTGGCGGTAAAGCGAGTCTATAGGCCACAGTTCCTATTCGATCGAGGATTAAAAATGGACCGATGAATCGAGGATTGAGTTTTCCTCTCTTTCCAAATCTTGTAACTCCTTTCCATGGAGTAACACGTAACAACACATGATCTCCTATATTGAATTCCACGTCCTTTCGATGAAGATCAACATAACTCTTTTGTCGACTTTGTGAGGTTTTTATACGTTGTCGGATTGTTTGAATCTTTTCTGTAGTCATACGTACCAACTCCGGTCCCAACAACGTTGCTTCACCCACCTCATCCCAGCATACTGGAGAACGACACTTTCTTCTATACAACGCTTCGAATGGAGCCATGCCAATACTTGCTTGATAACTGTTGTTATAGGAAAACTCCACCAATGGTAAGAACTTGTCCCAACTTCCCTTGAAATCAAGGACACAAAGTCTTAATAGATCTTCAAGAGTTTAAATAGTCCTCTCCGACTGTCCGTCTGTCTGAGGATGATATGCTGAGCTAAATCGTAAGTCTGTGCCCATAGCTTTTTGCAAACTAACCCAAAATCGTGAAGTAAATCTTGGTTCTCGATCAGAAACTATGGATACCGGCATACCATGCAGTCTTACAATCTCGTTTATGTACATACGAGCAAGACGTTCAAGTGTATAAGTTTCTCGTATCGGTAAGAAATGAGCAGACTTGGTCAATCTATCAACAATAACCCAAATCACATCTATGCCTTGAGAAACCTTAGGAAGACCGGTAACGAAATCCATGGTAATGTGCTCCCACTTCCATTCTGGAATTTCAAGTGGTTGCAATGGACCTTTTGGTACTTGATGCTCCACTTTAACTCGTTGACAAGTTAGACACCTTGAGATAAACAACGCTATCTCTCTCTTTATATTGCTCCACCAAAATGTATGACGAATATCATGATACATTTTGGTACTCCCAGGATGGATTGCAAACGGTGTATTGTGCGCCTCCATCATGATTTTATACTTTAAATCAGGGTCATTAGGAACACAAATTCTGGATTTGACTCGAAGTATTCCTTCTTCATCGATTCTTACTTCCGGCATAGCACCTTCTTGCATTTTCTCCCTCATACGCATCAGCTCCAGGTCTGTAGCTTGAGCAGCTTTAACTTTAACGATTAAAGTCGGTTCTACTCGTATATTCGCCATCGTCACATGCGTCCCTGGAGTCTTTAACTCTATCTCCATCCTTTGCAAGTCACACAAAATGGGCCCTTGCGTTGACAATATCGCACTCGTACTTGCATGTGATCTTCTACTCAATGCGTCAGCTACCACGTTTGCTTTTCCAGGATGGTATTGGATGGTATGATCATAATCTTTCAACAGTTCAAGCCAACGTCGTTGTCGCATGTTGAGTTCCTTTTGAGTGAAGAAATATTTGAGGCTTTTATGATCCGTAAAGATCTCCACTTTCTCCCCATACAAGTAATGCCTCCAAATTTTAAGTGCAAAGACAACAGCTGCCAACTCTAGATCATGAGTAGGATAATTCTTCTCATATTCTTTGAGTTGTCGCGAGGCATAGGCTATGACTTTTCCATGTTGCATGAGAACACATCCCAGCCCTTTGCCCGAAGCATCACTGTAGATGACAAATCCCTCCGAGCCAGATGGTATTGTCAGAACAGGTGCTGAAATGAGTCTCCTCTTGATTTCTTGAAAACTCCTCTCACATTCTTAGCTCCAACCGAACTTTGTATCTTTCTGAGTCAGCTGAGTCAATGGAGTAGCGATTCGAGAAAATCCTTCCACGAATCTCCGATAATAACCAGCTAAACCGAGAAAGCTACGTACTTCGGTCACTAATTTAGGTTTCTCCCAGCTTTGAATAGCTTCAATCTTTGCTGGGTCAACAGATATTCCATGACTTGATACCACGTGCCCAAGGAATGCTATTTACTCAAGCCAGGACTCGCATTTCTTCAACTTGGCATAAAGTTTATATTCACGAAGCTTTTGGAGTGTCATCCTCAAGTGTTGTTCATGATCTTCACGGCTTTTGGAATAAATAAGGATGTCATCAATAAAGACGACCACAAAGTGATCCAAATATTCCTTGAATACTCGGTTCATCATATCCATGAAGGCAGCAGGAGCATTAGTCAATCCAAAGGACATGACTAGGAATTCATAATGCTCGTACCGAGTTCTGAAAGCCGTCTTTGGAATGTCATCGGTTCTAATCTTCAATTGGTGATACCCGGAACGAAGATCGATCTTTGAAAAGAATTTGGCTCCTTGCAACTGGTCAAATAAATCATCAATTCGTGGTAATGGATACCTATTTTTGATGGTGACATGATTCAACTCCCGATAATCAATACAAAGTCGCATACTCCCATCTTTCTTCTTCACGAATAGAACAGGAGCACCCCAAGGAGAAGTACTAGGACGAATAAAGCCAATGTCTAACAATTCCTGCAGCTGGGTTTTTAACTCCTGAAGTTCAATAGGAGCCATTCGATATGGGGCTTTAGAAATGGGTTTTGTACCGGGTTCAAGGTCGATACAAAATTCAATCTCACGCTCTGGGGGTAAACCAGGAAGTTCTTCGGGGAATACGTCAGGAAATTCATTAACAATAGAAATATCGTTCAAAACTGACGTATTTTTGTTTAAATCTGTGACATGAGCTAAGAAAGCTTGACATCCGTTTTTCAATAAACGAATAGCTTTATGGCTTGAGATGACCATGATTGATTTTAATGGTTTGGTCCCTTGAATTCGCATAATAGGTTGATTAGGAATATTAAGGCTAACAACCTTACGAAAACAATCAATTTTTGCATGATGAGTAGTTAACCAATCAATCCCTAGAATCACGTCAAATGCAAGTATTTTCAATGAAATAAGATCTACAGGTAATGTGAGGGTACCGATTTGAACCAAACAAGACTTATAAACAGTGGATGTAATGAAGGTTTCTCCCAACGGAGTTTCCACAGATAAGTCCAAGTCCAATTTCTCCGGAGTCAAATTTAATCGATGAGCGCAAGTAGGAGAAATAAAAGAATGGGTAGAACCGGTATCAAATAAAGTATAGATTTCGTTAGAGTTTATGATAAGCTTACCCGTGATGACCTCATTCGGGTTCCTTGCTTTCTGGGAGGTCACAACAAACGCTCTCCCTTGCACTACCGGCTTTGACCTTTCTGGGACGGCCTTTGGTGCCTCCATCCTAGCTGAATTTGTCTTTGGTAAACGACAAAATCGGGTCAAGTGACCTTCTCTTCCACAATTATAACATGATTTGGACGGCATCGCGCAATTTGGACTGATGTGTCCCTACCCTCCGCATTTGAAGCATATGATAGGTGGTCTTTCTCCTTCCTTAACAACGGGTGCTGGTGTTGACGTCTTTCCATCATTGTTGAATCTCCTCTTTTTGAAATGTCCATTCTTATTGTTTTGGCCCTGATTACCACCGAAGTGGTAACCATTTCTGGCCTGCTGATTCCCTCCACGCTTGTTGTCACCGCTTCGATGACCACTCTCGCTGGTATTATAATTTTGTCGGCTGCTCTCTTTTAGTTGAGTTGACTCGTTATCGCGCTCCACTAACTGAGCCCTATTTACAACATCTGAATACAAACACAGTTTATGAGAAATAAGATGTTGACGTATCTCCGGCTTCAAACCTCTTAAAAACATTCGCGTCATTCTCTCTTCATTATCCACTAAGTGGGACGCAAACCGTGATAACTCTGCAAATTTTGCCTCGTATTGCGACACGGTCATATTATTTTGTTCCAACTTAATAAACTCCACCTCCTTCATGTGGCGAATACTTTCGGGAAAGTATTTGTCATTGAACAGCTCCTGGAACTTCTCCCAAGATATCTTAAGTACAGCAGGTTGAGTACGTTTTACCGATTCCCACCAATAATCTGCCTCTCCGCGTAACATAAAGGCGGCAAAGGGAACCTTTTGCTCCTCGGAGCATCCCAAGACATCAAATATCTTGGTCATCTGCTTTATCCATGTTTCCGCCATAAGTGGTTTTGGCTCTCCCTTAAACTCCGGTGGTCCCAGCTCCTTGAACTGTTTAGCGGTGACCGCCCGAGAGTTTCCCGTGTTTCCATCTACGTTTTGGACAGGAGTTGCTCTCGCCTGCTGTTGCATGAATTGCATAAAACCTCTGAACATTTGATTATTCGTCATTTGGTCAGTGTTGTTGTTTGCATGAGGATTTTCGCCTTCCTGATGCACATTATCCTGATTATTGATATGTGGTGAATCAACGATCGCCTGTGCTCCATTGCCATTCTCAACATTCTCAAATGTCATTTTCAGATACTGTCACAAAACAAAAGGTTAATTGACATGTAACATATTATCCCTATATTCTGACCGACCAATAAAATAACACATAAACTTAGGTAGGTCATACTAGCGAAGGAATTCTTCGTCTATCCCCTCCTTGTACTATTCTCACATCTTAGCCAGGGATCATATCCCTAAGCTCTGATACCAACTGTGACGCCCCCAAAATTAGGTATACATCACCCATCTTGAGTCGCCAGATACATGGTACAGAATTCAAATACAACTTACTAATACAACTGTCGTGTACAATACGACAAAACATAACTGTGAGTTTGAATACAATTATTGTCTACTAGAGATCATACAAACTCAAAAAGAGTCCTCAATACAATTATTGTCAAACTATTTAACAAAATAGTGAGGACTACTAATACTATTCTCTGGTCCATCACTCCGTTCCCCGACTCGTCCCAGCTATATTCTCATTTCCTGAAGAGAACATTGAAAGAAAGGGTGAGCTCAACTAGCCTAGTAAGAAATATTATGACTAAGATAATGCAGAATAAATTATCATTAGCCTTCAACAGTGTTAAACTGATAAAATACAATAACCATCAAGTTTAACTGCAGCGGAACCAGCAATCCATTAAAAGAGTCAAGTAGAAAATAAAAACTACTATCTTTTATGATTTAAAAGGTTTTTCATCATCGTTATAGCTGAGACTCAGCTTAATAAATATTCCACATCATCGAATCACCCCCGCACTACGGCCAAGGATATTCTTTAGTATCACGACCACAATTATTCATGCACTACGGCCAAGAATATTTGTGTATTCATTAATGGTCATGATCATGCCAACAACTGTCCATCAATGCACTACGGGCCAATGAGGATTTTTAATTTTTTTACATCATTTGTAATATTACGGTCATGATTACACCGAATAATCTCTGGTCATAATCATACCAAGTCCATCTATGCACTACAGGCCACAGATGACTTTCAATAAAATATAAACATGAGGATGATGACAATGATATAAGAATTCAATAAAACAAGTTCAAGAATTATTTTATCCAGGAATTATTAACGTCCAAATTGTTAACACGATACTGTTTTGTGGTGTAAAATTCAAGAATGCTCAGAAGAATATTTCCATGAAAAGATACTGGATGAAGCGCAAATATCAAGGATATTCTACTAATTTCATGGAGTATAGAAGTCAAAGTTTTATCCAACTGAGTATAATAAAGAATAGAATAACAAAAGAAATCACCATGCATGCGATAGACCGCAAAGGCAGGTTATTCCAACAGAATAATAATAACGGAACCAGGTCAGGTGAAATTCACACCGACAGGATGTTCCAACAGAATAATAAATGCGGAATAGTAAATGATGGAACCAGGTCCGGCGTATAGCACAGACAGGATATTCTGACAGAAATGTAAAGACGGAATAGTAAATGGAACCAGGTCCGGCGTATAGCACAGACAGGATATTCCGACAGAAATATAAAGACAGAATAGTAAATGGATGTCACCAAGTATAGGGTATTCCGCGTATACCGGTTATTCCAACAGAATAATAATGAATGGAATAACATAAGGATTTCACCAAGTATAGGGTATACCGCGTATACAGGTCAAGTATAGGGTATGCCACTTTTACAGGTTATTCCAACAGAATAACAAAGAATGGAATAACATAAGTTCTCTTCAAGAAGAAAGAATAACACTCCTTACTTTATTTAGGAGATTGAATACTGCAGTAGCGTAGTAACCGAATACTCTTCTTCTTTCTCTCTTATTCTCTCTATACTTTCTCTCTCTATAGCTTGAGCGAATTCGTAAAAAATAATGAAGCCCTAGGCCTCTATTTATAGAAGATTTATTACTATTTACGAAAGTATTTACAATTTACGAAGGTAATTACTATTTACGAAGGTAATTACTATTTAGGAAGGTAATTACTATTGATGAAGGTAATTACTATTTACGAAGGTAATTACTATTTATGAAAAAGACTCTTAGATGATGACATATGGCCCCCCATAAATAATTAAACTTACCACAAACGTCTAATAATAGACTCTTTATATACATCAAGGATTGAATAAAAATTACCAATAATCATTTTATTTTTTAATCAACACATATAATCTTTCAACAATTATTAATCATTTATAACTTGTCGTCTCAATTATTGTTTAAATAATATAACATATTATACAGATGATACTGTGACAATAATTGAATCAATAATATAAGAGATGATGCAGCAATTATTGTAGCAATAATTGAGTATAGCTGAGTGACTTCTCACGTAAGCATCAATAATCAATACCGTGTGCTACTATGCAACAACGCGTATTACTGTACTTTTACTACCGAGTAATTCAACAGTTTTAACGGTAACACCTCCGCCGTTATTTTATAGAAAGATAATTTTGTCGTTTTTCTAACTACAACAATACTTCCATTGTGGGGTCCACCAATGATTGTGCCATCGTACGAATATTCCCCGACAAAAAGAATATTCCCCGACCAAACGAATATTTTATAACAACTTGCGTACTTTGCAAAATTTATAAATATTACCCACAACTATATATTTTAACAAATTTATTCCATAATATTCAAAAATAATAATTATGAAAATTCATCTTTATTTATAAAAACTGGGGTCTCACACTTCAAATATGTAATAATGATAACCATCAATAAGGCATTAAATACGATTCTCAACATAGAATCAAAATAATCAAAACCTAAAATTCGAATCAACCTAAATGGTCAAAGGCAAAAATCTCATCACACTAGCCTTGAATCACCCCTGCAAACCTGCCGGAAGAAAAACACAGCATGAGCCAATTGCCCAGTACGAATATAGATATACAAAAGATATACAACTAATATACGAAAATAACTGAGACAAAATACTGAACAAAGCCTCAAGTGCAAATACGAACGAAAATATAATATCCAAAGATTTAAATAGAATATATCTGAATCAACGTAATGAATATATCTGAATCAACGTAATTGACGAAACCAATAAAAGAATAAAGAAATAACGAACTGAAGTAACTAACTCAATGACTTGAACTGAACTGAAACCAACAAAACTAATCCATTAAAATAATTGGCTGAAACAAATGGCTGGGGTTATTTCATACCGATTGAGCTCAGAAATGTACCTTGCCACATTGGCAAGTCAAAACAATGCCACACAGGCAAGTCAAATGATGCCACACAGGCAAGTCAAAACCATGCCACACAGGCAAGTCAAAATAATGCCACACAGGCAAATCACACATTGGACCGCGAATCCAAATGTATGCAAATTGGATAGGTGTGTTTGGCACAACATCACCAATCCGCAGAACAGAAAACTAGGGTTAACCCATACGCCTCCCACAACAAAACACCAAATGGCCCATTTACTCCGGAGCCCAAAATGGAGACGCCGTGGACTAATCACACTGTCACGGAAAGTGTCATGTCTCTCGTGCCAAGACGACATGCCTGTGGTACCCCCACAGGTGGTTATAGCTCAGGTATACCCTACGGTATATTCTAACAAAATACCATGTCACAACACATGCGACATAATACCAACAAAAACGTTCTATATGTACATGTTGAACCAAATCAAATTATGGTCACGGGGTCTCAAAAGAAGGTAGCAACATGTACCGCTCTACAATTATTAAAAATAAATACTAAACATGATATCCTAATTCAAAGAGTACAAATACGAGTCCAAGGTGTCAACTCCAAAATGAAACAAATATATGAATTTCACAAGAATAATTATGTGAAATAATAATAGAATTTCGAAATAAGGGACAAAATGAACAAATCAAATTTAACAAGAATGTCGCTGAAAGAGTACGAAATCCGTACCTGAATATAATACTGAAATAATTCACCGAACTCAAATATTACACCGCTAGACCTCCTCAATCCGATCTATATAATTATAAAAAAATAATACAAGATCATTAATTAAATTACCAAAATATAAATATTTTTATATTTTATGAATTTAAAAAAAATCAATATTAGTACACGAATATTATTAAATATAAAACAATTATGTTTTAATATATATAATATTATCTCTTAATGTATTAATATTAAAATATTAAATAACACGATTACCTCCTAATTTGGTTGAGACCTCCTGATCAGTGTATGCAAGCCATTATTCAAGTCTTTTTAACATATACAACCTATTGACTATGACTATGCATATTATGATATATACATATATATGATGGATGCAAATTATATTATAATACTTAGTTTAGTCACTTGAACATACACAAAAAGCATCAGGCATTCACCTTTCATAATTAAAATCTTGAATTCACGGCACTGCACCGTACATTTGTATACACACTGCTTGCGAACTCACTCATTAACAATTTAATTTCTCATCTAATATATAATTTATCACATATTCTTATACTATAGCAACACGCTAGATTAAACAAATGACGACACAATTAAATCTCTAAAACAGATTGTAATCACACACAAAAAAATAAATTATTTAATATATATAAAAAAATCCAATGAATACCTTTTTGAGATGCGATTATGATTAATATAGTCTCACAATCTCCTTTCCAAATTTTCCTTTTTATCCCACAGCCTTTCTTCTTCCTCTTCCTTTTCTTTATTTACTGTAGTATCAATATTTAAGAAACCCTACTTACTATATTAAAGATACTCTTATTATAATTTGGTTTTCAACCCAACAATTTGAATTGGGCTCAAATAGTTTAACAAACCCAAACTTAAATACTTAAAAATTAATTTGACCCAATTACTAAAATGCCCAAATTAATGTAACCACATATTTATTATAGTCAACATAAATTAAATACTATTTTGACCAAAACTGCCAAACATAAGAAAAGTTCAATTTTACTAAGTTAATTATTCATCACTTATTAATACTTATTAGCCCAAATTAATTAAATAACAAGTTTGACTCATATAAAAGAAAAGTCCAAACAATATGTTTTAAGAATATAAATTATTATTTAATTTTTTTGGGTATTACATACATAGTAGCACACGGTATTGATTATTGATGATTATGTGATAAGTCACTCAGTTTTGTTTTATTGATATTATTAATGTAATAAAATAGAAAAGTTTTTTTATATAAAACAAAATACTTTTATAAAGTTATTCGTTTTATTAGGCTAATAGTAAAATCTTTTTATATAAAGCAGAATACTTTTATAAAGTTATCTGTTTTATTAGACAATAATTAGAATATATTATATTTTATTATGCATAGTATTTGCATAGTGCCTGCATAGTATTTGTATAGTAAAATCTTTTATAAAGTTATTCGTTTTATTAGATTATAAATAGAATATATTATATTTTATTTAAAATATTTTTCTTTAAATATGGACCATTAGATTAAAGTAAATCAATCTGGATCGTTCATGAGTTAGTTACTATGCAGTCCATTTTTCTATAAATAGAAGCTCATTCCTTCATTATTTCTTACGAATTCATTGAAACTCTAGAGAGATAAACTATAGAGAGAGAGAAGAAAAGTATTTTGCTACTTCACTACTCATATATCCAGTACTCTTCTTCTTAAGGTAGGGGATATTATTTGTTATACTCATAAGGGGTATTATTTCTTTTGTATTCATGAAGAGAACTTCTGTTATTCCATTATTTATTATTCTGTTGGAATAATCTGTATACGCGGGCTACCCTATACTTGGTGAAATTCTTCTGTTATTCCATTCTTTATTATTCTGTTGGAATATCCTGTCTGTGCGTTTTACGCCGGACCTGGTTCCATTCTTTATTATTATGTTGGAATATCCTGTCTGTACGTTTTACGCCGGACCTAGTTCCGTTATTTATTATTTTGTTAGAATATCCTGTCAGTGCGTATTATGCCTGACCTGGTTCCGTTATTTAGTATTCTGTTGGAATAACCTGTTTATGCAAAGTACCGCATGCATGGTGATTTCTGCTGTTATTCCATTCTTTATTATTCTGTTGGAACATCATGGCGGTGCGAATTTCGCCTGACCTAGTTCCGTTATTTATTATCTTGTTGGAATAACTTGTCTATGCGAAGTACTACATGCATGGTGATTTCTTTTGTTATTCCATTCTTTATTATACTCAGTTGGTTAAAGTTTTGACTTCTATACTCCATGAAATTAGTGGAATATCCTTGATATTTGTGCTTCATCCAGTATCTTTTCATGGAAATATTCTTTTGAGCATTCTTGAATTTTACTCCACAAAGAAGTATCATGTTGACAATTTGGACGTTATTAGTTCCTAGATAAATTAATTCTTGAACTTATTTTATTGAATTCTTATATCATTGTCATCATCCTCATGTTTATATTATGTTGAAAGTCATCTGTGGCCTGTAGTGCATAGATGGACTTGGTATAATTATGACCGGGATTATTCGGTATAATCATGACCGTAATGTTATAAATGATGTGGAAAAAGTCATCTGTGGCCTGTAGTGCATAGATGAACTTGGTATGATTATGACCGGGGATTATTCGGTATAATCATGACTGTAATGTTACAAATGATGTGGAAAAAAATCCTCATTGGCCCGTAGTGCATTGATGGACAGTTTTTGGTATGATTATGGCTATGAATTCTCTTCGACCAAGGGTGCAAAGATGAATTGTTTTATGGCATGATCAGGACCGTTGATGAAAACATGATTATCTTTGGCCCGTAGTGCATGTATAATTCGTGGTCGTGATACTAATGAATATCCTTGGCCTGTAGTGCAGGGATGATTCGATGATGTGGATTAATTATTAAGCTGATTCTCAGTGATGAAATATTAATTCATGGATGTGATAATAATGAATATCTTTGGCCGTAGTGCATGGATAATTCATGGATGTGATACTAACGAATATCCTTGGCCGTAGCGCATGGATAATTTGATGATGTGGATTATTTATTAAGCTGAGTCTCAGCGATAAAATATTGGTTATACACTTTTAATTTGTAGAAGATAGTAGATATCATGCTTTACTTAACTTTTCTAAAATACAGTTGTATGTCTCTGGCTTGTAGTGCAAAGATGAATTGTTAATGAATATCTTTGGCCGTAGTACAAAGATGAATTTATTAGTATGATTATGAACAAGAATTGTGATTTGGTATAACCATGATTTTTGATGTTTCAGGTGAAGATAGGTGATGAAAATTATCTTCGTCCTGAGTGCGAAGAGGAATTTAGAATCACAATTATGATTATGAGTTACTCATATGATTGTGGACAGGAATTGTTGATTGATGTTACAGGGATAAAACATTATTGGTGGACTTTTAACATGGAGAAAATAATAGACCTGATGATTTATTTGACTCTTCTAATGGATTGCTCGTTCCGCTGCAACTATGGTTGAAAACTTTTATCATCTACCATATGTTCTAAATCTCTGATTTATTGATGATGAAGGCTATTGATAGTGTAAATTAGCTTTAGTTATGATATTCTTTACTGGGCTAGTTGTGCTCACCCTTTCTGCTTCACAATTCCTTTCAGGTAATAAGAGTGTTGCCGGGTCGAGTAGGGATAACATGGGAATAGAACAGTGGTCTCTAGCTGTGGAGGTTCTCCCTAAACAGTATAGAAAAGTGTGTTGTATTCTATACATCATTTAGTAGTTATATTTGGTGAATCAAATAGGTTGAGGCGAACCCAACTTTGGAAGAGTATTTTTCCACTATCATACAAGATGTCTAATGACATACAACCTCGTGTTCTCATAAGACATGGTTGTGCACATCCACTTGCTGAATATATCTACGAGCACTACCTATATGATCTTGGGGTTTATGTGAAATATAATTTTTAATTGGAGACAACAAAGATATTTATATGTCAAGAGAAGACTCACCATTGGAAAGAAGATGATAGTAATCTTCTTGTTTTTCTTTGGGGACTTTTGGGTCAACCAATGATAATTCTGTAGAGATATGATATCTATCATAACCAAGACGCATGGCCTCCCATGTACGAAGGTTTCCTTGAGCACTTCCCAAAGATTTTAATTTCTAAAACAGTTTTTGACTATACTTTTATGTAAAGTATCATTGTAAGGTTGTGGTCGAGGTACCATGAGAGTTACATACATTTGTATTAAAACTCATAGTTAACTGTGGTCGTATTCTATACGACAGCTCAACAGTTGTATAAATTAAGATTGTATTTGAATTTTATACCATGTATCTGGCGACTAGGAATGGGTGATGTATACCTAATTTTGGGGGCGTCACACAACCGAACTAACTCTACGAATAATGTATGTATGATTATGAATATATCAATGAAGGGGATCTTTTACTTATTCCGATGTGCTTGAAAAGATTCTTATGTTTGTCATATGCTAAATTATGAGCAATACAAAGTAAACCAGAAAAGTATTTGAAATTAAAAAGGATCTATTCAACCCCCCCTTCTAGATCTATTGTGCCCACTTGGAACTAACAAATTTGTATATATATATATATATATAGATGGATACATCGATGGATTTATATGGATGTTGGTTTATTTATAATTATTGTTGTGCGTTGGGATATAAAGCATGTACAAAACAGGTATATTTTTTGTGAAATCCACAAAATAGCCATTTTTTTAATGTTAGTATTAGCGACCGCATGCGATTGCTAGGAACTTTTAGCGACCGGAACTGAATATAATTTTTTTTCCTATTAACGGTCGTTTGCGGTCGCTAATATCAGTCGTTGACACGTGGCTCCACGTCATTCTGAAGGTTGACTCAGGTACTTAAACTGGCGACCGTATCCGTCGCTAATAGTGGTCGCGGATAAGTTGGTCGCTGATGGTGGTCACTGATGGACAATTAACGACCAAAAAAACTACGACTAATATCAGCGATATATCGAAGGCGGTCACAGATTGATATCTGCGACCGCAGTCGGTCGCAGATGAGCATTTTTCTTGTAATAAGAGACCGTTCAAATGGCTATGATGTAGCATCACATCCATGTCATTGAAACATATGAAGCTAGGGATGAAACTAGATGGAAATACTTGAAGGAACAACTTATTAAATTAGATGTCAATGTCTAAGTGAAGCCTAGTTTTATTGATGCTTCTTCTCTCTTTTCTTGTAAGGAACCTGCATATTTGAAAGGATAATGCAAAATATGTTCTTAATCTTGATGTCAACTCTGCCCACTATTATTCCAAAGTTCAATCCAGGACTGTTCCTAAGCACGGGCGGGAGGGTCGACCGCTGACCCCAATTTATATATATATATATATATATATATATATATATATATATATATATATATATATATATATATATATAAGATTTTGAACATTTGATTAAAGATTTTGGCTCTAAGAATACTAGAAAAAATATCTTTCAATGAATGTATCTCATATATTTTGTTGTAGTCGAACTATTTAGTCGAACTTAGCTTCTTATATATTTTGCTATAGTGGAAGTTCTCATATATTTTGTTATAATTAAACGGTTATGTTTTAAGCTCCGAAAAGACACTTTTTTGAATACAAGTCTTGTTTTCATTTTTCGCCCTGGGCCACCAAAATCTTAGGAACGGGCCTGACTCAATCCAGAGTTAGTATCCTCTTTTAGATATGGTCCTCAAAGTTTAGACATTCTTGTGTTTGTTTTAGTTCAAGTGCTAGCTTTGGAATTCAAGCAGATAAAAAAAAACGTGATTCTGAAGTATTTGAGAAAGGAATTAAACGATGTTAATTTGCAAGCAGCTCCATCCCAAGCTGAATTTCTGTGTAAAAATTATAAGATAAATTAGGAGAAATTAATGCCCGAAGTGAAGGAGACCCTTCTAGCCAAGTTTGGCAATGCAGCTTCTGAAGAAGCAGAACTGAAAGAACAGCTTTTACTACTATGCCGAAGCAGAAGTTAAGTTAAATATGCATTTGAGAATTCATTTAACTATTTTTACAGCCCTCTTAGTTTCTTTGAATTATTTGTGGTGTGTGATATAAGAGTAGAATTTTAGCTCTGTTAGGTGTACCTAAATTGGTTAGCTCAACCATTACTCTCTGTCCTTTTATAATCACTCACAACTATTGCTTTTTACCCGGTCAAGTAACCAATCAAGCTTGATCAAGATTCTCCCTCTTTATGATATGATTAAAATCCAATAATCCAACAATAAATTGACTAGGCAGCTAAAATTTAGATGCAAACAAATGTCAGGTTATTCAGATAAAATTTTGCTATTGCCACACTTGATAATATGCCATTGAATTAAGATATGTATGAAAATGCAAAATCTCCAAATAACATGTTTATCGGAACAAATTTCGACTAAGATGCAAATACTCGTGTCCAATTACAAATAGGTGAAATCTTAAAACACTGATGTCTATTTATCGGTTTTTCATTCATAATTAAGATGCTTCACATAACTATAATCTACACACCAAACAATGTGCGCTTGACATGCACCCTGTTGGAGTGACCATTAGTCTAATCCGCATAAGTATGAGTCATTTCTAACAACATATTCAGACATAAATTATACTTGAATAACAACGAATCTCATAAATGATTAGATGCAAAAAAAATTACATACAAGAATGTGCAAGGTAGAAAATAATCCAAAAATAAAAAAATCTTGAAATTCCAGTTAAGCTAATCGTCGCGGATCAGTAACATTAATTCTCCAATGCTCATCAGGTAATCCCATTTTCCCAGCCAACTTCCTGTCCCACTGCAACTCAATCTTCCTCTGATTCGATAACCCGCAGAACTTGTGCAACCCTTCATCCATGGCATCATGAAGCTTCCACCACCTCTGGTGGGCGATATCGCTCGCGTAAACCCTTTGCTCACCAATATCCCAATTACAATCATAGTCCCTATAACAAAGCCATGGCTTCAACCCCAAGTAATGAATAGCATACAATTTTGGAGGATCCGACCCGAATAGTTGGTTCTTTACACCAGCTTCAATTGTATTATTTGACCAAAAGTTCTTTAAAAAATTGACTCTCCTTGGCAACCTATGCCACCAAACAAAAACTTCGTTGAGGAACCCTTGGTCACCGCCATTGTACGATACGATTTCTTTTGTACGTTGCATGAATATACGGAATGTACAATTTGACGGGGCAATGACCATGATACCCGAATTGAATATTGACCCGTCATTTCCACTCGCGGATAGCTGAGGAAAATGGAAGAGAATGTCGATGTTACGCAAAACGATGATATCTGCGTCAATGAAAATGATCTTGTCATATTCAGTGAGCTGCCATAATCTGAACTTGCTGTAGTTGTACTCATTGTATGAGTTTTTTTCAGCTTTTGGGTTTCGGATCCTCTTGATCATTCGGATCTTCCACCTGGCCGAGGCGAGGGCCTGGCGTTTGGGTTTGGAGATGGAGCTGTCCATTAGAAGAATAAGGTCGCGTTTGGTACCGGTTTTGAGGAGAGACTGTGCAAGGGTGATTGCGCCACAAACATAGGATTCGGAGGAATGGAGGACAGTGGCGTAGGCTTCTCGTTTTACCGTCTTGGTGCTGCGTTCAATCTTTGACACATCATAAACCTCGTCTATTCCTGAAAGTTTATTGAAAAAGCAAGAGAACCTATTATATTTCCATGCATCTAAAAAATTAACATGAATAGTGGATGGGTCGAGAGACTCGTGTAAAAATATCATTTTAACATGTGAAAAAAACAATTTCTAAAAACAATATTTGTAACCACTCAACTAAAAGTTATTCGTACTAATATTAAATATTTTGTTGTATTTTAGAAAAATATCATATATATTAGACACATCAATTACTCATGTGTATTTATATTACTTTTGTTTCTAAGTCATTGTGTCTACTCGCAATAGAAATCGACATACAATCTATCTAACAAAATACAACTAATTTTGAATTTCTCGTTCACCCTAATAAATCAATCTAAGTTTGGGATAAATTTTACGAGACACAACTAGTATATATATTTATATATATAGGACTCCGAAAACTATAGAGATAGTACTGTACCTTTTCCCCAAAGAGGCAAAGCCAAATTGCATGAGCCAACCGGCAGTGAAACCTTCTGCTCCAACTTTACCATCTCCGGCTCAAAAAACCACCAGTCGCCTTCGTGTTTCCCCAAATCATCGCACGGAAACAGCTCCAACATAGGCCTACACTTGCTCAAAAACACCACTTTTGTCCTTTTCTTCCAATCCCTCCTCCCTTTCTTCACCGCCAACTTTGCCGCTATCAGATGCACTTGCAGCCTAAAAACTTCCCTCGCCCACCCTTCTTCTGGCCACTTGCATGGCAATTTCGCCACTATCATGTCCATATATCCATAATTTTCGATATTTGGCAATGGAATTTCGGGACACAATGGACCATCAATCTCTTCTTCCTCATCAATCCATTCAGGAAACAAGTCCTTCCATTCAAATAACTCGGAAACTTGCTCAAAGTAAATCGGAAAAATTTGCCCCTGCATTTTCCATTCACTCACATTCTCTCCTTCCATATTCACCATCCCAATCTTCATTCCTCTTCCCATTTCTTTCAAGAAACTCGGTTTCTCTCTTCTAATCAAATTCATTTCATTTGATTCTGATTCATGACTTTTTGGCGGTTCTTCCAAGATTGCCTTCATCTTAATCCCTTTATCTACCTAAACAAAAAGGAAAATGATATATATGTTGGATGTGAATTGTGAGTAACGTGAAACTGTAGGCGATAAAAAAACAGACATGTAAATCACATACATCTGTATTTAATATCGACATTAATTTCTCGTCATACACAACAACACTCTAAATAACCAGATGGGTAATCAAGAAAACGAATCTTATCAAGTTCTTGGAAGCAAGAACTTGTTAGATTTGGTAAATACAATTGACAAGATACTTGAGGCAGCTCACCTTACCTTGTGATGGCATTCGCGCAGGGAGCACCTAACAAGCGATGCTGCATTTTCGTGATAGACAGAAGAAGATGGCCAGAGAAGAAGAGTAGCATAGACTACTAGGAAGAAAGCCAGGAAAATGAGATTGATTCTAGTGACCAGAGCTTTTGACGGAGAGTTCATCATTAATTTTTCCTCCAAACACCACAAGGCAAAGAGAGAGCTATATTTAATAGACAGCACTAGAGAGAACTGATCATATATATTTATCAACTAGCTAATACCCCTATGTTTTTTATATAAATATTTTGAATGGTATTTGTCAAGTATTAGTATATGATTATATATAGCATATACTTATATAAGAAGGGGCATGGTTGAAGTTGTTAGATGCAAGAGGATGGGAAAATGGAGTAAAATTCAAATGGAAGTAATTTAAAACCACTTGGAGTTTGGATTTTCCTTTCCTTTGAGACAAAAAGGATAGGACAAAATGAGGTTATAGTAATCTAAGTATATGATGTTATTTTTTTAATTTCTAGAAATACTTTTATGATATCCAAAGGACCCTTTTCGAGTTATTTCTAGATCTCACTGCAAAAAAAAAATATTTATTTTTGACGGAATAAATTCGTTTATTTTCTACGAAAAAATCTACTGAAAATAATTTTGTCAAAAATAAGAGCGATTTGTTGGAAATAATAGGGTGTGTCGAAAATATACTTTTTTTATATAGTGGATCTCATGACCCAAAATAACAAAAATAAAATAAAATTTAATAATATTTTAAGCCATTTATATAAGGGACTATTCTTTTGTACACTTATTAATGGAACATATATTTGGGCAAGAATTAATGTCCTAGTCTCATAATGTAAGTGACACGCTAGAACGATTAATGATTCAAGCATTTAAATTCATAGAAAAAGGTCAGTTTAAACTTGGTATTAAGAGTGACTAATCATATTTTAATCAATTTTCATGTAAAATATAAAAGCTTAAATTAGGAGGCTTATGGAGTTCTTGTGCTTAATTTGGAAGGCAAGATAGGGATAGAATGGTCAAGTTATATATATATATATATACAAAAAATTCTCTAGTGAACCGGAGAAAATGAACCGGCTATAACGGACGGTTCATCCGTCGCTAAATAGACCGGTATATCGACGTTACAAACCGTTGTCATAACTATAGTTACGTTTCGACTTTTTATGCTATAACGACGGTCAATCCGTCGCTATAATAATTACACTAACGAACCAATATGTTGACTAATCAGAATATATACATATATATAGGGGATAAAGCTAACCATAATGATTTGTGGTAGAAATCCTATAGGAGAAACAGGTAATAAAGCACAACTACTATAGTTGGCCTGTCAACTTCTTATGTGCAATGAAGTGTCCCTTTTAGCTGTTCCAAATTTATAAAGTTTCACCAATTCTTCACTATTTTTTTTAAAAATATTTTTTTATGTAACTATTTGTATATAGTCTTTTGGTTGGATAATTACAACTTACCAAAAATCCATTATTAACACATGTTTCCATGACGATTAAGTTAAACTTAGAAGAGCATAGCTGATAAGTAATTTCTCAGTGTTACATTTTGTATAATTTAGAAATAATTCCAAACTTTTTAAATGTAAAAAGACCACTTAAATGATGCACATAAGCTTGGGGTTAGCAAGATATATATTCTAATGGGTGAAAAGTCGTCAAATATTTTGACAATTCTTCGTGAATTTTAACTTATAACTAGAATTTTATCCGAACTTTTAGCGATAATTTAGTATATTTATTATACTGGTATGAACTAAAATATATGTTTACGAGCCTTTAGATTAAGTTAGAAAAATTAAGTTAGAATGAATCTGAACCTGTTCTTATGTTTTGTCAAATAAAGATTCAAAATAGGTTCTAGTTTTATTATATAGATGATTTAACTAATTTTTGGACTCTGAAAATAATATGTTATCCAAGTACTCCCTCTTCTATTAAAATAATTTTTTTATTTTCTTCTAAACGACTACGATATATTTCTCTCTATATATATACAATCCACTTTCTATGCATGCGGGTGGTATGTATGCGGACCACCTTTAGCGACGGACAAAACCTGTCGTTAAACTTGTTGACATAAGGTTAGAACCGGGCTATAGGAACACAACATTTCAAACCATATGACGACGAATTTAGCGATGATTTTGTCCGTCGCTAAAAGTGGTCCGGATACGGACCACCCGCATAAAAAGCTATATATATATATATATATATATATATATATATATATATATATATATATATATATATATATATATATCCCAATTTTTAACTTTTTGAATGTTGTAACCAAACTTGAGATCTTGTACCTAATTATAAAAAATAAAATAAAAAACTTGAGACGACTTTGTTCGCTCCGGTTTTACTCGTTTACACCCTTATTTGTGGCCAATTAAATCAGACCGTCCTTCTAGTTAATAACATTAACTTTATTCTAAAAATATAATAAATGATAACAGTTTGACTACCCTATCTGATTCTTAATTTCTCAACTTTTTTTGCTAGTCCAATTAATAAACCTAATAACTGCACACTTCCTGTCCCATAAAAATAATCATAAATAATTTTAAAATGTATTTTTATTTCATGTTTACTCCTAAAAATAGTAAAATATTATTAACATGATAATAAAATTGTAATAACAAGTTTAATAAATAAATATAAAGTCATTAAATTTATGATAATTCCTCGTTTCTCCCATGAGGCCAAAAATAAAATATAAAAAAAAACAAAAAATGTAAACTCTCATATTTTCAAAAGTAGTTGTTTACCAAATAATTATACTATATATATATATATATATATAGGGAAAAATATATGTACACAGCTGTGTATTACACAGTAGGCTATGCCGACGGTTTTTTGGGCTACAGCGACAGTTTTACCCGTCGTCATAGCTATTCTGGGCTATAGCGACAGTTTACCGTCGCTATAGCCCAAAAAATCTGTCGCCGTAGGCTTACTGTGTAATACACAGCTGTGTATATACATATAACCCATATATATATATATATATATATATATATATATATATATATATATAAGCAGCAGTTGGGGAGGGTGCGATCTTACACCCACATTGACAAGGAAAATGCACCGTTCATATTCTGCTAGCACAAGGTCAAGGTGCAACATTATTTAGCTATAATTGCACAAAGTCAACTCTTAATAATTATTTATCGCTCCGTTCTTTTTTACTTAATTTAAAAAAAAATATTAATGATCTAGTTTATCATATTATTTCTGCATTAAATATTAAATTGTTTATCTTTCACCTTTTTCAATGAATTTTGAAGGGTAATTTTTCGCAAATGAAACTTTTTTTTTTGTGAAATAAAGGGAGTATAGCATTCACCCACTCTACACAACAAACAAAAAGAAAAAAATAAATAAATTTTGCTTTGTTAAATACCAAAAAAAAAAGTCAAAACTCTTCTCTCTAAACAAAAGGATTAGCATTCAAGAAAAAATGGAAAACATAAATATTGCACACAATTTGGAACAGAGATCAACTTTTAATACAAGTGTACATAAATATACTGAGAGATGTACATATCTCCTCTATTATTAAGATGCACTGTTTTCCTATAAATGCTTACATATAACATAGCAGTGTTCATGGAATCATGAACACAGTATACAAATATACAACTGAACTAATTTAGATGCACCATTCAACTGGAAAATACCAATATCTTCCTTCAAAACTCATGATGCCCATTTGCCCATAATTAACCCGGAAAACCAGGAAAAAAAATCAACAAATTTCGATTTCTATCTTCCTTTGTAAAGTTCAATTCCATTCCATATATCCAGCACAAACAACAAAGTTCCTATAGAATGGAGCCCTATCTTCATGTCAAATTCACCTCCACACAAAAATTTTCAGCACCAAATAATCTTTCTGAAATCAAAGGGATAATACTATCAACCAATCCCTTGGACGTAGTTCTCTGGTCAGAATCATGTATTTATAAAAGATAACCAACAGAGGTGCAACGATATCTGTAATGATAGAAAATTTATGCCTTTTCACTCGCAAAACAGGAGAAGATGCAGCAGCTATTGTTCCGTATGCCAAATAAGATGGTTTGGATCCAACATACGATCAAAATGCTCGAGTAAGGAAATCACATTGCTTGATCCATAGTTTTGGTTAAATCCATCTGGTTCAAGGTGCTCGAAGATATATTAAGTATACCATTCTTTTTAATTACACTGGAATTGTTTCCTGTGCAAATAGCTCCAAGTCATGATATATTGATCTGTACAGTCATTCCAACAAGAGAGGACAGCCCAAAATCTTTTTCCTTGATTTTTCTCCATTTTATACAGATGGAAAACCGCAACTCACCTGAACAGTTGCAGGGCAAGCAATAGGGATTCTCCCTTTCCATTTTGAAATGGTTAAGAAATAATATGTTGGCGCCTTCATATATCAATTAGAGGAGGTGGCAGTTTCCAGAAATTCCACGAGTTAAAATCTTCCTGGAATCAAAGGGTAGAAGAAAATATAACTGAGTGGAATTTGAATCATACTAAAGTAACCAAACAGAGCTGATGCTATGAAGAGTGGATGGGCCAGTACGGCTGTTAAATACTGCGACCCTCACAATAGAAAATAAATTTTGATATTTTGTGGACAAACAATCAAACAAACAGAGAGAGAGAGAGAGTTCCACAAATGATTTTTCCTATAAAGTCTAAACCTAGTCAAATCTACTTAAACCAAGTTCAAAACAAGCTCAATTAAACATACTATGTACATAAAACTATTGAATAAAATTGTTTACATAAAGTTGGAGGGTAGGTTATAAACTGTGGGTATGTTTATTCCAAAATATTATGTAGTTTTTTATGTCATTAATTGATTGCATTTGTTATTCTTAATGGTCTAAATAGTTGAAATTTAGTGCCTTAAAAGTTACAAGAAACATTTATAAAATTTATATATTATAACTATGTATTTGATTGGAAAAAGTGACTAAAATCTATTGATAACACATTATATCTGTTCCTTAAGGCAAGGTGTGAATTGAAATAAAACAAATTCACGCCTCAGGGGTCCGCGACCATTACAATACGTGACTGCGATGATGGAGCGATTATTATTTAAAACTATAAAGGGAATCCAATAAACTCTAGAGCAAAAAAAAAATCAAGAACTTGTATCACTGAAAACCTTCAGGTAAAAAATAAGACCACTAGTTAACTTTTCTTTAATGAAGTGTCTGTCAATCTCAATATGCTTCTTTCTATCGTGTTGTACCAAGTCGTTTGCAATACTAATGGTTGCTTTATTCTCACAAAATAACTGCATAAATCTTTTAGTTGTAACACCCAAATCTTCTAGCAAATTTCGAAACCACATTAGTTCACATATACCCAATGCGATAGCTCGATATTCTGCCTCCACGGATTGTTTCTTATTGCCCCAAGTAACAAGATTGCCTCCAACAAATGAGCAGTTACCAGATATAGAACGACGATCCTCTATAGAGTTGGCCCAATCTGAGTCGGAGAATGCTTCAATTCTCATGACCATGTGACATGAACAATATACCTTTTCCAGGAGCAGACTTGAGATATCTCAGAATTCTGTAAACAGTTTTTATGTGACAATGTCGAAGATCATGCATATACTGATTTATTACTCCCACAACATAAGATATATCAATCGTCCCACTGAACATTAATATTTTTCTCTATCAATCGTTGATTCTGAGCCCCATACTAAACGATGATTAACTTCAATAGGAGAATCAACAGGCTTATATCCCAACATACCAACTTCTATTAGAAGATCAAGTACATATTTCCTTTGAGATAGAAATATCCCACTGGAAGATCTCGCAACTTAAATACCAAGGAAATATTTCAAAGGACCAAATCTTTGATCTCAAACTCTCTGGTCAATCTTGCTTTGAGATTTACTATCTCTTCTCTATTATCCCTTGTTACCCTAATGTCATCAACATAAACAATAAAAATAATAATCTTACCCTTTATTTGTTTGACAAATAGAGTATGATTTACTCGAGTCTACTTGTACCCAAACTTTATCATTGTTTTGTGGAATCTACCAAACCAGACTCTAAGAGATTCCTTTAGACCATACAGAGCCTTTCGCTACTTACAAACCTTACCAAGCAGATGAAGCAAAACCAGGAGATATTTCTATGTACACTTCCTCCTCCAAGTTATCATGAAGGAACACATTTTTTATGTCTAATTGCTGAAGATCTCAACCGAAGTTAGGTTCACATGAGACTATGGTATGAACAGAGTTCATCTTTGTCACAGGAGCAAATGTCTCCTGCTAATCAATCCCATGGGTTTGATTATACCCTTTGCAACTAGTCTGGCTTTAAGTCTCTCAACTGTCCCATCAGACTTTTGTCTGACTATATATACCCTCTTGCATCCAACTAGTTTTTTCCACAAGGAAGAATGACTAGTTCCCATGTATCATTCTTTTTTAGGGCATTCATCTCTTCTATCATAGCTTTTTTCCAGTGCTCATCGTTAATTGCTTCTTCCACCCCGGAGGAACATATATCGAAGACAAAGAAGAAACAAGGGAATGGTAGGATACATATAATTTATTATAGGATAAGAAATTAGAGATAGGATGTTGGGTACATGATCTAACCCCTTTTCTAAGAACAATAGGAAGATAAGTATCATCAGAAGAACAAGTAAGATTCTTACCATTAGCATTATTAGGAATAGGTTCTGAGCAGAGTTGTTGTAGTGGTGCAGAAATAGTGACTTTATTCTTGTCTTTTCGAACATAAGCCCTTAATTCAAGCTCATTTTGTCTAGCATGCGAATCTTGTGACTCCCCTTGTGAAGATTTATCAGAGACAACAACGGGAACAAGAGAAGATGGAGAAGATATATAAGGTGGAATAGTACTACTTGTAATACCAGCCTCAAGAGGAAGTTTTTCCTCATCAATAACAACCCTGGGGAGGTGGTGGGAAATAATAAAAAGGTTCAAACTCCCAAAAAGTGACATCACGAGTGACAAAAAACTTGTGTGAAGGAGGGTGATAATATTTGTAACCTTTTTGGGTGGGAGAATACCCAATAAAAACACACCTAAAGTCATGGGATCTAGTTTTTCCCGAGTGAGAGATTTATCATGAACATAATACACACAGCCAAAAACTCGAGGTGACAGAGAAGGATTTGTCGTGTGCTGGAGGAAAGAAATGGGACTTCTATTCCCAAGAATTCTAGAAGGAAGTCGATTTATAAGAAATGCAGGTGTTAGAACATCTCCCCATAGAAATTTAGGTGTGTTCATAGTGAACATAAGAGTGCGTGTTACATCTAGTAAGTGCCGATTTTTTCTTTCTGCCACTCCATTTTGTTCTGGGGTTTTGACACAGGAGGTTTGAAGTATGATGCCATGCCGAGAGAGATAAGATGCAAAGACATTATTATTAATATATTCACGACCATTATCGCTATGAAGAATTTTGACTTCTGCTTCAAATTGAGTTTGGATCATCTTATGAAATTTTTGAAAGCAGTCAAACGCCTCATTTTTGGAATGAAGAAGATATTTTTCAAGTTATACGAGAATAACAATCAATAAAACTAACAAACTATCTATAACCAAAACGGGAAACAACCTGAGAGGGTCCCCACGCATCAGTATGTATAACAACAAACGGTTTAGAATGTCAACTGTTAATAGCAGAATAAATAGAACGTTTGTGTTTACCCAATTTACATGTTTCGTACAAAAACTGAGTTTTATTACCCTGTTTAACTAAAGATGGAAATAAAGACTCTAGTACTGATAAAGGAAGATGTCTCAGACATCGATGTCATTGATGAAGAGAAGTCAGGTTAGATTCAAAAGTAGATTAAAGAGCTTGAGTAGCAGTCACACCTGTAATCAGAGGCATGTTAGACGAGGGAACATCCAAATAATAAACTACTAACTGCACTACCACTGCCAATCTTCTGCATCGTCACTAGATCCTGAAAAACACAATGAGTTAGGAAAAAGTATCTGAGCAATGTAAGGATTCGGTAAGACTAAGATAGATAATAAGTTTTCAATAAATGAAGGAATATGAACAAATGATAATGTTAATGAAGCAGTACAAACTACCACTCCCGGAGATGGGAGAAAAGGGAACCATCAGTTACTTGAACCTTGCCTTTGCCAGAACAAGGCGTGTATAAGGTAAAGAGATTGGAAGACCCGGTCATATGCTCAGAAGCACTTATGTCTATGATCCAACTGGGGCGAGTTGATGAAACATTAAAAGCACAAGAGTGTATGCCTAATTGTGCATAATGAGAAGAAATGGATTTGGAACAGAGTTTTCGGAAAGTGGAAATTTCCTCATAAGTGAGAGTAGTAGTAACTTCTGAAGTACTGGATGCATCAACAGGAAATGTTGTAGTGAACAAATAGGCCTGGGAACCACGTCCACTACCAGACCGACCTCCGCGTCCTTTAGGATGTCCATGAAGCTTAAAACAACGATCCTCGGAATGGTTCTTTCCCCACAGTAGTCACATTCGCGGGACTCCTTCTCATTCGAGTGTGTGACAGGAGACTGAATGGAGAAGTCAGGCTTAGGATAAGAAGCAACCTTTGCTGATCAGTCAACATGATTTAAATTTAAAACCATCACTCGGTGTCTACTTTCCTCTTGTTAGACTCTGGCATGAGCCTTTCGCAGTGATGGAAATGGTGTCTGACCAATCAACTGTGCTCGAACTTGATCATACTCTATGTTCAAACCAACCAAAAAAACCACAACTCTATCTTCACTAACAAACTTTTGATAAACTGCTGCATCTTTCGTACATTTGGCTGAAAAACCCCGATAATGATCAAGCTCTTGCCAAAGTGCACTAATCTCTGCAAAATACTGAGCCACGGTTTTCTCCCCTTGACTAGACCTGGCAAACGGTTCCAAAGCCCGCGGGCCGGGCCGGGCCGCCCGCCAAAAAGCGGGCTTTGGGCCGCACTTTTTTGGCCCAAAAAAATCGGGCCTTTTTGGCCTGGCCCGACCCGCCCGCGGGCTTAGCGGGCTGAAAAAAGTGCAAAAAATAGGCATAAATCATCTTCGGCCCGCGGGCCGGCCCGGCCCGCCCGTGAACCCGCGGGCTATGGGCTTACTTTTTTGGCCCGTGAAAATCAGTGTCTTTTTGGCCCGGCCCGTTTTGGCCCAGCCCGGCCCGCGCCCGCCCGCCCGTTTGCCAGGTCTACCCTTGACCCATCTCACAAATTCTTTTACAAATGTCATATACCTTAGACATATCACCAAAAATGAAGAAAGTTTGAGAGATAGCCTCCCAAAGATCATAGGCAGTGTCTAAGAACATGTAACTGCTACGCATACTAGGTTCCGTTGAATTAAAAATCCACGTCTTCGCCATAGAATTATCAGAGTTCCACTCCTCTTGGGTCATACTAGTTTTTCAGGCATATTAGTTGTTCCATGGATGAAGTGTTGCAAACGATTGGCCTCAAATGACATGCGACATGCTTGAGACCAAGCCAAATAGTTGGTTCCATGTAGTTTGAAGGAGCTTAAAACCAATGTTGAATTAAGAGTATGGCTTCTAACAACTTGTTGTCTCATGCTACTGTTATAAACCCCACTGCTAGCACCACTTTGTTCTGCCATATAACAAGCAGATACAATATATATCCAAGTAGGATAAACTTTACCAAGGATAACAAATTATTGCACTACACTTAGAAACAAAATTTATGCAGAAGAAGCAATAAGAATCAGTAGTAACAACAAAAAATTAAAGTGAGGCGAACACCATGGAAGTGGCCGCATCGGCATAAGTTCGCCGGAAAAATCTCATGCGCCGATTGAAGGTGGCACATAGCGTCAGCCCTCCGCGAGTGAGGTGGTGCGTGGAGGCACGTGCGGTGGTGGGTCAGAAGTTCGACACCTCTGTGATGATCGTCTGGCAATGGGTAACCCAATTATGATTTTAATTTCTTAATATAGATTTGTTCAACTAATTTTCTGAGGAAATAAGAATGGAAGCAGAAAGTGAAACTGAGTTGGCTAGCTTGCTGATAATAAGGAACAAGGCTCTGATACCATGTAGAAAGGAAGAAACTGATTTTGGGTTATTATTCCTTGATAATTCTGCTCTCAATTACATTAACTTATATACACAAGTTTCACAATGTAGCAATCCCTAATTTATAGTTATGGTAATCCCTAATTTACAGCAATGTATACACACTAATTATGGGATAACAATAACTACAATTATGGGATAAGATTGAATCTTCTAACAAAAATGATATTAATGTGTCAATCCCCTAGATTATGAAGCAATGACCAAAAATTGTGCTCTTAGTGAAGTTCTATCTGTTATCAGCCTTTCGGTCATTGTGGGGAAGGGTATTCTGAGGGAGATACGCTCTCAATGAGCATTCCAAAACATAGTTTGATGATATTTTATTCACGAATTCTTTATGGGAATTGTAGTTGTTCCATTCTTTTCTTTTCTCTGTTCAGAGACATTTTTCTTCACTTACAACAAGAACTTCGGGTTGAGGAGTGAAGGCGGCAAGCAGAGTCTAGCTACTACTAGACGATGACTCTTATGAAAGAGAGCCTTATCATTATTATTTTCAAAAACACCAAAATAGTTGTAATTCTAGAACATAAAAGTTCAGAGAAGCAAACCTGCTCAGAGGACCTGGAAGGAAACATGCAATTCACAAGAGCATGAAGGGAAGTATACGATTTGTTATCACAGCTGTTCACAACAACCTCACCCTGAAAACTCAAAAACATCATCAATAAAGATATCAATAACAATGTTACACACAAAACCTTGTCCAATAACTAATTAAGATGTTTCGTACATAAGTACCTTGGGATTAATTATAAATATTTTTCCTTTCGGGATTCCAACCTTACGGTAGCTGTACTCATCAGTGTGTCTGTTTCCAAAACCAGCATAAAATGGATTCCTATCAGAAGGAAAACACGCCTTGATATCCTGCAAATTTGAGAACCAGAAGATTTAGACTCCCGTCTATTCAGTATTACAGAGTAGAAAATGCGACCTCCCCCCCCCCCCAAAAAAAAAAAAAGAAGAAGAAAAGCAGCAGTAATAGCTCTTCAAAATGTTGTCCCTTCAGAAACTGATTGGTTCCAAGATTGCCTATTGAAAATTTTAAAATAAATGAATATTTGTACACTGGGGTCAGTTATTCAACTTATTCACATGTATAGGAATATGTGTCTTTTTGTTTGCATGTCTAATTTAAATGTAACACCCCAATCCCACATCAGAACATATGGAGTAGTTTGATATGTATATAATGATATCGACCGTGACTCATTCAAATGATCTGAATCATCACTTGACTCCTCTCAAATTATTCTCTCTCCAAGCCAAATCATAAGGAAAGAAATATATAATTGGAAAAGGGGTTGTAATCAAAGGGACTCGATCAAGGAGGACTAGACATCTTGCATTGTCTGAATTTGACTCAAATGTACTTTTTGGGTGAATCTATGGTGAGTTAAGATGATCCAAGAAAATACTATTGAGATAGTGCATTGGGCCTTGGTACGCTATGATTTGATTTGACCCTGGTTATTACATTAAAGGTTGCAGTGATGCACACCCTTGTACGCTCTAGTGAATTTATTTATCAAAAAGATTCTTTTAGATCATGTTAATTCGAAGGTTGCTTATGGATCAGACTGTTTCATTATATAGGACATGCATATATATCTACGTGCATACTCATAATTCAGTGTTACTCATCTTTTTATCTCCTTTTTTTTATAGTTGAACGATTATTTGCAATTGTTCAAAAAATTAATGAGAAACTTACACTAAAGAAATTAATTTGCTCTCGACATTCAAACATAGATTATAGAGAAGAAAGTTAAGAAGGAACAGCTAAGAGATAGAGACAATAGCAGAATAAGGTTGGAACTTCAAAATTGAAATTTTAGGTCAATGACCAAGAAACCCATATATTAATCAAACTTACTAAAAGCTGCCACCTACAAACTCCTAATAATCTACTTATACTAATCTTCAAGTAACCCTAGGATCCTAGCCTTTGATTATACATATACCTTATTTAATCCTTACCTCTCGATTTCATTAAAAGTAACATGCTAGTCATATAACTTTAAAAACAAGTAACTAACCTCCAGGCAAGAAATTTTGAATTCATGAGGAGCTCTTCTAATAACTGCAAGAAAAAAAATAAAATAATTCCTTGGTGCATTAAAAAGAGAGAATAAGTTCCATCTCACTTCCATACAACAATTACATATGACCGACTATAATCTATTTTTCATATATACAGCATTTCTATCTTTCAATACAATTACAAAGCTTTTTTTATCATAAAATTCAAAAATATTAATTATTTTTTTGAAAAGACTATTCATTTCAAAACCTCAACTATATTAACTTAATAATTTCTTCCATTTCACAGAATAGTCAAGGTTGTTCGATCAAAGAAGGAATGATTCCAGAAAAACGTAGAAACAATGGAGACCAACACTACATGATTTAAAATACACCAGAGGATTGGTAGTGAATATGGCATATTCCATCAAGTTAAAGCATGTCACGGTTTTTAACAGCAACCAAAATTGGTTCTCTGCCTCAAGAAAAAGAAAAGAAGGGGGGGGGAGGGGAGAGGGGGAGGAGGGAGGCCTACTGCGACATTACTTCTACTCAAAACTAACACAAGTTCACATTGCATGAAAAAAACCCATAATCTGCGAATAACACAAAATGGATGACAGGATAAATGATATCAACTACTCACCTTCTCGAAACAGGGAAGGAAAAAGTCCATCAGGGGAAATAACAACAGGCCCATCTGGTAAACCCTTCCCATCCTGCAAAGAATTTCTGTTTGAGGGAAAGAGATACCAAAATATGGACAAAACACAATGCACCTTATAGATATTGATTTTCACAATTCTAGATCTAGAAATAAGCATTAACCAAAACTTTGCAGCCAGGAAATAGAATAATAAGATCGAATATCATTACCTGCTTAAGATTAAATAGAAACTGTCTAGTGAGGCCGGCTTGAGAAATTGCCCTTGCACTTAGAAAAAGCAATTGATACCCGTTTTCCTGCAAGAAGCAAAAAAGAAAAGGGGATTATTGTGCCTCTCTTACCTTGTTCAGGAAGAAGAATGTGAGAGCACAAATAATTTTCTAGAAGCTTATTACACTACCAAACTCCAGAAACACAAAAACAGGATGATAAATAAAAGTACATAGTACAACTGGAGTAACCTTTAGGGTCTATCGTGCTTCATTAATGTACTTGTGCTTCATTAATGTACTTGGGCTCCCAGGTGAGAATTTTATACTTCAAGGGTCCATTTACTACACGAGGTATACTTGCAGAGACGGAAGTGTCGTTAGCCCAAATCCAATTATACTAATAATATCTTGTGGCATGTGGCATATAATATATATTTTTCGATTCCTGTCTTGTTATTCATTGTTAGCTCTTGAATAACTTAAATTGTTTTTTTGAGTAGTTCAAGTTATGTGGCCACCAAAAAAAAAAGAGAGTTATCTAGCATGGTTCCCCCCACCCCTCCCCCCATTAATTTATCAAAATTGTATGGCATGGTTTGTAACCTTGTTTTATTAATATTACAATAAAATTCCTAATATGATTTATGATTCATGATTCATAAGTACTATTAATCAGAACACAATTCTCCATTAGACAATTATGATGGTATCACATGACTACATAGAGAAATCATTTAAAAGATAGTGTTGCCAATGACATGCCTACTTCGATACTGGAGTGGTAATGGTACTATAAAACGTTTCAACAAACTGATAAAACTAAATATAATCAAAAGCACATAAGAGGAACACATCAAACCTTAATAGCCGAAAAGAGATGTGCAACACCTGTCTGTGACCAATCTTTTCCAACCAAAGGCATGAACTGTCCTAGAACATCAGATCTGTAACACAGAAAAGATACATAACTATCAGATAAACAAAGATGAAAATTCACCCTTCAGGAAATGTGTTTTTCAAGAAACAAATAATGCAGAGAGGATCATTGTGATAAGCTGATACAAAGCAAGAAAAGACAAGTAGGCTAATTAAGCAGGATAACCCCAGCAGTAGAATATTTGTTTTTTTTTAAGAAAGTCTGTTTCTTCGTATTGCACCAACATACATGAACTCTCATACAATGAACTTGGACCCTCCAGAAACTTTTGATACATTAAATATCTTTAGAGTTTGTAAACATTAGTCAAAAGTCTTCGCAGACATAGTGATACAATTCTGATCAGCTACTAAAGATAATTCATTCAAGGTGGGCCACGGATGATTCCTAGAAACTATAATGTATTCAGCAACCATGTAGCAAACATTAAAGCAAGTGGATTTGTTTTTAAGTTAGCATATTCAGCATGTGGGCCACACGGATATGAAGAATATTCAGCAATCTTAAATTTGATACAAGCCCAATTCAGAAATTAGAAAAGATTTTGTTTCCTAAAATATTAGGAAGATTATATTGTATTTTAGGTAATTTACCATGATTCTAGGGGGGTATTGATTTATTTAGATTGCAATTCTAGAGGCTTCTATTAGGGTAAAATTATGGCAACAATTTTAGGGTTTTTATTATTATAATAAGTTTCTAATTGTTTTATAGAAATAGGGATTTCTATTCCAAATTGGTTTGTAATTCCTATTAGGATTATGGTTTTTTGTCACTAGTGTAAATAAGGGTTACAATTGATGTAATTGACATAATTTTTAGATTATCAATATACTTGTGAGGTTATTCTCTTCTTTGGTTCTTTGAAGAATTCCCGAGTTAATTCTTAGTTTTTCTTTGAGATTCAACTTTGACTTATCATATAACAAACCATAGTTGTGTTTGGCGTCTTCTACCGCATCAATCGTCGATTGTACCGATGTTCCTGCTTCATATAAGTATGGGTTTAGGATGTTGTTGGTGTCCATTCAACGCAAATTTCCTAGAGCAAGCAATTGTACTAAGATTCTTGTCTCAATATAGGCCAAGTGTTGATGTGTCGTGAGTGTTCCACCCTACGACTTTGCTAGAAACGATCCAGACGACGACCACCTCACGCAAACGTGCCGTGGAATCTATCATTTAGTATCAAAGCTAAATTTTCTAGCGAGTTATCTATCTTTAATTTTCTTGTTTGATTATCAAGTAAAAAAATATTAAAAAAAATCAATTGCTTGCTATCATTTGCGGCGATAGTTCGAGCCATCAACCATCAATTCCGATCCAACAAGGCCATAAAAATTTCCGCAAGTTTAATACGCTTTTCCCAGAAAATTTGTGGTCATACTTCATCAAGTCATCAAATTTCAACCGAGAGTTCATCCAAAACTATTTGCAGTCGTGATTAAAAAAAATTGTAAGGGTAGTTCAAATCCGAAGTGAAGCTACAATTGGCAAATCTAAAGCCTACACACGGAAATTTAAAAAGGGCATACAAGAGGAGTACAAGGTGATCAATCTGTAATATTGTGGTATTCCGAAATTCACACCTCTATATTTTGTTCTTAATAAGTTAATTTTTGAATTGATTAGTAAAACTTTGATTTTGTTTGTTGAATTCAAAAAGAACCTATAAAAGAGAATAGAGTGATAAAAGGCAAAGGTAGTGAGATTATTAGAGGGTAAAAGCCACTTGAGCAATACACAAGTGAAATTATTGTTTGAGCGAAACACGCAAGGGAGTGTGAGGAAAAATTTTCTACTAACCTTTGTTTTGCAGCAAACATGTTTGGCTATAAGGACTCATTGAAAAGGAGAGCAAGAGTTCGTATCGGATTCTTTCGTGGGAGGGAGCAATCACTGTCTAGGGAGGCAAAGGAGGACATCTTTTATACTAGATTTCTTGTCCAAAATAAGATATGTATTGTAAAAATTGATTGTGATATTGGTACTAACATTGCTAGCACTACAATGGTAGAGAAGCTAGGTTTGTCAACAGTTGCGCATCCTCAGCCATATATGTTGCAAGGAGTCAATGGTATTGGAGAGGTAAAGGTGACTAAACAGGTGATAGTTTCATTTAAAATTAGAAGATATGAGGATGAGGTGCTATGCGATGTAGTTCCGACAAACATTTTCCATTTGTTACTTGGGAACCATGGCGACACAACAAGCGCGTGAAGCATGACGGCTTTACGAATGAGTATTCATTGGTGCACAATCAAAGAAGAGTCACGCTTTGTCCTATGACACCCGAGCAAGTCCATGAAGATCTAGAACACTTACGGAAAAGCAGTGTGCAAAAATAAGAAAGTGAACGACAAAAAGAAAATTATCAAAAGATTGCGAGTGAAAAAAAGGAATTACAGAAAGTGAGTTTGAAAACAAACGTGAGATTGAAAAGAATGAGTGAAAATAAACAATAGTTTGGAAAAAGTGAGACAGGGAAATAAACGAGAGAATGAGGAAAAAGAAAGAAAAATAAGTGACCATGAAAAAGAGAGTGAGTTGGAAAGTATTGAGTTTTAAACAGCCAATGATTGTACATTCGTATAAGGATGCGCTTTTGAATACTAACCAGTTTCACTCTGTTTTGTCTAGTTCTGTTTTGTCTCTTATACATGTCATTGATTGCGTACTCAGTGCTATCATACCGTACTGATCAGCCTATAGCGTTCTCGAGGAAACGAAGGAGTTACCAAGGCATGTTGGATAGTTGATGGATAAGGGTATCATGAGAGAAAACATGAGTTTGTGTGCCGTTCATGAGATCATAGTACCTAAGAAGGATAGGACGTCGAGCATGTGCATTGATTTTGAATTGGTACATAAGTATCGATATTCTTTTATTTGCTTTAGATAATATGCTAGATGAATTGCATAGTACTTGTGCTTTGTCTAAATCGATGATGACCATGTGATGACAATGCCTAATCAAATTAACATGATAGCATGTGATGGATGGAAAGTTGTGTTAAAATGTGTCTTGTATAGGTGGATAGATATTTCGATTAGATTAACTAATGCATCCAATGTTTTTATGGGTTTATTAAAACATGTTTTGCATGCTTCCATTGATAAATTTGTTTTTAGCTATTTTGATGGTAGAATCATCTTTATCGTGAATTATGGAGGATATTTCATATATGTTGAGTTAGTTTATGATCATGTTGTTTATTCTCGTTTTCAATGTTCTTATTTTCACAAGTCATTCTAGGTTTTCTTGTGAGTATTCTTGTTTTCATATTGTTTAATCTGTACATGAGTTGTCGTTACATAACAGTGCTTTCGTCTTTCCATTTGAGTCGTTTGCATTGCATGATTTCGAGTATGTTAACGTAAATGGAAAGGAGAAGATGAAAATTAATATGCATGATACTTGTGATTGTGATAAAATTGGTTTGACAAGTGTTTATCGTCAAAATGGAGTGAAATATGGTTTACATGCGTGTGTAGTTATATCATTCGGAATAGCTAATGCATTAATAGCTTTCATGAGATTATTGAGCCATATTATGCATTCTTTCATGGAAAATTTTGTTAGTATCTATTTTGATGATATTTGAATTTTTATCACTTTAACACTTGATGAGTTTGTTTTTGATTGTCGTGATTATGCAATTACGTTTTCATCTTGTGAAGTTGGATATGACCTTTTAATTTCATTAACGCCATTACTTGATTTTGAATGTGTTAATATCAATGGAAAGGGAAAGGTTAATTTTGTTGTACAGATTCAGGATAGGATCAATCTCGACGAGGAGGAAAACATGGTTTCTTGTGCGAATCAATTTGAGCGTATTGAGAGTCTACAAGGAAGTGTTTTGATTTTTGTGCTAGTAGAATTTGATATTTGACCCAGGATCATGGAAGTTGATATATTTGTGAATTCGTGAATGGGAGATTATGCATTATGAAAGTTCTACATGCTGATATTTGATCCAGGAAGAGATGGAACTTTTCATATCAGTGTTTTGAAAGAATTTGGTCTACGAGTGGAAGAGCGTCGTGATAGTGTGGACATATTGATTAAAGAAGATCGAAAGTGTAGGTTTCCAGGTTGTGGTACGAAAAGTTTGCAGAGTGCTATGCCACTTCGAGCTTTGCTTGGAGGGAAACATTTACGAGTTGTTCATGTCATTACGAAAAAAATGCTAGATGTTGCTATGATCTTTGCGGGAGTTGAAAATTTTGATGATTTTTTTCGTAACTTTACTTGCGTTGTTGATATTGCTTATATATTTCATGTGACCGATGAGATTTTTGGTTATGTTTTGTTTGGTGTTAATAATTTGGTTTATTTTTATGTAGGATCGGATTTGTCCAAGAGAAGGGGACACCATATTTGAGGACAAATCCTTTTCAAGAGGGGGGAATGATACAATTATGATCAGCTACTAAAGATAATTCATTCATGGTGGGCCACGGATGATTCCTAGCAACTATAATGTACTCACCAACCATGGAGCAAACATTAAGGCAAGTGGGTTTGTTTTTAAGTTTGCATATTCAGCATGTGGGCCACACGGATATGAAGAATATTCAGCAATCTTAAATTTGATACAAGCCCAATAAAAAAATTAGAAAAGATTTTGTTTTCCTAAAATATTAGGCAGATTATATTGTATTTTGTTTCCTTTTATTTTAGGTAATTTAGCATGATTGTAGGGAAGTTTTGATTTATTTAGATTGCAATTTTAGAGGCTTCTATTAGGGTAAAATTATGGCAACAATTTTAGGGTTTTTATTACCATAAGTTTCTAATTGCTTTATAGAAATAGGAATTTTTATTTCAAATTGGTTTGTAATTCCTATTAGGATTAAGGTTTTTTGTCACTAGGATAAATAAGGGTTACAATTGACGTAATCGACATAATTTTCAGATTATCAATATACTTGTGAGGTTATTCTCTTCTTTGGTTCTATGAAGAATTCCTGAGTTAACTCTTAGTTTTTCTTTGAGATTTAACTTTGACTTATCATACAACAAACCATAGTTGTATTTAGCGTCTTCTACCGCATCAATCGTTGATTGTACCGATGTTCATGCTTCATATAAGTACGCGGGGTTTAGGTGTCGTTGGTATCCATTCAACGAAGATTTCCTAGCACAAGCAATTGTACCAAGGTTCTCGTCTCAATATAGGCCAAGGGTTGAGGTGTCGTGAGCGTTCCACCTTACAACTTTGTCGGGCGACGACCACCTCACGCAAGCGTGCCATGGAGTCTTATCACATAGTGACTATCTTTACTACAAAGTTCAAAGTACTCTGAATTTAAGACCAATCATAACACTTATTATAACCACTAATTATCCCTTAAGATACCAAAAGATGCAAATATCTAATCTATCCAGAATTTCCAGCAAGCTTAAAACGATAAAAATGTCCCAGACATGAGTTCTTTTATCTCAATTGCGAACAAGGTTAAGAATTTGTTTCAACACTGAAGCTGGGCAGCATGAAGAACCATTTCATCGTGACATATGAGTAATTCAACAAACGACAATTATGGCCAACCAACACAAAATGAAGGTAACAGCTTGTTCAATTATCTGGACACCAAAAGGATGACCCATAACTCATAAGCATCAAGAAGTATGGCTTTTTGAAAAAGAATCAAGAAGTTTCTAAAATGTACTTATCTAAGGATACGAAAACAAAAGAGTTAGTAATATGCACACACACACACAGCTGATTCAGAAACAATTCACCAATACTATATCAATATGAGACCAGCACAGTGGAAAAAAGAGAAACATTGCAAGCAATTGTAGCTAAAAAAGCTTTAGGTTTGTTAATATGTCAAAAGAGCCGAATACATATCAAAAGTATTGGACACAAACTGAAGCAAATGCTAGGGAAGATAACTACAATTCAAACTTAATTAATCATGTGTGTATATATATAATATAGTAGCGGGTAGCCTTACTTGGTGATTGTCCCATCAACGTCTGTGATCACGACACGAGTGTCCCACCTCCACAGATAAACTCTAGCATCAACCTGTGAAATAAGTAGTTCAAGTAAGCAAGGAAATACACAACATACACATACATACACAGAAAACCAATTTCCCAAAGCAACAACAGAAAACCTGTTGCTTCCCCAGCATTGAGGTTGAGAATGTGAAGGTCACAATGTTTCCCCCTTCCTTAAGATTCAAGGATGCCAGCTGTTCAGTTGTTGGAGAAATTGCCCTAATTTTCTTCTTAGTCACTTTTGGTTTAGACAATTCATTTTGCAGAGCCATACCAATAGTGCCATCCAAAGAAATTTCAGCATCAAGACTTCTTGTACAATTAAGACCTGGCTGTGTATCTTTCATGCTTCTGGATCTTTTGAAAGCAAAGGGAAAGACACTCCATTTCCCACTTGAGGTTTCGACAATTTTAGGAGAATCCCCTGTAAGAATTTTGTCAACTCAAAAAGTTATTACAATGATTTTTGGTTCAAATGTTTGTCACTTTTTCTTATATGCAAGTATCCTTCAAGTATAGGAACTGTTTCGTTGTATAAGCAGCACCAATAATACTGATTAAACTCGATCAGTAATAGAAGCAAATTTTATACTGTAATGATGGCAATGATCAAATATCCTTGTAAATAAAATTTATAAGAATTATCTAATAAAATGAGATTTTATGGATAATTTGTGTTTTATGTGGTTTATGGTCGTTTTATGACCCTGATGTGTTATGTGAGCGTTTATGTGTGATTGAAGTTCCTACGAGGGAAATAAAAAAAATTCGAGAAAAGACGTAAAAACACTATTCACGCTAAAAACGCCTTTTCGTTTTTTTCGACTTTTCGAATTACGACATAGCGTTTAGTCGGGAAATGAGAACGGAAAGCGTAATCAAAATTACGAAAAGTGAAAGTCGGTTTTTCGGCTAACCAAGCAGGTTACGAGATGTAACCGAAAAAGTTAGAAAACTAGAAAAGAAAATGAATAACTAAATTTGGTTGGACTAACCGAGCCTAGGGTTTGTATGGCTTGGTTAGGATTTAAAAGGCTTGGCTAGGTTTGAACCAAGAGTTGAGTCTAGGGTTTACAAGACTTGGCTAGGGTTGAGTAAGGGTTGAGCCAAGAGTTGAAATGGCTTGGCTAGGGTTTAGCCAAGGCTTGAGCTTTAGGGTTAAAACCTAGTCTTGGAGCCAAAGCAAAGATGGATGAAATAAAACTCAAATGAAGTTGAAATTAAAGCATAAAGTAAATGAAGACCAAATGAGGGGCAAAATGGGCAAGGGTAGTCGGCCAAGGGGGGGTGAAGGGACCAAGTGGTGACTCACTTACCATAAATGGTAAGTTTTCATCTTAATTGGACAAAGCATTAAATGCATGTCTCAACAAAGAAGCTATCTTAACCATTAAGTATTCATTTTCCATCATTTTGTTCCCTTAACCTAACATGAGTTAGTTGTTAGCCTAATTGTGGATGGTTACCTTGACCTTGATTAGCCTACCTTAGTTAGTTAACCTAACTAGAGGTAGGTTAGTAGTTAGATGAAGGTATAATCCAAGTATACCTTCATTTCACTTTACTAAATTGTCTAAGTGTTTTAAGAGAGCAAGAGAGAAAGTGCAAGAGAGAGTATAGTGAGAAAGGAGAGAGAGTCGGATATAGAGAGGAAGGAGAGAAAGAGCTAGCATTGATCAAGCATAAGGAAGAAGAAAAACAACAACAGGAGGTAAGCCTAAAACCCTAACATCTTCATCTCTTTTCTATGTTTTGATTAGTTGGTGGTGGTGGTTGTTGTTATAAATGGAAGATCATGAAGGATCTTGGAGAAATAGGATGAGGTTTATAACTTGTAAATTACTCGGTAATATGCATGTCAAGTGAACAAAAAACTAAAAACGTTATCCTAAGCATGAGGATGGAAAAAAACTTCGTAGAGGATTGTAAACGGACTATTGTTAATGGTTGTTGGTATGGTCAAGTCGAATTCCAAGAAGAAGGAATCGTATAAGGGGGTTATGAAGATGTTCCAAGTGGAACGGAGGAAAAATACGCCATAACGAAGTTATGACAAATTTTCGGTAAAAGACGTAAAACATGAAAAATCCTAGCTTGTAACGATTCCCGGGCCAAGTTTACGGGTAATTAGCGCTTTCGAAAAATTCAATTTTCTGGGGGTTTTGTAATTTGTAGTATAAGTGAATTGTAGGCTCAAGAAGGAGCTTAATCCGATTTCGGATAAGCGATTTGTGAAGATTTGAAAATCCGATGTTGAAAACATCATTTAGTGAAAATTGGCTCACGAAGGATTTTTGAGCTAATTTTTGGGTAAATTAGAGTATCAGAAAAATTATTTCGTTCAGGGGGATTTGTAAAACATGTTACACGAAATAAAATGAATCAAGAAAGAGCTCATTCCGATATCGAACGAACAAGTTATGAGGTTTCAAAGTAGGTGCACTGAAATTGTTCAAAGCTGAAAATTTCAGAAACTAAAAATGCTCTCTGTCAGGTTGGCGCAGCCGCGCAACCATAGGCATGACCATGGCACAGTAGCGCCCAGGGTCCAGAGTTTATAGAAATGAGATTTTCCGAGTTGCTTGGTCGTGCGGTGTTGGCATTCGCATAGGTAAGTCGGGCGTATAAATGTACAAACGTTGTAACTTCTTAACAAGAATTTGTAATCTTAAGTAATGTTTTAATTCTAATAAAAAGACGAGCATTACGAATGTAAAATACTTAACGTAAATGAATGTTTAGTAGACAATTTGGGCGAACGTACTAAGCATACGCAAGAGCGTGTCGTGTAGGCATTCACACAAGGTAAGTCGGGCGTGCGACTTATGAACAGTCAAAACGCCGAATCAAGTGTTAATGAAATTAAAAAGTGTTCCAATTCTAATGAAACAAACATTATACAACATGGAATAGAGTTAATGTAAACCATAATTGACGTCTAAGGTGACTAAATGGTATGTCTATGTGCACTTAAATGTGTAGGACATTTGAATGACGATTATCGTCAAGTTTAAAGAACGCTCAAGGAAAATATTCTAACTCCATTCAACTTTCGTATTGAATGTCAGTTTACGCTTATTGGATTAGATTCTTAGGAATATTCCGTATGAATTGACATGATTCACATAATACTTTCACATTGTGTGAACTTCGATACTTATGCAAATCTTTCAGTATTTGTATAAGTTGTTCAAGCTTTGCCATAATGCATGTTGATTATGTTTTTAAGTTCTAATATTCATGAACTGTTTAAGAGGAACGTCAATGCCAATTGCATCGGGTAGACACATGTTAAAATGTTCCATTGATTTGAAAATAAATCTCTGAAATGTTATTAAGGTTAAGTAGAGTTGTCCAACTAAATTGTTTTGGTTTGAACTCTAGTCTGAGAAGAACTACCCTAATATTGGGAGAATTTTTATCGGTAATAGCCGATCTACCCTGTCGGGTGATGGTATAAACGCGGATAGTTATTTTTCATGTAATGTTAAACGCAGGGTACAAAGGGCAGATCACCCAACGTGCCCGTAAGTTATGACGGTTTGCGATTGAATTACTATTAAACCTTTTCAAATGAACTAAAAAGGAAAGTTTTTGTTCTTATGACCGCTTAGCATGAAGTCAGGTATGTTGTTTCAAAAATATTTTAAAAGAAAGAAAGTTATTATTCCTGTTATTCGAGATCGCTTCACAACTATTGGTCAGTTGTTGAAGAGTTTTAAAGTATGAATGCATGATTCTTGATTTTGTTGTTATACAACTGTAATACTTGTTGGGCATATAAATGATTATTCTTGCTTTAAATTAAATGTTTTTAGCAAAGCCCGAACGCGTAGAAGGTTCCAGTAAGGACAAAGAGAAGAGCAAGATGCATGAGTAGAGGCTATTATGAACTCTTTGTAATAGTTAGAAGTAATGTAATATTACTATGTAAAGTATAATGTATTAAAGATTTAAAGGTCATAAAACTTAGGGAATGTAAGAATATGTTTGTAATAGCTAGTAATTACTTTCACGTTAACAAGGTTATATAGATAAATGTATGTGAATGTTTAGTACCGTGTAGCACCATATCCAGGGTTTAAAGGTACCCACATTTGGAGGAGTCACATATACTATCCAGATTTAGTGATTTACCTCTATTAAATTCCTAAAAAGCCATCAGACATCAAACCTTCAAAGAACCAAGAGCTTCTAGTACAGGAAATTTTTGTAAGCTTGTTATAGGGCATTTACTAAACTTTGTTGCTTCTTAGAGCTTTTGGACACTAAAGGAAGGAGTTCATTCTACTGGCTTCCATATTTACCCATACTTAAATGGGTCCAACTTCCAGAGTCAAATAAAGTTTCAGTTTTTCAACATAAGAGCATTACTATGAATATAACAAGTCTAAGGTAAATCAGTTATCAAATTGTCGAAATAAAAATCATTTATTTCAAAACACAACCATAAGCAAATTTATCTTACAAAAATGCTATGTCTACCAAATTTGTAAGCACCAAATGCAACCTTTTTTTCTATACAAATGCAACTCTTTCTGTATAAATAACAAATGCAACTTTTATCAATAGAAAGAGTTGTGTTGTGTAGGAAAAAAATTTGTATTCATTGCATAAATTCGGAGGGCTGCAGTACTATTTATCTTGCACACTATGAAAACAAGGTTGGTTTCTTTCAATTACGCAAGCAATAAATCAAACCGATTCTATGAAGAAAGTCAAAGTTCAAGCCCATGATGCATAAATATGTAAGAATAATTGTCTTACCGACCGCAGGGCTGGTATCTATATTTTTCAGCACCTCAAAATTCAGAGCATCCACAGTTGTAGGCTGTGAATTGGATAAACAATGTACACTCTCTGCATCTGACTCTATGAAGCCTGAAACATTTTCCCTAAGCAGCATCCACTTCGACGAAATTTAAATTAGAATCTAAAGAATGACCTAATGGACAATTAAGAAAATGTTCATCCATTTCATCCAAGTGCGATCGGATAATAGGTAAAGACCTGAAAGTGCCTCCTAGTTCCTGACCTGCAACTTTACTACTTCTAGGAATATTAATATGACTTGATATCACTTGTACCTCTTCTATCAACTCTTCACCATTATTTGGCAGGTTTCCTTGAAGAATAAATTTGTGTGGAGATGAATCTGACGCAAAGTCTGAATGAAAAGATTCATTGTCTGATTTGATGTCATCCGATGCAAGTGAGGAATAATTCTCTTTATCCATGTGATCTAGAGAAATCAACTCCGTGCTTTTAACCTCTCCAAGTTTGAAGTCATCCAGATCACTGAAAAGTAATTGTTCTTCCTCTAAACCTACTGATGAAGAACAATTTAACGCCTCGCTTCTGACAACATCACTACTAACTTCTTGAGAATCACAAAAAGGTTCACCAAATGGTTGGCACTTCATCATTTCGTCTTCTTCCTCAATACTTCTCTGATCTTGAACTTGAGATATTGAGTCACTTAAACTAGAACTGGTCAGCGCGCTACAAGACTCAACTTCTTTGGCTGAATCATCTATATGTTGAACACTTGTAGGTTCAGAAGAGGTTTCTGGTAGAACACTCCCATCACCTAAACTTCCATGAAAATGTTGAGTTTCTACTTCAGAACTAGCCTCGGTAATAAATTCCGGATTAGGAGAAGTTTCTGCCTGTACAGAGACTTCGCCAGATTTTATAGAAGAAAGTAGCATAATTTCACCCGCTTGTTCACCAAAATCATCCAACTCAGTCCCTGAGGAATCTAAAGTTTCATAATAAATAGTAGATTGGCGTTTCAATGCTCCATTCCCCACCTTGGAGACACCGGTGTCTGATAAACATGAAGCATTATCCTTTTCCTTCCTGATTGAGGAAAGATTGGTAGACCAATTCATTTCCAAGAGATCAGCAGCAATCTCAGCACGCTCCAATGAATTCGTCCTAACAACATCAGCACCATTCTCCTGAAATTTATTCTGCTTCATTGACTTCCTTCCAAAAGCAAGCCCCAATAACCGAGACCTTCGCGAGCCAGTCCTAGCCATGACTTTGTCATTGCTTACTTCAAGCTGGGTAACTGAGTCAGAAGGATCGTCGCCATAATTCCAACTATTAGCCTTCACTGGTCTCCTATCCTGCTCATTCGTCTCCTCACCTGACGATGTAGGCGATAATATTACTATCTCCTTCTTCTGCATCCACCTCCCTGAGAAAATAGGCCTGCCCTGTATGATCCAAATACATATGAAAATGTGTCCCCTCTCCATTCACACTAATGTCTACAACATTCTCCTTTGCCTTCAAAACCCCTTGAAATTTCCCAAAGCGAACATACCAAGGCGATGATCTGAAGCTACCATCTTGTTGCTCTACCACAACAATATCGACAGCGCCTCCAAATGGATGAAATGGAGCAGACACCCGAGTAAAGTAACTGCCTAGCCTCCCCACGGCATACATCCTATTAAAATAAAGTTTCCCCAAAAACCCAGATCACCAAAATCTCAAAATCACATCATAAATTACAAACCCGATCCATTACCCACCAAAAATTATGGGTTTTTAGCTCATGCAAGTTACATACATACTAAAATCTTCACAATAGCACTACCCAAGAATTCAATTCACAAGGCACAAAACAATTCGAGAACCCAGTTGATTCGAAGCTTGCTAGGTCGAAAAATGACACAAGAACGAGAAACAAACTGATTAAAAGCCAAAATTAAGAAATCCCCACAATCCCCAAACACATTCAAATGTCTGCTAAATATAGTAAACAATTCAATATGGAATAAACATAATAAATTATACAATATTAATATTTATGAGTTTTTTGCAAAGGCCAAATTTTTACAGACAACCCATATGAGGAAAACTCAAAAACACCAAATCCCATCAACATAAAGACTGAATTTTTTTATATAGAATAGTTGGCGTGGAAGCATATTCGGTTTTAGATTATTTGAATTTTCCAGTCAAATAATCACATGACACACTCCAAGAAAAAGACACCCTATTATAATACCCCACCTGGAGAAAACGGGCAACAGTGATCGCCAGAGCTAGAGAGAAAATTTTATTTTACTGAGATGGCAAAAAGATATGCATATGATGTTTTGGCCCTTTTGGGACAAATCACCTGACATGGAACGTTTTTATTTCAATGTCCTAATCTAAGATGTCGCACTACTACACTACTGCCTTCTGGACACGTCTGTCTGTCTTTCTTCATAACCTGCCTCATTAACACTTGAACCCTCGACCTGTATACCAGTGGGTCGGCCTTGAACTGGAACCTGATGTTTGGGGTTGGTTGCAAAGATTTATTACTTGTGGGGACAAAAATGTTTTTCTTTTCTCAACGACTCTCCCACTCATTTTTCTATCTTTTCATTTGTGTTTTTAATGTGTTTTCTCTGACTACACTTTTGAGCTGGTTATATCTAGAATGGCCAAGTTGGCAACTAGCCTCCTAATTGGGCTGCTGCACCCATTTCAAAGAAACCAAATTTAATGCAAAATTATCTCTACCGCCATAGCTCCAACTTCCAAGTTGATTTGATTGTACAACAATTTATAGGCGTGAGCAATAAATTGTAGTATTCAATAATTCTAGGCGGACATGTTTTTTGGACCATACTATTGAACATGTTCAAGTTTTTTTTTATTCCAATAAAATTTTTTTACAGAATATAGTGTTTTAATTGTAATTTAAATATATATTTTAGGTGTAATTTAGATACATATATTCAAATTACACCTAAAACTACTATATTCTGTAAAAAAAAAAATCAGTTGAAATAAATACTATACATTTTTTAGGAGTCACAAGAGAAAAAAAAAATTTGACATATCCAATAATCCGGTCAAAAATAATATCGTTGTAGAAGGACTCGTATTTGTAATCGTAATCGGATAGCATATTTAAAGCCACACTGCACTGCACTTTACTTTATAATATATTATTATATAGGGTCAATGGCGGAGCTAGGATTTTTTTTCTCTCGGGCTACTAAGTACCAAACATATACATCAGAAATTGTCCCACCAAAATCAATCATAATTCAAAATCATACATAGTAGTAAAGTTCAAAGGTACATAAAATGTAAGAAAAAAGGAAACAAAACACACTATTTAAGTTGCATCCTTCTATGCTTTGTAGAATAGAATTCGTCCATTATGGAATCTGAATCGATATTTTCAACAAACTCTCGTTCAATATAAATAATCATAGCATCTGCTAAAAACTCTTCTCCCATTTTATTGCGAAGAGCAGGTTTGACATGTTTCATACATGAAAATGTTCGTTCTGTCGTGGCAGTGAAAACAGGTAGAGTCAAAACAAGACGAATCAATCTATCAATCAAATTATAATGATGCAACTTATTTGTTTCAACTAATCCGCGACACAATTCAGTGATGGTAGACATATTTTGAAAGCTCTAATGATGGAGAACATCAATTTTATAATGATTCAGCTGACTTCTCAAATAATGCATTTCTTGTTCACTGAAATCTTCTGCATAAAATTTCTCAGCAAGCTTGCAAATATCATCAAATTTGAATGATTTAAAGTTGTCCTTCGGCTCTAAAGCAGAGCTAAGTATAAGGAGTTCCACTGCTCCATCACTAAATCTGAAATTCAACTCTTTCTGCTGAAAATCTATTGATGAATTAAACACATCAAAATGATAGTGTTAGCAAACTGTCATTGATTCTTTTTGTTGGTATGAACGGCCTGTAGCCCTTTTGTATGAAGCATTCATATCTGGTATGTCAATGTCATTTTGTGTGCAAACTGATTGCACATGCTCAAGGAGATGATCAAATCTCTCTTCTTTGACTTTCCATTGTGACTTATTCAAATTGAAAATCCCCAAAACCTAAAAATTTAGAAATTATAGTTAAATACTGAAATAGTTGCACCATACATATCAATTAAGTTGCATAGTTTATACTACTTGGTGTCATGAACACTCAATGTGACGCCCCCAAAATTAGGTATACATCACCCATTATGAGTCGTCAGATACATGGTACAAAATTCAAATACAACTTCATTTATATAACTGTTGAGCTGTCGTATAGAATACGACCATAGTTAACTATGAGTTTTAATACAAATGTGCGTAACTCTCATGGTACCTCGACCACAACCTTAAAGTATAGTTAAAAACTGTTTTAGAAATTAAAATCTTTGGGAAGTGCTCAAGAAAACCTTCGTACATGGGAGGCCATGCTTTTAGGTTATGATAGATATCATATGTCCACAGAATTATCCTTGGTTAACCCAAAAGTCCCCAAAGAAAAACATGAAAATTACTATCATCTTCTTTCCAATGGTGAGTCTTCTCTTGACATATAAATATTTCCGTTGTCTCCAAGTGAAAATTATATCTCACATAAACCCCAAGATCATATAGGTAGTGCTCGTAGATATATTCAGTAAGTGGATGTGCACAACCATGTCTTATGAGAACACGAGGTTGTATGTCATTAGACATCTTGTATGATAGTGGCAAAACACTCTTTCAAAGTTGGGTTCGCCTCACCCTAGTTGATTCACCAAATATAACTACTAAATGATATATAGAATACAACACACTTTTCTATACTGTTTAAGGAGAACCTCCACAGCTAGAGACCACCGTTCTATTCCCCTGTTATCCCCGCTCAACCCGGCAACACTCTTACAGCAACACTATTTTTACCTGAAAGGAATTGTGAAGCAGAAAGGGTGAGCACAACTAGCCCAGTAAAGAATATCATGACTAAAGATAATTAAATTATCAATAGATTTAATCAATAATAAATCAGAGATTTAGAACATATGGTAGATGATAAAACTTTTCAACCATAGTTGCATCGGAACGAGCAATCCATTAGAAGAGTCAAATAGACCATAAGGTCTATTATCTTCTCTATGTTAAAAATCCACCAATAATGTTTTATCCATGTAAAATAAATCAACAGTTCCTGTCCACAATCATATGAATAACTCATAATCATAATTGTGGTTCTAAATTCCTCTTCGCAGCCAGGACGAAGATAATTTTCATCACCTATCTTCACCTGAAACATCAAAAATCATGGTTATACTAAATCAGAATTCCTGCTCATAATCATACTAATAAATTCGTCTTTACACTACGGCCAAAGATATTCATTAACAATTCATCTTTGCACTACATGCCAAAGACATACAACTGTATTTTAGAATAGTCAAGTAGAGCATGATATCTACTATCTTCTACGAATTAAAAGTGTATAATAAATATTTTATCGCTGAGACTCAGCTTAATAAATAATCCACATCATCAAATTACCCCTGCACTACGGCCAAGGAAATTCATTAATATCACATCCATGAATTTATATTTCATCGCTGAGACTAAGCTTAATAATTAATCCACATCATCGAATCATCCCTGCACTACAAACCAAGAATATTCATTAGTTCCACGACCACGAATTTTTCATGCACTACGGGTCAAAGAGGATTTTTTTCCCACAACATTTGTAACATTACGGTCCTGATCATGCCATAAAACAATTCATCTTTGCATCCTTGGTCGAAGAGAATCCATAGCCATAATCATACCAAAAATTGTCCATCAATGCACTACGGGCCAATGAGGATTTTTTTCACAATATTTGTAACATTACGGTCATGATTATACCGAATAATCCATGGTCATAATCATACCAAGTCCATCTATGCACTACATGCCACATATGACTTTTCCCACATCATTTGTAACATTATGGTCATAATTATACCGAATAATCCCTGGTCATAATCATACCAAGTCCATCTATGCACTACAGGCCACAGATGACTTTCAACATAATATAAACATGAGGATGATGACAATGATATAAGAATTCAACAAAACAAGTTCAAGAATTAATTTATCCAGGAACTAATAACGTCCAAATTGTCAACATGATACTTTTTTGTGGAGTAAAATTCAAGAATGCTCAGAAGAATATTTCCATGAAAAGATACTGGATGAAGCGCAAATATCAAGGATATTCCACTAATTTCATGGAGTATAGAAGTCAAAACTTTAACCAACTGAGTATAATAAAGAATGGAATAACAAAAAAAATCACCATGCATGCGGTACTTCGCATAGATAAGTTATTCCAACAGAATAATAATAACGGAACCAGGTCAGGTGAAATCCGCACCAACAGGATATTCCAACAGAATAATAAAGAATGGAATTACAACAGAAATCACCATGCATGCGGTACTTCGCATAGACAGGTTATTCCAACAGATTAATAAGTAACGGAACCAGGTAATGCAAAATTCGCACCGACAGGATATTCCAACAGAATAATAAAGACGGAACCAGGTCCGGCGTAAACGCACATACATGATACTCCAACAGAATAACAAATAATGGAACCAGGTCCGGCGTAAAACGCAAAGACAGGATATTCCAACAGAATAATAAAGAATGGAATAACAGAAGAATTTCACCAAGTATAGGGTAGCCCGCGTATACAGGTTATTCCAACAGAATAATAAATAATAGAATAACAGAAGTTCTCTTCATGAATACAAAAGAAATAATACCCCTTATGAGTACAACAAATAATATCCCCTACCTTAAGAAGAAGAGTACTGGATATATGAGTAGTGAAGTAGCAGAATATTTTTCTTCTTTCTCTCTATAGTTTATCTCTCTAGAGTTTCAGTGAATTCGTAAGAAATAATGAAGGAATGAGCTTCTATTTATAGAAAAATAGACTGCATAGTAACTAACTCATGAACGGTCCAGATTGATTTACTTTAATCTGACGGTCCATATTTAAAGCAAAATCTTTTAAATAAAATATAATATATTCTATTTATAATCTAATAAAACGAATAACTTTATAAAAGATTTTACTATGCAAACACTATGCATAATAAAATATAATATATTCTAATTATTGTCTAATAAAACAGATAACTTTATAAAAGTATTCTGTTTTATATAAAAAAAAATTACTATTAGCCTAATAAAACGAATAACTTTATAAAAGTATTCTGTTTTATATAAAAAGCTTTTCTGTTTTATTACATTAATAATACCAATAAAATAAAAATGAGTGACTTATTACATAAGCATCAATAATTAATACCGTATGCTACTATGCAACCACGCGTATTATTGTACTTTTAACCCCGGGTGTTTCAACAGTTAACGGTAAAACTTCCGCCGTTATTTTCAAAAAATTATTTTTGTCGTTTTCTCAATCCGACAATAATTCCGTTGTGGGGTCCACCAATGATTGTACTATCGTACGGATATTCCCCGACTAATCGAATATTCCCTGACATAACGAATATTTTATATCAACTTGCTTACTTTGCAAAAAAAAAATCACATATTACCCTTAACTTTAAACTTTTATCAATTTAACTATTTACCAAAATAGAAAAATTGAATATTTTTATTTCATAAAAATTCGGGGTCTCACAATCACCCGTCCTTATGAAATTTCGCCCTCGAAATTTATATACGTACCTGATATTCGAAGAGATGAGAATACCTTGCTTTCTTTTCGGATTGTACATTTCCGGTTATATCCTTTGTATCATGATTTTTCCATTGCTCATCTCCTGTATTTCAGATATCATTCTAGAATATATCTTCAAAACAAAGGTTAATTGACATATCATAATTTGTCAACTTATCAAGTAAACAATTTTAGCTTAGGTAAGTCACACACTAGCGAATTATATAACTCGTCTCTCCTCTCCCAGTTCTAGACTCTTATCTCCGCCAGCGACCATATCTCTAAGCTCTCATACCAACTGTGACGCCCCCAAAATTAGGTATACATCACCCATTTTGAGTTGCCAGATACATGGTACAAAATTTGTAAGACCCCAAATTATTAATAAATAAAATTTATTTTCCTCTATTTATTATTTTGAAATAGTAAGGGTTGATTTGATTAATGTGGTTAGTTATGGGTAAAATGCGTAAATATTTTAAATAAGCAGGTGGTTATAAAATATTCATTGTTGTCGGAAAATATTCGTTTGGTCGTGGAATATTCATTGTTATCGGGGAATATTCGTACGATGGCTCATTCTTTTGTGAGCCCCATAACGAAAAGCGATTGGATGAAGAAAACGACAAGTATAAGTTGTTTATAAATAACGGCGTAGTTGTTACCGTTAACACTGTTGGAATACCCGGTGGTTAAAGTACAGTAATACGCGTTATTGTACAGTAGCATACGGTATTGCACCAATTATTGATTCTTACGTAAGAAGACACTACTCAATAATTATTACAGTAGTTACTGTTCAGTATTTTATTTTGTTGATTCAATAATTGCTGTGTTAATATTTTATATTACTGTTGTTTCAATAATTGTCACTACACAGTATTTTTCATTATCGAAACAATAATTAATATTATCTGAATAATATTATTAGAAAACATTATTGGCAATGTCTAGAAAGTTCTGTCTAAGGAGAGGTTTGGTCACCTAATTGAGCGTCAGTAAGGAGAAATTCTTATTGGAAAGCCCCCTCTTTCCTGGGAACGGCCTGGTTGCCAGTACTGTGATTCTGTAATATTATTTGTGAATAATTAATTATTGATTTATATGATGAGGAAAATATTGATTTTATGTGGATATAGATCGAGAAAATTTTTAAAGTGACAATTGTTAAAATTTTTTTGATATTTTATCTTTTCTAATAAACTAATATTTTATTATATTATTATAATATAATAATGATGATATTTTTTTACAATGAATGTGGAATATATGAGTAAATGAGGAGGAGAAGTATTTTTGTTGCAATAAATACTAAAAACATGTTAAACATGTTGGTGGACCCATTTCTTGACTGAAATTTGATTATAGCTTGTAAAATCGCCCGTTTATGGATTTCGGTCAATTTCTGTTTGGAATTTGGAAAACCTTTCTTCTGCAAAGTTGTAGAGAATTGAATTTCCTATAAAAAATAGCGAGATTTGAATTTTCTGATGAAAGAGTTATTTATTATGAATTATTGAAGTTCCGTAGTTCTAAAATAATTGATTTTTAGAAGTTTTAAATATTTATAATTACAAAAACGTTTTTGGTCATATAATTTGGTCTTACATGTGATGTAAATGGCTGATTTAAGATCTAAGAGTGGGCTAAAAATTTGGTTATATATATTATTATTATATTCAATTTTCTACTTTGGTGTTCTAAGCATTTTCCTATAAATAGGGTGCTTAGGTTAGAATTGAAAATCACACCAGAAACTACAGATTTCTCTCTATATAATATCGAGCGTATTTTGTGAGTATTTTAATACTTTGAGTGTTGCTATACGGTGTAAGTTCAAGTCATAGCTTATATCCGGTGTGTCAACTAGAAGTACTGTCTTTACGAGGTAAGGGGTGTTATTTTCTTCAAAAATGATATTATTTCTTCAATATCATTATGCCGAAATATTGGTTGGATTTTTTTATCAAATTTAAAACTTTTCATGTCGGGGTTACTACTCATGAGTTACTATTCATAAGTTACTATTCACGAGTTACTATTCACGAGTACTATTCACGAAGCATGATGATATTTTTTGTGAAATTTCTATCTTTTAGTGCCAGAGTTACTATTCACGTATATGGCACTATTCACGTATACGACACTATTCACAAATACGACACTATTCACCGAAAAATAAAATTTTTTCTTTTTGTCCAAAATATCTATTCTGGATACTAGCTTTGATTGTATCCATGTTTTGATTATTCTTGAATTTTACTCCACTATGATTATTTATGAGGTATTTTTGGACATAAAATAGCTGAAATACGAATCCTTAATATTTATTCTTTTGTTTCACTAGATTCGTTTCATTTAAATATTTTTCATCATCCTCCGTCCTAAATGATGATATAATTGAATATCTTTGGCATGTAGTGCAAAGATTAATGATTTCTGATGAATATCTTTGGCTCGTAGTGCAAAGATGAACTGATGTTTAGATGAACATGACCAACTGGTGAATATCTTTGGCATGTAGTGCAAAGATGAATATTTAATTCCAGATATATATTGATTGATGTTACAGGGATAAACTATCGACGACGAATTTTAAATTCATATATAGAAGATAGTAGTTTGCATTCTCTACTTAACTCTTCTAATGAATTATTATTTCCGCTGCGAAGATTGATTTAAAACTGGTTGTCTATTGTATTCTATTAGATTTTTTCCTGTTGAAGACTAACGATAATTTGTTATATGTTATCTTAGTCATAATGTTCTTTATTAGGCTAGTTGAGCTCACCCTTTTTCCTTGTTGTTCCATTTTTTTTCTCAGGAGACGAGAATCTAGCGAGTACTAGTCGGGGTATGGAATGATGGTTCTAGAAGTCGTTTTAGTAGTCCTCGCCATTTTTGTAAAATAATGTATCAATAATTATACTGAGGACTTATTTGAGTGTGAATATTGTCTAGATGACAATATTTGTATTTAAACTCACAGTTTTTATGTTGTATTAATAAAGTTGTAGTTATTTCTGTACCATGTATTTTGACGACTCAGAATGGGTGTTGTATACCTATTTTGGGTGCGTCACATATTCAATGAAAATAACACATAAATTAATAAATACATAATCTATAATTTATGGCATAAGTATTTGTTTTTCTAAGTTTATAGATAATTATATTACTATTCTCAAAACAACACATTAACCACTTCCTCCGTTCAAATCAATCTATTCAATTTCCAATTTTTAACTATTGCCAGAGCATAAGTTTATGGTATATTATCTAAACAAGCATAACTTGCTCTGGCATAAACAAAAGGAAGAAAGAAAATTACTTGGAGATTGAATGGGAGATAATTGCTTAACGATTGCGGCGGCAGCCCAGGACTCAAGAGCTTCAGAGCAGAGGCAGAGGCGGAAGGGGAAAAGGGGGGGGGGGGGGGGGGGGCTGAGGCGATTTTAAAGAGGGTTAGGGTTTTTTTGTTTTTTTTAATCTTACATGAAACAACGGATTGAGGGCTGGGTGTAACTCATTTGGGTTTGGCTTACGAAGATATATATGTACTAAATATTTGGGAAAAAAATCACCCGGGCTATAGCCCACCCTAGTCCATACGTGGCTCCGCCCTTGTATAGAGCTATATTTATATACACAGCTGTGTATTACACAGTAGGCCTATGTCGACGGATATTTTAACTATAACAACGGTAAATTGTCGCCATAGCCCAGAATAGCTATGACGACGGGTGAAATCGTCGCTATAGCCCAAAAACCATCGTCATAGCCGATTGTGTAATACACATCTGTGTACATACATTTTCCCCTAATATATATATATATATATATATATATATATATATATATTTATATAAATATGAAATTGTAGTGTACCGGATAAAGTGAATAATAATATAATTTAATTTGATTTTCATGAGTTTTAATGAGCCCATTGATTATTTTAGTGTCGTCATACGAATATATCCCGACAAAACGAATATTTCATATAATTTGCACATATCATTCATAACTATAACATTTATTAAATGAACACTATATTATTGAGAATTTTTTTTAAAATCTTATTAATAAAAAGTTTGTCTTACATTTTCCCCTTTTTAATTCATAACAAGTATTTATTCCTCTGTGTGTGTATATATATTCAGAAGAGGAAACTTAGTTTTTTTAAATCTTCTATTGACTTCTTATTAAGGTAGATTTAAACTTATCATCTTACACAATAAAAAAGAAATTTTACTATTAGGATATCACTTTTATTCTTATTATGCCTTAATTAATACTCCATCCGTCTCAAATTAATTGCTCAGTTTTGACCTTTTTAAGTCAAATTGATTATTTTTAGAATTAATAATTAAGCATATATAAATATATTTATAAAATTATAAAAATTAGGATTAGTAATAAATTGTATATACTTTCTTTTGGTTATAATCTCTTCACCTATAATTTAGCAAAAATAGTAAAAAAAATTAGTTTTAAAAATGGTCAATTTGACTTTAAAAAGTCAAAACTGAGCAATTAATTTGGGACAGAGGGAGTATTAATTAAGGCAGAATTACAACAAAAGTGCACTCATTAAATATTTACACAATTAATACAAATGTAATACTTAATTACAAAAAGAGTGTAATCTTAAGAGTGTAATGTTTGACATGTCAGCCCATTTTGTTGATGGGTTGTATGATCTTTATTCATGGCCCAAGCGTATAGTCAATTGGGCCTATTTGAAGCCAACACTTAAGCCAATTAATGGTCACAACACAATTAGTTTTTTTCCTTTTTTGTTTTTTTGCTAATTTGGTGGTGGTGGTGGTGGTGGTGGTGGTGGGTGGGTGACCTCTTGCTTGACAAGAGGCCTAAAGTATCACTAAAGCCCAAGGCTCTTAGTGAAACAATTATTTTTTCTCATCCTATATTATGTTGAATTAATACTCTCGTTCCATTGTTATACAATAATAATAATAAAAAGAAGTAGAACATTATTGATCAACAAACCATTCAATAAATCAAGTACACTAAACTATCAAAAGAGATTTCTTTATGTTGAATATTAAAATTATAACTAAATTTCATGCTTAATATTCATTGAACACAAGGAAGAAAGTTTTTAAAGAGTACTGCAGTCTGTTCGGTAACTACTTATTTTAAATGACTTATAAGTTAAAATATAAGTTGATTTATAAGTTAATTTAATTTGTGACTTATAAGTAAAAGTGTTCGGCATCAATTTGACTTATAAGTCAAAAATTAAGTTAAAATAAGTTATGAAGGTATTCGGCTCAAAATGACTTATAGGTTAAAATAATGTAAAGATTACTAAAAATGACATTAATAAAAAGAGAGACAAAATAGACATTACATTTGATCAAACCAACTTATTTTAAAATGACTTATAAGTCATTTTAAAATGTCACAAATAGTTACTTATTTTTTTGACTTAAAAACCAACTTATAAATTAAAAAATAAGTATCTCCCAAACACTAACAGTAACAAATGACTTATAAGTTGATTTGACAACTTATAAGTCACTGTCGAACATCCGTTCTAAAATTTTAAATACAATTTGACTTTTAAAATCAAATAACAGCCTATTTCAAACTTTCAAGCCAAGCAATCGAGAAAGAAAGAAAAAGTTTTCCTTCTCGTCGTCTTAAAAGCTAGTGCCTAAGGAGCAGCCTACTACTGATTTCTGGTAGGCATTAGAGCAATGGACTGAGGGAGTAAAAGGACAAACGCGGGTTGGTAGTACATATATTAACTTGTGCAGATTATGGGGGGTGTGGTCGGGTGTGACCCTTAAAGGATAATACTTTAACCAATCCAACCCATAAACTCGTGCATGAACTGCATATTATGATAATCATTATCATCAATAGCAAGATTTTGTGAATCAATAGGTAGATAACACACACTTTATATGATTCAAATGTTTAATAGATCATACACACATTCTATATATATTTTTGGGGGAAACATATTCTATTTTAAAAAGTCTATATAATGTATTTATATTAGTGTATCAATCAAGGGCGGAGTTTCGTTTGTTTGGGCTGAGGTGGACTGTAACCCGGGTAAGATTCCAGATTTCCCTACTCGTTTCACCTATCTCTCACCTGTTAATTGTATCTCTCTCTCCTCCCTCACCGGCTGGCTTAGAGAGTGCACCAAATGGGACGACCTCAACAACCGCTTCTCATTGTCTCTTTCTTCGAGGGCAGTATGGGTATAGTCCAGGTTCACACCGGAGCCATGCCCTCAAAGTGTTCGATAAAAGTCCTGAGAGAGGAAAAAGTTGGTTTTTGAACAAGTTGGAGGGTGTGTGTGTTTGGCCTGCACTGATTTGTTATTATTTTTGCATGTGGATTTAGATATATAATGATTCATATCCAAAATAAAAAATATCAAATGTCCTAAGATTTAATTTATTCGTATAATAGTTTTGTAGATGAGATATCACATCCGCACTACTGTTATGCAGATAGGGTCCACCATCCGCATAACAATTATGCAAATAAGAATAATTATAATTTTTAAATCACAAAAAATAAATAGTGGGATCCAACAAAAAATAAATAGTGGGATCGTTGGATGGATGAAACTCCCATCCAATTTTAACTATAATTCTCCTATATATATATATATATATATATATATATATATATATATATATATATATATATATATATATATATATAGTTATACCTATTTGAGATGAGATAAATAATATAAAAAAATTTAAGAATTGATATTAACAAAATAATAAGTGTTAGGTGGTGTTTGATAAAATTTAGTGTTAAGACCTGAATAGTTTAGACGTCTGAATAATATAGAGTATCTGAATAGAATTGTATCTGAATGAAAAAATGTTGTTTGATGATTACTTTTTTCAAAATGTCTGAATAAAAGTATTTTACCATTTTAACTTTCTAAACAAAACTATAAAATAAAATAAAAAAACAAAACAAAACATTTTCTTCTTCATCTACCCCCCCTCCCCGCCGCCCCCTCCCCGCCGGCCCTCCTCCCCCTCCTCCCCTCCCCTCCCCTCCCCTCCCCTCCCCTCCACTCCCTGAATAGTGGATATGGATCCAGCATGAAGGTCAGTACTCTTTTGTCAATGTGCAGATGTAGTATAGCCAGTAGTGGCTTCGACAAGAGCCTGGTTCAAAAATTGTAACAAAAAAAATAAAATTGCTAGAGCCTTGGTTAAGTACTAATAACTCTGTAGAGACATGGAAGAGTGCTGGATCTTTTTATTAGATCAAACACCAAAAAAAACAGAGGTGTGGGGGGTGGAGGGTCTACCATTCTTTTATAAGTCTCTATCTGCAAGACTTGGTAACTCTTAATTGAGAGAAATTGAGAAAAGGCCAAGAAATTGAGAAGGTCTTATCCATGGAGAAAATGCAAGTAGATTGTAGAGAAGTTTATGAGACTAGGAATGAATGAAGCCAAATATACCAGCAGTAGGTTATTTGATAGTTTCCTATGAAGCTTCATCTTCTTGTGCCTCGGAAATGATATCCAACATGGATTCAAGATGGGGTCGGTGGTGGCGATGGTGGTGGTAGATCTGGTAGTGGTGGTGGTGGTGGTGGTGGCGGTGGGGCCGTGGCAACGACGGTGGCGACGGCGGTGGCTTCGGTGGTGGTAAGATCTGGTAGTGGTGGTGGTGGATAGGAAAGGAAAATTATAATATTAATGAGGGTATTTTTGTTCAAAAAATAGCAACTCTCATTCAAACATGCCTCTTAATCCTACAGACTTGATTTTGTAGCTTAACCATCTAGAGGCATTAAGAGGTAAAAAAAATAACAAACAACACACCGCCTCTGACCGAATCAGAGGCGGTCCATTCAGAGACATTAAGAGCTAAACAAACACCACCTTACTTAACATATTATGTCTCGATGAATAGTTATAAAAATATCGTTATAATATATATTATTTGACAACATATTTTTACTCAAACAATATAAATAGGAAATTGATATTTTCATAATAATTTTTGTTATTTTTAAAATAAAAATAGAATTATAGATGTATAACGACGGTGAAAATCGTTACTATAAGATCTATAGTGACAATTTTATTATAAAAATATTATTTTTTATTATAAAAATATCAGTTTACTATAAATATTCTTCTGTAGCGTTGTAATTCAATTGTTATATAATGAATGGTCATGAATTTCCAACTTTCACCAAATAAACTTATTCAATTTTCACATGCACACCAAACAAAGCAAAATAGAGTAAACTATGTTGACTATTCAACGTTATTAATTAACATCCAAACTTTCAAAATGGTTGCTAAACCAAACTTATCTATGCTCCCATGAAATTTTAATCCTTTATATATATATATATATTTATAGGGAGCCCTTCCATAGCAACCGGTTGCTGTGAGTACTGTGCAACATCCCCTTTTTGTACCGTTGATAAACTTATTGGAAGGCTGAGATGAAACATAAATATACCAAGCCGACACAACTTGTACCGGCTTTTATTTTAATATGAGGACCCCACCATAGTCAACATGTTGTCAGTTTATTGAAATAAAATGAATTTTTAATATTAAATAATGCTCGACCGACACAGCTTGTACCGGCTGTGCCTTTTTTATAAAATACTACCAACCGGGACAAGCTCTAATGGCTGTAAAAAAAAAAAATCAAAACCCGGACAAGTTCTAACGGCTGTAAAAAAAAAAAAAAAAATCAAAATCGTAAGAGGCTGTTCCGGCTTGTCCTTTGTATTTATTTGGAGAAGTTAAGATGCAATATAGTTAAGATGCAATATACCTGATCATTACCAAAAAAGAAGAAGTTTGGTTGTTTTTATTTAAGAAATTAAGTTCTAACGGCTGTAAAAAAAAAAAAAAAATCAAAACCGTTAGAGGCTCTTCCGGCTTGTCCTTTGTATTTATTTGGAGAAGTTAAGATGCAATATAGTTAAGATGCAATATACCTGATCATTACCAAAAAAGAAGAAGTTTGGTTGTTTTTATTTAAGAAATTAAGTTAATAGTATTATTATTCCTCTTAAATACAAAGGACAAGCCGGAAGAGCCTCTTACGGTTTTGATTTTTTTTTTTTACAGCCATTAGAGATTGTTCCGGTTGGTAGTATTTTATAAAAAAGGCACAGCCGGTACAAGCTGTGTCGGTCGAGCATTATTTAATATTAAAAATTCATTTTATTTCAATAAACTGACAACATGTTGACTATGGTGGGGTCCTCATATTAAAATAAAAGCCGGTACAAGTTGTGCCGGCTTGGTATATTTATGTTTCATCTCAGCCTTCCAATAAGTTTATCAACGGTACAAAAAGGGGATGTTGCACAGTACTCACAGCAACCGGTTGCTATGGAAGGGCTCCCATATTTATATATATATATATATATATATATATACAGAATTGATCAGGTCCGGACTCCCGGACCTGATCAAATCCGGACCCCAAATTTTTTTTTTTTTGGTAGAACAACTAAAAAAAAAAAAAATTATGGAACTGAAATTTTTCCAAAATAAAGTGTTTTGGGTGTGTTTTTAACACCTACCCCAACCAATGTATGTACAGTCTGCCCAGACTGTACAGACATATTTCGTTATAGGCATCCAAATCACGCCCAAAACACTGTATTATGGAAAAATTTCAATTCCATAATTTTTTTTTTTGTTTCAAAAAAAAAAGCAAAAAAAAAAAAAAAAAAAAAAGGTCCGTATTTGAGTAGAGTCCGGGATCCCGGACTGGATCCGGACTATATATATATATATATATATATATATATATATATATATATATATATATATATACAGAGGATCCAGTCCGGGATCACACCAAAAACAATGTATTATGTAAAAATTTCAATTTCATAATTTTTTTTAGTTGTTTCAAAAAAAAAGCAAAATAAAAAATGGTCCGAATTTTATAGAGTCCGGGATCCCGGACTGGATCCGGACTCTATATATATATAGGGATTCCATCCACATCAACCGGTTGTTGGGGAGCAACCCCTTTTGGCTCAGCCGCTACAACCTGTACCGGCCTTAGACAATTTTTTTTTATAAGCCGTTACAGGTTGTAGCGGCTGGGCCAAAAGGGGTTTCTCTCCAACAACCGGTTGCTGTGGATGGATACCCATATATATATATATATATATATATATATATATATATATATATATATATATATATATATATATATATATATATATGGGCAATATGAGTCTACACAGTTGGATATGTTTTATTTGTACACAGTTTGTCAAAATTACGTTATTTTTGCAAATTTACTTCTTTTAAAAAAACAACTTATCTTCTCCCAAATTAAAAATAAAAAATAATATGCCAAAACGATGAAGTTTTGATAGACTACAAAATTAAAATATACACAATTGTGTATGACTATTATTCCATATATATATATATATATATATATATATATATATATATATATATATATATATATATATATACACACACACACGTACACACCAAGAAAACTAGTTAATATATAAAAAAAATTAAAAAAAAATTAAAGAAGGTAAAAGTGGAAATTCTTCTAATAATAGAATTAGCCTAAGCTTAACACTTTATTTTCTCCTCCATGGCAATAGAATTCTTGCAATGAGTTATTGCAGCTTGAATTGCAGCCTGCAATTCCTCCATAGTACTATCACTAGTAGAACTAGCAAGACCCCCAGTTGCTACAAGAAGTCCACTATTTGTTGGTGAAGTTCTCATTGAAGCCGGAGCCGAAAACTCCCCTCTCCTCCCTCTAAACTGATCTTGCTTACCTCTTGAACTTAAACCACCCGAAAACGAATAAGTTTGACGATGAAACTGCCTGTTTCTTGATCCTCTAAAGGGCAATAACGGCCTAACCATTTTCATGTACCTTTTTAGTACATTGTTTACGTCGAATTTAAGTAGCTTTTTCTTCTGTTTTTCTTGATAATCTTTCTCTTTAATTTCGCACCCTTTTCTCCATTTTGATAGCCCGAATAATGAGAATGAGTTGGACTTTACTCTACCTTGTGGTTCATTTGTGGTGTTTTGACGGGGGTTTATTTGGTCTTGTAGGAGGAGTTCATGTATTGGGAGGGTGAAACTGTCTAAAGAATTTGTGGATGAGCGAGGGGAGATGGGGAGGTGGGAGAGGAGGTGGAGGGGGAGTAAGTGGCCGTGGAAGAATATTTCGTCGGCCGGAGAAAGATCCACGGCGGTGAATGGAGGTGGAGGGGGGTTGGAATGGTTGTGAGTGGTGGTTGGTGGGGGTGGTTGGTGGAGGGAGACGGTGAAGGAGAATTCATGGGCTGGAGAGGAGGAAATTGAGGGTGGTGAAGAAGTGTTTAGTGGCTTTTCTTTCACTTTGTCTTGGCAGCTTTGGATTTCCATGCCTTGAATTAATTAAATAACCAGAATAGGACTCAGTTTTGGTGATGGATATTGTTAAAAGTGTTTGGGGAAGAGGGATAAGGAGATCAGGAAGCAGTGGAGAGAGAAGGGGAAAGCGGGCCTTCGGCCAGTGGGCATGACTCTTTGTTAAAATGTGCTTTTTTCCCCTACATGAATATAAATAAATTTATAATTATATCAAGGAGGGCAAGGGTAAGGGTAAGGGTAAGGGTAGGGTGGGTACGAGACTATAAGTTATTTGAGAAGAAAATAAAACTTAAAAAATGGGTATATAATTATATCAAGGAGGGTAGGGTGGGTATGAGACTATATAAGTTACTTATGAAGAAAATGAAATAAATTTTTTTTGCTATATATCCTATATTATGAGGAATGATTCATAATAAATATTTGTTACGACACCCTTCGGACTAATCACCTTTGGTTATTCATATTATTTATTGAAAAAATGGACATTTCAAGTAATTAAAAAAATGTTATTCACTACCAATAATAATAATAGTATAAGAAATAAAAATTTAAAGATATATGTATTTACGGAATAATATGTCACCCTCTGGCCTCTATACACTACATATATATTTATTATTTATAATGTCACGCCTATTTCGAGAGGAATCTTTGATAATAGAAATACTAGGAGAGAGGAGATTAGATTACTTAGGTGCTGTTTGTTTACGTCTGATTGCCTCTTAATGGACTGCCTGCTGTTTGTTTTATTTTTTGTTATATCTGAATGCCTCTTAATCGGTAAGACAGAAAATAAAATCTTAATAATTAAGAGGTACCTCTTAATGAATTTTTTTTGCTAATTTTTTTTATATAAATATATTAAACAATATTATGCACTCATTTTTATTAAATTGAATATTTAAAATTATTAAATAAAATTTTATCCTTTAAAATGGTAAAATAGTGTCATTAAGAGACAACTTACTTTTTAGTTATCAAACAATTTTTTAGATTCAGACCTCATAACCATTCAGATAATCTAATTTATTAAGACATCATAATCATTCAGATCTTAATTCCCAAATTTATCAAACACAACCTTAGTTTCATAGTTTGGATGTTATCTTTTTGCACGCAACAACTTTGGGAGAAGTATGTATACCTAGGCAACGATCTTCTAAAGTGTTAATTAATACTTAATAAATTAATAGTTTCTTTAAAATAATTTTTTTTAGTTCCGACTTAAGCTAATAAAATAAATTAATAATTTCAATAAAATAATAATTTTTTAAAAAATCATAGTCCCATCAAAATCATAAATTAATAATTCTTTTAAATTATAAATACAACTAGTGTAATCTTGTAAATAAAATAATCATACATGCATGAGAGGATGAGATATGAAGGTATCCATAAATTAATAATTCTTTTAAATTATAAATATATCGTCCCTCCAGTTCGCTGAAGAAGCGGACTGTATATATATATATATATATATATATATATATATATATATGTGTGTGTGTGTGTGTGTGTGTGTGTGTATGAGAAAAATGTATGTACACAGCTGTGTATTACACAATAGGCTATTACGACGGTTTTTTGGGCTATAGCGACGATTTCACCTGTCGTCATAGCTATTCTGGGCTATGGCGACAGTTTACCATCGCTATAGCCCAAAAAATCTGTCGCCAAAGCCTTACTGTGTAATACACAGCTGTATATATACATATAGCCATATATATATATATATATATATATATATATATATATATATATATATAGCTGTGTATATATATATTACCCATCCTTGATTAGATAGATATACAAACAAGTGTTAAAATTACCTCGTCCTCCAAAAATGAGTCAATGACAAACCATCATATGTAGTAAATGTCCAAGGAAATTATATGAAAAACTTTATTAATTGAATGTTCTTTACTCGTGTGTCTGCATCAAATGTTTTCTCTTACGCTTCTAAGCCATTTAATAGGAGGAGAAAGGGTAATTCTAAGTTCCGGATATTGTATATTGTGTATGTGTATATATGAAAAACAAAATAATTCACAGTTAACGGTAGTTGTAGTCATCAATCTGTCAAATAATTTGGTGAGCAATATATATGGGGTTGAGGGGGGTTCGGTACAAATGTAAACAGTTTACAGTGTTTTTTCAATAAAAAATGTACTTCCTTTTACAGTTTTTTGTTCATACTTGCTCTATTATTTTTTATTTTTTATTCTCGTAATTGTTGAAAAAAAAACCAAAAAAAAAGGGGGCACCGATCATACCGGTCATTAAGGGTACCGTACCCTCAATTGATATATATGTGTATGTTTAGTTACTCAACGTTTGGTCTGTTTAGAGCATTTAATTGTTCAAATCCACTTGAAAATCTTGTTCATCTAACAACTACTTATTTTAAACGCAACTTATTTATCTCACAAACGTAACATTTGAACCTCAAACACGACGCACCAAAATTGGTGCGGTAGATTTGGAGGTCCAAATACTATCACCGCAAACGCCGGTAACTGAACAAACCCAATTATAATTAGGGAATTGTTATTTTCACAAGTTAAATTGTTAATCCCTCACATGAGGGTAGACCCCGCTTACTATTCATAAAAACTTTTGTGGGGACCAACACACGTGTGGTATAATGGAGGCATCATATGGAAGTTAAGGTGAACAAGTCAATCATAGAGGCATTATTTGGGTGGCACAGGGTCATCTTCTCTGCTTAACCACTCAAAATCATATTATGTAAGATAAAAAGAAGAAGCATAGACAGTTGGAGCTAGAGAGGTAGATGGTCAAGTTTTTGTCCCACTTCACGTTGCCTTTCCGCCTATGACTCCTTCTGTCTTTAGAGAGAGAACAAATAAGATTTCCAATGGCTAGTGGCAAAAACAAAAGCACAAGAAGAAAAAAAGGCCTCCCAACCAAAACTTCTTTGCTGAATGACTGTGAAATCTTTGTTTTTATTCCATGTTTCCTTCTCTCTCTCTCTCTCTCTCTCTCTCTCTCACACACACACACACACACGAACTAAGGATTTCATAGGTTATTCAAACCATTTTGGTATGTTATTGTGCTCTATAGGGCCACCAGGAGAAGACAAAACATGTTTTCAATCCCAAAAGATCCTTATTGCAGACTGGGCAATCCAGAGAAACAAGTTGAAGGTTGCTATTATTTAAATCTTTGCTATATAAATGCAACGTGTTTTCATGAACTGCCATTTTTGAATTGTCTGCAATCGGGATCCCACAACAAATCGGCAGAATTCTTCAAATGGTACGTTCACTACCTCTCATGTTATCTATCCAAAGCTAAGATCAGAATTTGCAACAATAAATAATAAAAACAAAAATAAAAAGATGGAAGGAAAAGAGACATCTGGTGGACCAAAGTCAAATTATTAGAAACAGAAGGAAAAAAAAAGTCTTAACATGAACTTGTACCATTAAAAAATAATTAGTTTAAATAAAAATAATTGATTTCTCTATTCTCAAGATTTACCTTTCCTACTTCAGAAGGAAGAACCAACTAATGTAAACAGGATCCTAAAGGTTTCTTCTGGGGACCGAATCCCGAGTGTTCTTGTCAAACTTCCTATGTGATTATATTACAGAGGACTGCTACACATACTGTTAGCTCTATGGATGGATGGATGGACTAGTATCAAATTGAACACATTCAAGGAGAAAAAACGAAGTATCTACAACTTCAGGTAATCTGCTTGTTACTTTACCCAGTCTTATGCATTTCCAATGGAGCTATGCATATTTGGTAATTCAACCCAAATCAGGACTACTTTAAACAACACTATGCAACCCTGACTCTGATCTTCTGACTAAAAGAATCGAAGCATAGGGGAAAGATCACCGTGAGTCCTCAAGTTTGTCAAAAATGTATTCAAATCAAACTCCTTGTGGGAAACAAAAAAAGAATTGTTTGTCATATCCTTTCGCCTTCCCATTTAAGATTAGCTCCAAACATTTGTTTAGTTCTCGCGTACGTGATGCAAATGTAATCAAGTTGTCTATTCACTTCCACTACTGTATGTAGAATCTGAAAACAGTGTAGCTAAAGCAATAAGTAAGGTTTATAACAATAGCATTCTTGAAAGAAAAAAATATAGATAGATAGATAGATAGATAGAAAGAGGGAGAGGTTTCATACCTCCCGAAGGTCTTCTCCCTTCCATGGCTTCTTTCTTTTCTTGGCAACTTGAGCAAAGGAAAGGACCATCCCAGGGCCGCAATTTCTTTGTATTTGATGGTCCCGCATGTATTGAAATACCCTCTCCAGGTTTCATCTCCACTTGACAAACCGCACACATGAACAACTTGAACATGTTGCAGATTGGGTATTTTGTATCCAACCTGCAAGCCACACAAACGCATAAGACACCAAAGACCTAGACCAGCAGGATATGTTACCCTGGGATGAAGATAGTGGTCCATCACAAACAATTTCCATTTCGTACATTAATGCAAAACAACTAGAATTTATAATGCATATGACAATCAAATCATTCCTTGTTCCAAGGTAAAAGTCTTAAATTTCTCATGGCACGTTGAAACATTCAAAATTACAGACCTTTCTGAAAGCATAGCAGATCCCTCCTCTACTAATTCTTCAACCACATCTGGTTCGGTGTATTCTTTCTCGATAACGGAAGATGGCTCGGAACTCTTTTTTTTAAACATGGACTTGAACACTGCTATTCCCTGTTTCTTTGGTGGTGGCAATGGTGGAGTCGTCTTTTCCGGAGGTTGTAAATCTACCACAATGCAGGTTGTGTCATCTCGAAGTCCTTTCACCCCTACAGCTTCCTGTAGATGGGAGTAAATTGTTGAAACTAGATATTTAACTAAGATAAAGGAATTGATCCGGATAACAAAATTACTTAGAAGAGGAAGCCTCAAGTTATAAGCATATACTTTAACGATTTGTGAAGCTGCAACATCCGGTTGCATTCCCCGGCTACATTCCAGAGCCGTTTCTGCACTTATAGCATCCCAAACACCATCACTTGATATAACAAGCCTGCCACCGCCGGAGGACAGCTGCAAAGATAACAAAACGAAGTTGTAACACAGAAGATTGACATAATCTATATTTGTTTTGGTCATTATGGACCACTAAAAATTCATTGTACAATAATCTATCTATGAAGCACCTAACGTCATTTTGGGCAGCATACATGCACTAAAATAACATAGAGTGGATATGCCAAGGATACATCTGAATATATATCCTAGCCAAATCCAAAAATTAACTTAAATACTACTATATAGATAGATATATTTGGTGCATCCAATCAAGTATATTAAATTTTTCCACCTTAAACTCTCTTTGAAGTGATGTGCATATGTATGCATGATAATGTTGGTGTATATCAATCATGTAATGCATATATATAGTACTTATAATATGTTATTTGTTCCTTCTTTCACTATTAAATTGTTATTCTTTTTTTGAATTTATACGTTTCATTATATACTGTTTTTGTAATAATTAAAGAAATTCAATCTTTTTGTTAAATTAAAGTATTATGTTTCACTGATGTGTTATTCTGAAAACATGCTTGTAAATATTATGATTCTTGTTATTCTTGTGTCATTTTGTGTTCATTTTATTTTTCTTTAAATACAAGTATTTTTTAATAGGTAATTATGGCTCAGGTACGCTTACAAACAACTCAACTAGTTTTAACTATATCTCAACTAGTTTCAAATATATCTTTTTTAGAAAGCTATTCCTCACCATACTCCCTACCACGAAAAGTGACGTTTTCCCTTTCTGATTTCATTCCACATACTATGTAATGTACATCAATCTAGTTCACAGAAGGAAGCTAATAGAGAGAGTCATTAAAGATTTACATAAAATTACGTACGCCATCAAGATGAGTAACAAACCTTGACTTGCTTTACGTAAGGAACAGGAACAATGAACTCGCCAACATCCATATCTCCAATAGATCGTGATAGGCATAATCCACCAGGCCAACATCTCAAAGGACCAATCTATCATTTAAGTACTTTAAAAATCAGACTAACCCATTCTATCAAAACTTTACATCAAAAATATCTTGTGGAAAAAAACATGAGGGGGTTAATTATTTAAGACAGTAAATTGAGACTGGTAAAAAAAATTGTTCTTCCTCATATTCAAACCACATTAATGACCAAAAGAATAGTAATTAAAATGAAATAACAAATTTACCTGCGTACCACCACCAGTATTCAGCCGACCGACCTCGCCTCCACTTGCTGTTATACGTTCCCTCCTGATTTATAAATTTAAAAGAATAGAAAACTAAATATAAAGACTCGGCATCAGAAGCTAATCTGAAGTGATGGGTAAAAGAAGAAATATGTAAACTTACTCTTCTTCATTACATTCAAGTCTATGATCTGCTGAAAGATAATAAATTCCCCCTTCAGCAGATTCAAGGATACAACGGGAATCACCAACCGATGCTACAGTTACGACCCATCCTTCAATTATTACAAAGGTGACAGTTGTTCCAGAAGTTTGTGCTGATATGTGACCAATAACAATATGTAAGTGTCATGTATACATTGTAGAAGACGAGATGCAGATATATAAAATGCGTGGAAAAACATGAAAAACCAATTAAAAAGTTATGCACAGGTGAAGTGAAGTCAAACTATGTAATTCAACAATTAGGCTGATATCATCTACTACCGACTGCCGTATTTGTTGAAATATGTATAGAGTTGGATTGGAAAAATAAGAAGGTAGAATTAAATATCCACCATATGATGATGGACAAAGAAAAGAAAAACAGCATACATACATTAACTCAAGCAAGGTTACAAATTAGGAACCAAGGATATTTCTAATACTTCGACATATCCGTAGATAGGAATCGATACAGATACTCTCAGATACTTAGTCTGACATTTTTTGGCGTTCAAGTTTTTTATTAAAAAATATAAATCTTCATTCAGGAGATGTGCTCAGTATTTCGTCAACACCTGTTACAGCATGTTTACGAAAACAATAGCATGAAGATGTGTAAAAGAAACATAATTGCTATAAGAAGAAACTAAAACAATGTCATAAAATGGAAGGGTTAACTGCAAAAGTTTCCCTCAATTTTCCACAAATTTCACTTTTAGCCCCAACCCAAAGTATAAATTTTCTCAATAGTGTTCCTTCAAGTTTGAATTTTTTTACAAAATTATTCCCTTTTAACATATTAGTGAAATTATAGGTTGGAATCCTTCACATGCATTTCCGAAATCATTGATAATTATGTTATTTACGCTTCATAGACGTATACATTGTTATATCCATACGTTTGGAATGGGTCAAATGTGTATTCAACTATATAAAACATGAGTTTTGACTTATAATTTCACTAATATGTCAAAAGGGAACAATTTTGTAAAAAATTCAAACCCGAAGGACCACAATTGAGAAAGTTGGTACTTTGAGACTAAAAATAAATTTTATGAAACTTTGAGGGACACTTCTGCAGTTAACCCAAATGAAAGTGAGATATAAGAACTTCATGAAAGAAATGTGTTTGAAAAGGAAGGGTAATTATAACGTGTCATCATAAAAGTGTTTATAGTTGATACGTATATAGAAAGATATGTACAAAATTTAGTGTACTACGGAACCTAAAAAATATTATATTAATATATCTGTATCATATCATATTAGTACCTTGTATCCATATCCATTCTTCTCAGAGAACTTGGGAGAACATGATACATGAGAATGATGATAAATGGAAACTCATTCATTATTTTTGATTTCTAAAATACTTCTCAAGTAGACTTAATGTACAATTGTCCAAAGTTTTAGCATATAGAAACTATCTAATTAGATTTTATAACAAGTCAAAACAACTTTCTTGCACAACCTTGATATTTAGTTGATGCCTAAAAAATACAGCATAGAGGAAAGGAATTTGATGTGTATGATTAGTATAAGCACGCGTTGAAGTCATGTTATATGCAATACATTGATTTCTAGCATGCGTATTGCAATGTATGTTCTAAAAACCTCAACGTACTTTTGAAGTATTCACAGACATATCATATAGAAGCCTGCTTCTAGTGATGTCATTTGTACTTCAAGTAAAACTTGAAGTGTCTAATTGTATCATATAATTGTGCTCATATACTGTTGACCTGCTACATATTTATATTTAACTTACCTAAGAATCAGGAAGAATAAAACAAAGACGGAGAGAAAAAAACTACAAATACCTCGCTCTTGCAAATCCTTATCCGTTTTAACAAACCCTGCAACCAATGCCCTTGGTAATGCTGCAACCCATTCATCCCTGTTAAGATCTGGTGGAATAGCACACAAAACATTGCTTAGGAGATTCTCCTTAGTGTATATAGCAGCTTGAGACCCATTGTGCCCATCAAATAGCTGCAAAGTAAAGCTTCATAAGCAAAAAGATAAAAGCACTAATGAAACAGATTACGACTGGGGTACAAATAGACAGAAGCAACAAGGACCCACTATGACTATCAAAAAGCTGCAAACCAAGTTTTAAGAAGGCAAAATACAAATTATAAAATAAAAGAGACAAGAGTGAATGTGTATGGAAACAAAACAAAAAACAAATTATAAAATAGCATGCATTTTTGAATAGTTTCTGTTGTGGTAATCATTTTGATTATTTTTTTTGACAAGTGCAAATAAACTCAATAGAGCAATCTTATTTGGTAATAATTGAAGATTTCCATCCTTTAAGTCAAGAATGGAAAAGAGTCCCGAGAGTATGGGTGCAAATCAACTGAGCTAAGTTAAACGAGGGTAGTTCAAACTTCATTTGTTCTGCAAGCTTGAAATGAAGCTCAAACTGGACTTGCTTATCTTTTGAGCTGGCCTCAAGTGAACCATAGTCGAGCAATATTGAACCGGACTTGAGTAGCTTGACTTTTTATGTGTGTTTTTTTCAGAATACCAAGCAGTTCAATGTGTTGAACCAATTAGAACTTAATATTTAATGGGCTTGGAAATGAGATCAAGGTTGCTCGTTATCTTTACAACCAATCTTGAATAAGATCTAAAACAAACCAAACTCTACCAGAATTCAATAAGTTTGGCAGCTTGCTTCATTACAGGCTACCAGAAACCCGTGAATAAATAGAAAAGGGATAAAGAAAACAAACAAGGAAATAATTTTAAATAAATAAAAAGAACAATAAACATTTGGGGTAGACTAAAGATATAGAAGACCCATAAGTTGTCTGTTTCTATGAAGGGAAAAGAAAGATAAGGATGCATATGAAACCAAGTAAATGGACGAATGAGAGAGTAACCAGCATAGAGAAAGAACTCAATACATCCACTCAGAAAATCCTAAGCTATACTTGTTTGAATTTGGGATACAAGAAAAGGGAAAAAATATGAATGATCAATTTACCTGCGAGCCTTGACCCTAGGTCTCTAAGCATGACACTAGCCACACTAAGTTACACCAGGCTTTGGAGTTACCAACCAATCCCCATCATTTGGCATTTAGATTTCCCTTTGTAGCTCCCTCAGCAACTCAATGAAGGGAAACAAGTATATACTCTCATGCATTCAAAGATGAATGCTAACTCCCAAAGTATCCAACAAAATAAGGCAATCCCCTGCCAATATGTAAACAATATTGTCCTCTTCTATCGCTTATTCACAGAATATTAAAGCACTTCTCTTGTTGATAGGAGGTTTCTGATAAAACTTATCGCAGAAAAAAATGTTTCTGATATATATCCTACAAATTAACTAGCACAATAACTATTTAAGGTATCCGACAAATGATCTATGAAAACAACTCAAAAATAAATTTCTTTCCAAATTGATCAATCAACAGATCATGTAAGACTCAAAAGCACGAATACAACCAAACAATTAGCATTCAAACCAGAAAAGAGTCCCTGAAAAAACAAAGTAGTAGTCAAAACATACCCCAAAAACATGATATGTAGTAACATCATCTCCTAGCACCCGCTGGCATTCTGTCTTGACTAATGTAAAGTCTTCGCCTTTCTTGCTTTGGTTAGCCTGACCATGAAATATCTCGGGGTTTTCAATCTTCTCATTAGCCAATTCGCGCTTTAGCAATACCGAGAGTGGGACCGTCTGATGTTCACCCTTTGTGGAGGACATTTTTTGGTCCCTCTATTCAAATCAAACAAATATATCTCCTCTAGCAAGAAAAACCGAAATGTGCCCCGTCTATTCTTTCATCAGTTTTCAATCAACACAAATCCAATCAATTCCTAAACCAAATAACAACAATTACACAAATCAAGCCTCTATAACACAAAAATTCCTCTAAACATCAAATCAAATTAATCAAATATCCTGCAAATAAAATCATTAAGATCTTTACACTAAACACACATCAAACAGAACAGTAAAACTAATATAATCGTATAATATGCAACCCCTACAGTCTAATTAAACAAACACAACCCTATGAAACAATGTAGATAACCAAAACGTAGTAGAATTTTTATGTCAATTACTTGAATCGTGAATAAATACAATTGCATACATATATTTATATAAATTCAATCACCGAATCAACGAAGATAGAGAGAGAAAAGGAGCGTACAGGCCAACGAAAAACGACGAAGACTGAAATATTGAAATTTGATTGCCTGGTTGCAGTAATCGAAGAACGCGGATCCCGGCGTTTCACTGCGAAAATTTCATATTTATGAGAGAGAAAATATTTGGTAGAGAGAGAAAGAGACAGAGACAGAGAGAGGACGTAAATGGAGAGCTGTTTGTCTCTTTCTTCTTACAACTAATTTTCTCTTTTTTTTTTCTTTTTTTTTAATTTTTAAATTTCAGTTCGGCGTTAAATTGAGCCGTGCTTGGAGTCGACGTCAGCTAACGTGCGCCTCGCTCCAGCCTACCTACGTAACACTATGTGCTTTTTCGTTATTTTTTATTTTTTATTTTAGGAGCAATACAAGTTGTGCTTTTTCCGTTGAGAAAAAAGGAAACCTAACGTTGAAAAGTGCCATTTATTGTAGTATAATAAAAAATATTTTCACACGTATGACCCACATGTTAGTTAATGTGAGTCGTACCTTTATAAATATTAAAAAATAAATCTTAATCTATATTGTGAAGAAGTTAATTATTTCATAAATCTTAAATTTAAAGCAAGTGATATTGTGCTTAAAAATTAAAGGAATTTGAAATGCTTACCATATTAAATCTAAAAAATTTAAGAGATTTTGTGTCCAATAATATCAAATATCCTTAGTTATATTTGAAAGTATTATCCTTACATAATCTGACTATGTTTGTTTGCAAGAATTATAATTTTAAAATTAAATAGTCCTAATCACATGCTTGTTTTTTAATGGATTATTCATGAGATAACTTAAAATAATTTTAGATTTTTAGCCGGATTAATTAAAAGATTGGATATAAAAAATATCATTTGGACTATTATACCCTTACCACTAATAATATTTTTTAAACTATAATTTAATTTTTTTATACATCAAAAAATGATGAACAATTAATGATAAACTTTCAAACTCTATTTTCAAATTCCATTTTAGACTTTTAGTACAAACTAGTTTAGAAATTAAATATTATGTATAAGTAAGTTATTTTAGTAGTATTTGATATAATATTATGTTTTATAAATATTTAGTGATGTATAAACAAGTTTATATATAATATAATATTATTTATAAAACTTGTTTATACATCAAATATATATGTATAAACAAGTTTTAGTTATTTGATACTCCCTCCGTCCCAAATTAATTGCTCAGTTTTGACTTTTTAAAGTCAAATTGACCATTTTTTAAACTAATATTTTTATTATTTTTGCTAAAATATAGGTGAAGAGATTATAACCAAAAGAAAGTATACAATTTATTACTAACCCCAATTTTTATAATTTTAGAAATATATTTATATATGCTTAATTATTAATTCTAAAAATAGTCAATTTGACTTAAAAAAGTTAAAATTGAGAAATTAATTTGGGACGGAGGGAGTATAATATTTTGCTTTTTAAATATTATAAATGCAGGTTGAATTTTAGTAGCACTGCCATTTGATATAATATTTGTAGCATATTATGGCATTTTTCAATATATTTTAAAATTTAAATATATATATATATATATATATATATATATATATATCATTAGGATTAAGAAATGAAAATCAAGCCGACTTAGTCGGCCAATTAGGATTAAGTTTGATTAATTAAGAAAATACTAATAATGTTGTGTGTCAAATGTTTGGAGTGTTGTATTTTAACATGGAGAATCAAGCTAGCAAATCTTCAATAGACAAATGGAAATTGACATAGAAACGGTCTTGACGGAACATTAAAGTACTAATATTTAACAATAAAATTTTAGTAATATTCTTTGTTACTTTAATGTTAAATATTAACATTAATTAATACATCAATAAACTAATTTTTAATATTAAATATTAATAATAAGGTTGTTTCTTGTAAATACTCAAGTTCTTCATTAATTTGGATATGCTAAATTCTTGGGGGAATTTATGATTTTGGTTATGTTTTAGGTATTCTGTTGTACTAATTTAAATAAAAATTTCATAAAGTAATTTGAAAACTAACTGGAATTAATTCTTGAGATATAACCATGTAAGAGTTTAATGATCATAAATGAAAAGATGTATGTGTGTTTAAACTTTACAAAATATATGTCCAACCGATCCTAGTACGGACTATAAGAAAATAAAATCAAAACTAACTTTATATTCAAAAAATAAAAGTGTAATCTACAGTATTTAAGTAATCTACAATATTTTCTACGAAGTGCATAGTAGACAATTAGACATATATTTAAGAAATCAATTTGTTTTATATTCAAGTTACATCTAAATTACATTTTTTTTGTAATTTAAGATGAATATATTTATTTTTGTTCTAATCATTCAATTTATATTGGTGTGTAGTAGAATGTTAAAATAAAATAAATCTCAAAAATCTTGCATCATTTTTACAAAATTTATTAATTTATATTTTATTATTTATATTTTTAATATTAAATATGTAACATTAAAAAAAAGGACCAGACCAGACAAGGCTTTGGGCCTGGTCTGGCCTGGCCTGGTCTGGGCCTGGCCTGGCCTGGCCTGCAGGCCTAGCCAGGCCACAGCCCAGAGACCAAGGCCTGGCCTGGCCTGGCCTGAAGGCCAAAAGTCAACGGCCTGGCCTGGCCTGGTCAAAGCCCAAGGCCTGGCAGGCCCAGGCCAGGCCAGGCCAGGCCGGCCTGTTGTGCACCTCTATACTTGAATGATGTTTTTCTAAAATTTTGTAATGTAATTAAAAAAATATAGCATTTGAATTTGATTATTTTATATGGGAGTATGTTTGTGAAGAAAAAGGGAGGAAGAAAAAAACTGAAATTTAAAATTTTATTAAATCTTCTTAATACAAATATGATGCTACTAGTCTTAGGTTGTGTTTGATAAATTTGGGAATTAAGATCTGAATGATTATGATATCTTAATAAATTAGATTATCTGAATGGTTATGAGGTCTGAATCTAAAAAATTGTTTGATAACTAAAAAGTAAGTTGTCTCTTAATGACACTATTTTACCATTTTAAAGGATAAAATTTTATTTAATAATTTTAAATATTTAATTTAATAAAAATGAGTGCATAATATTGTTTAATATATTTATATAAAAAAAATTAGCAAAAAAAATTCATTAAGAGGTACCTCTTAATTATTAAGATTTCATTTTCTGTCTTACCGATTAAGAGGCATTCAGAGGTAACAAAAAACAAAACAAACAGCATCATGCCTCTTAGCGAATAAGAGACAGTCCATTAAAAGACAATCAAATGTAAACAAACAACACCTTACTAGCACTAATGTGTCATGTGTGTCCGATTTAAACCCAAAAAAAAAACAGCAGAGAACATTAGTAAGTGATATAATATTTTAATTTTTTTATCGAAAAAAAATTGAAGAGTAATTTTTCTAAATGTAATTTCTTATAAAAAAATTATTTTTTTGAGAAGATAAAATAGGAATGAGACGGAATTAAGATATAAATAAGGCTGTAAAATGAATCAAATAGTTCGGGCTCGATTCGTACTTCCTCGACTCGAAATATAAATGATTCAAATATGAGTAAATTTTAAAGTTCGATAAATTATTCGAACTTCTTCAAATTATAATTTTCTATTGATATTCGAATCATTTTCGTTTGAATTTTTTTTTTCCACTAACTTTTTAAGCCAATGCTCGAACTCTCAACCTCATGGTTACCATGGGAAGGAGGAATATTACTCGGGCCAAAGGTCTTCGATGCTCTAAAAGTTCAAACTGCTCGGGATCAATTCAAGATCGTGCTCGACTTTGTAAGTAAACGAGCCGCAATCAAACTTTATTTCATACTCGATAAATTATGTGAATCAAAACTGATTAACTCAATACTTGGCTCGACCCGATTCATTTACGCCTTTAGACATAAACGAGGAGTTAGACAAAGTGAATAATCTTTTTTATTATAGTTGTTACATAAAAATTCCAAAAAGAATAAGAATATATTTTCCCTATTTCTTCTTCCTTTAAAAATTAATACTAATAAATTTCCCTTGTTTCTTCGTCCTTTATTATAAAAGATAGATTAGATATAGACATACAAAATCAAGAGTAGACCTTTTAAGTAGTAGAACTCTCTTAAATAATAGAACTTTATCAAAACGACGTAGTTTTGATAAAGCGCAGTGATATTTTTGTAAATACCATGCCACCGCGTATTTACAAAAATATCACCACGTCTTATCAAAACTACGTCGTTTTAATAAAATTCTATTATTTAAGGCATTCTGCTATTTAAAAATTCTATTCTTGATTCTTTCTGTAGATATAGATATAGATATAGATATATTTATGGAAATAGGGTATGTTTACGAAGTCAAACTTTTCTATTTACCTTTTTCTTTATTCTAAATTCCAATATACCCGAAGAGACTTTGGTGGGCCTAGATTGAGCTGGCCCATGAGGCCATGAATTAGGGCACCGTTTTTTCTCTGTCCTTTCAACCTAATGCTTTTGACCTTCAGCCGGAGGAGTTCTGTCCCCAAAATCTCGGCGTCAATTTGCTCACAATTTTATTTCGCTTACTTTTTAAAACATTTTCCTTTTTTTTTCAATTACACATATTTATTGAATTAAAATTATGATTGATTATTACAATAATTAAGAAGATTAAAATGCCAACCAAATAGGACAAAAATCAAAATCAAGGGATATAATTGAGATATTTTTAAGTTTAAAATTGACATGAATTAATTTAATTTTAGGCAGTACAATTAAAAAAAGTATACACTACTTAAAACGTAATATTAAATATTAAATTTAATGTATTTAAAATTTAAATAAATTATATTAATTTAAATTTAAAAATATTTAATTTCATAGTTCAAATATTTTCAAGCGTGGGGTTCAATTGTAATTTTCTACTTTCCCATACTTTGTAGATTGAAAGCAAGTTTCTCATACGTAAAACTTTCACCCTAGTTCTCTTTATGATCATTTTTTCCAAGTAGTGTATATCTAAAATTGAGTTGTGATGGTACAGTCAATCAATATAGATTGATTCGAAATCTAATTCAAATCCAATATAATATATATGGGTATATAAGAAATGTATCAAGAATAGTTATTCGCTACCTCGCATTGATGACATGTTCGATCAGTTGCAAGGAGCACAATTCTTTTCAAAGATCGATCTTCGTCCTGGATATCATCAGCTGAAGATTAAAACTGAGGATATTCCAAAGACTGCCTTCAGAACTTGGTACGGGTATTATGCATTCTTAGTCATGTCTTTTGGATTGACTAATGCTCCTGCTGCTTTCATGGATATGATGAACCGTGTATTCAAGGAATATTTGGATCAATTTGTTGTTGTCTTTATTGATGACATCCTCATCTATTCCAAAAGCCATGAAGATCATGAGCACCATTTGAAGCTGATACTTGAAAGGCTTCGTGAAAACAAACTTTATGCCAAACTGAAGAAATACGAGTTCTGGCTTGAGGAAGTAGCATTCCTTGGGCACGTGGTGTCAAAACATGGAGTATCTATCGACCCGACGAAGATTGAAGTTGTACAAAGTTGGGAGCAACCAAAGTCAGTGACCAAAGTGCGTAGCTTTCTGGGCTTAACTGGTTATTATCGGAGATTCGTGGAAGGATTTTCTCGAATCGCTACTCCGTTAACTCAGTTGACTCGGAAAGATACAAAATTTGTATGGAGCGAGGAATGCGAGAAGAGTTTCCAAGAGCTCAAGAGGAGATTCATTTCGGCACCTGTTCTGGCAATACCATCTGGTACGGATGGATTTGTTATATACAGCGATGCTTCAGGCAAAGGGTTAGGATGCGTTCTCATGCAACATGGGAAAGTCATAGCCTATGCCTCATGACAACTCAAAGAATATGAGAGGAATTATCCTACTCATGATCTAGAGTTGGCAGCAGTCGTATTAGCATTGAAAATTTGGAGACACTACTTGTATGGGGAGAAAGTGAAGATTTATACGGACCATAAAAGCCTCAAATATTTCTTCACCCAAAAAGAACTCAACATGCGGCAACAACGTTGACTTGAACTATTGAAAGATTACAATCACACTATTCAATATCATCCTGGAAAAGCGAACGTAGTAGCTGACGCATTGAGTAGAAGATCATATGCGAGTACGAGTGTGATATTGTTAATGCAAAGGCCCATTCTGTATGACTTGCAAAGGATGGAGGTAGAATTAAAGACTCCAGGGACCCACATGATGATGACGAATATACGAGTAGAACTGACTTTAATCGATAAAGTTAAAGCTGCTCAAGCTACGGACCTGGAGCTGATACGTATGAAGAAGAAAGTGCAAGAAGGAGCTATTCTAGAAGCGAAAATCGATGAAGAAAGAATACTTAGATTCAACTCCAGACTTTGTGTTTCTAACGATTCTGACTTGAAGCATAGAATCATGATGGAGGCACACAACACTCCGTTTGCAATCCATCCTGGGATTAACAAAATGTATCATGATATTCGACATACATTTTGGTGGAACAATATGAAGACAGAGATCGCGGAGTTTATCTCGAGGTGTTTAACTTGTCAACGTGTAAAGGCAGAGCATCAAGTGCCAAAGGTTTCATTACAACCACTTGAGATTCTGAAATGAAAGTGGGAACACATTACTATGGATTTCGTTACAGGTCTTCCCAAAATTTCTCAAGGCATAGATGCGATTTGGGTTATTGTTGATAGATTAACCAAGTCTGCCCATTTCTTACCGATACGCGAGACTTATTCCCTTGAAAGTCTTGCTCGCATGTATGTGAATGAGATTGTGAGATTGCATAGCATGCCAGTATCCATAGTTTCAGATCGTGACCCAAGATTCACTTCACGATTTTGGGTTAGCTTGCAGAAAGCTATGGGCACGGATTTACGATTCAGTTCGGCATACCATCCTCAAACGGATGGACAATCAAAGAGGACTATTCAAACTCTTGAAGATCTATTAAGACTTTGTGTCCTAGATTTTAAAGGAAGTTGGGATAAGTACTTGCCACTGGTGGAATTCTCCTACAACAACAGTTATCAAGTAAGTATAAGCATGGCTCCATTTGAGGCGTTGTATGGACAAACGTGTTATTCTCCAGTATGCTGAGACGAGGTGGGAGAAGCAACGTTGTTGGGACCAAAATTAGTACGCATGACTACAGAAAAGAACCAAATGATTCGACAACGTATACAAATGGCACAAGATCGACAAAAGAGTTATTCGTATCTTCATCGAAAAGACGTGGAATTTAATATTGGGGATCATGTATTGTTATGTGTTGCACCATGGAAGGGAGTTACAAGATTTGGGAAGAGATGAAAGCTCAATTCACGATTTGTTGGTCTATTTGAGATTCTTGACCGAATAGGAAATGTGGCATATAGACTCGCATTACCTCCAAGTATGTCTCGTGTTCATAATATTTTTCACATATCCATGCTTCGTAAATATGTGAAAGACTCGAACCATATTATTGCGTTAGAACCAGACGAGGTAGCCGAAGATTTAACGTACGAAGAAGTACTTGTTAAGATCTTGGATAGGAAAGAGCATGTCCTACGCACCAAGGTTATACCACAAGTTAAGGTTTTATGGAAAAACTATGCTATTGAAGAATTGACCTGGGAGTTGGAATCAGAAATGAAAGCGAGGTAGCCTCACCTTTTCGAAACACCAGGTACGTAAGTCAATTTCGAGGACGAAATTTCATAAGGAGGGGAGGTTGTAAGACCTCAACTTATTATAAATAAAATTGAATTTCCTCTAATTATATTTGTGAATAATAAGGTATTAATTTGATATAGTTCTCTGGTTATGGGTGAAATGTGAAAATTTTGCAAAATATACAAGTGGTTATAAAATAATCATTGTTGTCTGGGAATATTCGTTTGGTCGTGGAATATTCTTGTTGTCGGGGAATAATCGTACGACGGTGCAGTCATTTGTGGACCCCATAACAGAATAACTGTCGGATGAAGAAAACGACAAGTTTGAGTTTTTATAAATAACGGCGTAGTTGTTACCGTTAACACTGTTGGAATACCCGGTGGTTAAAATACAGTAATACGCGTGGATGCACAGTATTGATAAATTATTGATCCTTACATAAGAAGGCATTACTGTTAGGTTTGTAATATTCATGAACGCAATCAAATTGCAAAAATAATGCGGAAACGTGTAAAATCAGAGTTTAAAATTTTTACAAACCATAAACCCGGATCACCCTTTATGCACAATTATTAATTAAACGAAAAGATAAAGAATAAAATCATACCCTTGAAGATCGAGCTTCCTCAGGTACAAGTTCACATCCAAATCCTTTCACGCTCAACTTGAATCAACCGGGTTTGGTTCATTCCTTTGATCAACGTTAGCCACCCAAGTGTTTGGCCTCTAGAGGTGATCCACCAAGGAAGAAGAAGAATTCAAGAAGATGGGTATTTGGCTCAAACCCTAGTTTTCTATCTCTATAGAAAAAGAGGCGTACTCTCCAACAATTGGAATTACGTATTCTAATAATACGTCAACCTCTCCCTCACCCATAATAAGACTCCTCTTATTTATAGATGTGGGCAACCCATCCTTAATAATTAAGGAATTGGATTTTATTTTAATTAATTAAACTTTTTTAATTAATTAGGCTCCTAATCTTATTAGGAATAATTAATTAATCTTTTAATTAATTAAGCTCCCTAATCTTATTAAGGATAATTAATTAAACTCTTTTAATTAATTTGCCTCCTAATCCTATTAGGATATTTGAGAGTACTTTTATTAATTAATTCCCAAACTCCTTTAGGAATTAAATAATAATAATAGTAGTAATAATAATAATAAGACTCCTCTTATTAATTTATATTTAATATTTTCAAAATATTAAATAATAAATATTAAGCTATTTAATTTATTCTATCACCATAGATTAAATTAAATATACTTAACTTATTATTACGATTATGCCATTAACTTCTTAAATAATTATTCTTCCTTTTATGGTGTGACCCTTTAGGTTCTCCATATTAAACCGGTTGTGAATAAATTAATTAGAATAATTCTAATCTTATTTAAATAAATAAATTAAACTAATAATTTATTTAAATAAATAATATTTATTCTACAATAGGGATAAGTCTCCCTAGCGATCAACGACTTTCCAGATAATATAGATTTCAACATTAATCATAAAAGAACCTTTGAGTAAATAGTTACCGTACAATTCAATACTTCCACCATACAATGTCCCAATTAAATATAAGACATGGAATTTCTGTCAAGTCTTATTTTATTTAATTATATGTATTTCGACTCTTAAATGCACAACTCCAAATAATGCAAATTAGAAACTCCTTTCTAATTTCATTCTGCCTTGGCCAAGGACTACTGGGTTGTCATTTATCGAATCACATAGGACATTTCTTTTCTTTTACTAGAAGTGGTAGATTCTTTATTGATCATACATTATCTCCATGTACAACTTATTATACCCAAGCATACCCTTTGATATACCCTAAGGGTCTTAAGGAATAAGTCAAAGTATAACTCATCATACACAAGATACTATGATGATCTCAAGTCCAAGGATCACTTGTACTACTATCACTACAGGAATTCCTACTGACATGCAAGTAAAACTCCATTAGGTATTCCTTAGCGAGTCACGTTCAGTGAACTTATTCTCTAATAAGCACCTACATACTTGCTTTAGTGTCTCCACACAAATGATCATGAGATCAATCATCCTCTTCCAATGAGCAAGCAACGTATGTACCAATCTATCCGGATTCACTAATCCCCAATTTAGTAATCCAACGATTGGGAACAATTTTAGTTTTAAGCTTTCTAAGAATTTAGATCTCATTAGAATGATCATCATCATTATTCTAAAAGCATTGCTTAAAACTATGGGTTTATCACATATTATAAAACAGCATCATGTAGATAATTAAAAACCTTTAATAAATTAATACTTTTTATTAATAAATGAATAAGATTGTTTACAAAGTATATGCTTTATCATCAAACATGATTGGCTTGTGTGCATACTACTTTCAATTACTCAATAATTGTTACAGTAGTTACTTTTCAATATTTTATTTTATTGATTCAATAATTATATGCGTTGATATTTTATATTGTTGTTGTTTCAATAATTGTCACTGCACAGTATTTCCCATTATCAGATCAATAATTCATATTATTTGAATAATATTATTAGATAACATTATTGGCAATGTCTAGAAAGTTATGTCAAGGAGAGGTTTGGTCACCTAATTGCGCGCCAATAAGGAAAAATTCTTATTGGAAAGCCCCCTCTTTCCTGGGAACGGCCTGGTTGTCATAAATGTGATTCTGTAATATTATTTGTGAATAATTAATTATTGATTCATATGATAAGGAAATATTTATTTTATGTGGATATAAATGTTGGATATATTTATTGTGGTTAAAAATGAAGGAGTTAATGTTGAGGTGTTTTATCAGTATTTTTGTCGGAATGAAGGTATTAAAAATTAAATAAGTGTTTTTGAGATATATTGTTTGAGTTATAATTTTTAATCCGACCGTTGGATCGTTGTAATTTTTGGATATGTTATACATATACAAGTTGAGTATATGTCCACAAATTTTGAACCGTTAAAAATGAACGTATGATTTGTTATGAATTTTAAGAGGTGACTGATTCAGAAATTAGGTTTATAAATGATTTTGATTGAAAATTCTAGAATTGAGTGGGCCCCACTTGTGGTTGATGAAAAAATGTGCTGAATTTATTTCAAATGTGGTGGGTGGGAATAATAGCATGTAAAGCCATCAGGTTACAGGTCAAGTCTGCTAACATTTTCCTTAAAATAAAGGTCTAAGTTAGAATTGAAAATCACACCAGAAACAAGTTTTCTCTCTTTCTCTCTCTAGATTATTGGGTGTATTTTGTCAGTATTTAGATACTTTGTGAGTTTCTATTCATCAGTACAAGTTTTCTTCAGCCTTATACCGATATTTCGATCAGAAGTACTGATATTTTGAGGTAAGGGATGTTATTTTCTTCATATATGATATTATTTCTTCAATATCATTATGCCGAAGTATTGATATGAATTTTTATCAAATTTGAAACTTTTTGTGTCAGGGTTACTATTCACGTATACGGCACTACTCACGAATACGGCACTATTCACCGAAAAATGAAATTTTCTTCTTTTTGTCCAAGATGTCTATTATGGTTACTATCTTTGATTGTATCCATGTTTTGATCTTTATTTTTGAATTCTGCTTCAAAATTGGTATTTATGAAATATTATTGATCTTGGATAAACTGTTATACGAATCCCTACTATTTGTCCTTCCGTTTCACTGGATTCGTTTTCTTTAAAATATTTTTCATCATCCTCAGTCCTAAATGATGATATTACTAAATATCTTCGGCCTGTAGTGCAAAGATAAATGATTAACTGATGAATATCTTTGGCCCGTAGTGCAAAGATGAACAAATGTTGAGATGAACATGACCAACTGGTGATACAAATGAATATCTTTAGCCTGTAGTGCAAAGATGAATATTTGATTAAAGATGTATATTGATTGTTGTTACAGGGATAAAATATTGATGATGGACTTTTAAATCTTAGAAGATAGTAGAACTCATTCTCTACTTGACTCTTCTAATGGATTGTTATTTCCGCTGCAGTTGTTGATCTAAAACTTGCTGGCTATTATATTTTATCAGATTTTTTCCTGTTGAATACTAACGATAATTTGTTGTATATTATCTTAGTCATAATATTCTTTACTGGGCTAGTTGAGCTCACCCTTTTCCTTTTTGTTCTATTTTTCTCAGGAGGTGAGAACATAGCAGGAACTAGTCGGGGTACGGAGTGATGGTTCTAGAAAGATGTTTTAGCAGTCCTCACTATTTCTATAAAATAGTATTTGAATAATTGTAACGAGGACTTATTTGAGTATGGATATTGTCTAGAAGACAATATTTGTATTTAATCTCACAGTATGTGTTGTCGTATTTTGCACGACAATTATATTATTGAAGTTGTAGTTTACTTTCTGTACCATGTATTTGGCGACTCAGAATGGGTGTTGTATACCTTTTTTTGGGGCGTCATAGTTGGTATCAGAGCTTAGGGATATCGTCTCTGGCGGAGATCGAGGAATAGAACTAGGAGGGGAGAGATGAGTAAATCCTTCGCTAGTGTGATTTATCTAAGCTTATTTGTTGGTCAGTCATAATATAGGGATACTATGTGATATTTTAATTTGTTTAATTAACCCTTGTTTTATGACAGTATTTAAGAATGGCCGCTGAGAACGTTAACAATGGAGTGTATGAGACTGTGGAACAACCTTTAATTACAAACCAGGAGAACGTGCAACATGAAGGCAATATTCCTCCTGTAAACAACACTACCGAGCAAATGATGAATGATGGAATGTTTAGGAGCTTTTTGCAATTCATGCAAAACTAGACTAGGGAGACTCGTGCATAAAATACGGGTGGAAATGATAGCAATGCGCGGCTTGTCACAACCAAGCAGTTCAAGGAGTTGGGACCACCAGAATTTAAGGGAAAGTCGGATCCGATCATTACGGAAATGTGGGTCAAGAAAATTACCAAAATATTCGATGTCTTGGGATGCACAGAGGAACAGAAGGTTCCATTCGCCACCTTTATGTTCTGCGGTGAGGCAGACTACTGGTGGGAGTCTGTGAAGCGTACTCAGCCAGACGCACTCAGCATGTCTTGGGAAACATTTCAGAAACTATTCAATGACAAGTACTTTCCTGAAAGTATTCGTCATATGAAGGAGGTGGAGTTTATCAGACTGGAATAAAACAACATGACGGTGTCCCAGTACGAGGCAAAGTTTGCAGAGTTATCCAGGTTTGCACCTCATTTGGTCGAAAATGAGGAATGAATGACGAGGATGTTTCTGAGAGGTCTAAAGCCCGAGATTCGGCAATATCTTATATCTCATAAATTTTCTTTATATTCAGATGTTGTAAACATGGCTCAATTATTAAAGCAAGATAATGAGTATGTTCAAACGAAGGACCACAACCAGGGTCATACCGGTGACAACAGTCATCAGAGTGATAACCAACGAGGAGAGAAAAATACGAACAAAGGAGGTAACCACTCGGATGGTCATCGTGGCCATGATAATAGGAGAGGTGAATCAAGTGGAAATTTCAGAAAGAGGAGATTCAACAATGACAGGAAGACATCAACAGCAGCACCAGCACCAACAACAAATTCTAGGGGAGGAGAACGACCGGCAGTTAGATGTTACAAATGCAGGAAAGAGGGACATATTAACCCATAGTGTCCACAACAATCCAAGGTATGTTACAACTGTGGAAAGGAAGGCCACATAACTCGGGATTGTTCTGTAATAAAACCAAGTTCAACGGGGATGGTGACTCCAAAGGCTGTCCCGGATAAGTCGAAAACAGCGGTTCCTGGAAGAGCGTTTATCGTGACTGGCCAAAACGCGAGGAACCCGAACGATGTGATTACGGGTAAGCTAATCTTGAACTCTTGCGAAGTTTATACCTTACTAGATACCGTTTCTACCCATTCTTTTATCTTTCCTGCTTGTGCTCAACGTTTAAGCTTGACTCCGGAGATATTGGACTTTGACTTATCTGTTGAAACTCCGTTGGGTGAAACCTTCGTTACATCTACAGTTTATAAATCTTGCATGATCCAAGTTGGCACTATAACATTACCTGTTGATCTTATATCTTTAAAGATACTTGCTTTTGATGTGATTTTAGGAATTGATTGGTTAACCACTCATCATGCCAAAATTGATTATTTTCGTAAGGTTGTTAGTTTTAATATTCCTAACCAACCTGTCATACGAATTCAAACAACGAAACCACTAAAATCAGTCACTATCATATCAAGCCATAAAGCTATTCGTTTATTGAAAAACGGATGCCAAGCTTTCTTAGCCCATGTTATGGATTTGAACAAAGATAAGTCAGATTTGAATAATATTTCTGTTGCTAGAGAATTTTCTGATGTATTTCCTGAAGAAATTCCCGGTCAACCCCCAGAACGTGATGTTGAATTCTTTATTGACCTTGAGCCGGGTACAAAACCCATTTCTAAAACCCCATATCGAATGGCTCCTATTGAAATTTAGGAGTTAAAAGTCCAACTATAGGAATTGTTAGACATAGGTTTCATTCGTCCTAGTACATCTCCTTGGGGTGCTCCTGTTTTATTCGTAAATAAGAAAGACGGGAGTATGCGACTTTGAATTGACTACCGAGAATAAAACCATGTCACCATTAAGAATAGGTATCCGCTACCTCGCATTGATGACCTGTTCGATCAGTTGCAAGGAGCACAATTCTTTTCAAAGATCGATCTTCGTTCTGGATATCATCAGCTGAATATTAAAACTGAGGATATTCCAAAGACTGCCTTCAGAACTCAGTACGGGCATTATGAATTCTTAGTCATGTCTTTTGGATTGACTAATGCTCCTGCTACTTTCATGGATATGATGAACCGTGTATTCAAGGAATATTTGGATCAGTTTGTTGTTGTCTTTATTGATGACATCCTCATCTATTCCAAAATCCGTGAAGATCATGAGCACCATTTGAAGTTGATACTTGAAAGGCTTCGTGAAAACAAACTTTATGCCAAGCTGAAGAAATGCGAGTTCTGGCTTGAGGAAGTAGCATTCCTTGGGCACGTGGTGTCAAAAAATGGAGTATCTGTCGACCCGACGAAGATTGAAGCAGTACAAAGTTGGGAGCAACCAAAGTCGGTGACCAAAGTGCGTAACTTTCTGGGCTTAGCTGTTATTATCGGAGATTCGTGGAAGGATTTTCTTGAATCTCTACTCCGTTAACTCAGTTGACTCGAAATGATACAAAATTTGTATGGAGCGAGGAATGCGAGAAGAGTTTCCAAGAGCTCAAGAGGAGACTCATTTCGGCACCTGTTCTGGCAATACCATCTTGTACGAATGGATTTGTTATATACAGCAATGCTTCAGGCAAATGGTTAGGATGCGTGCTCATGCAACATGGGAAAGTCATAGCCTATGCCTCACGACAACTCAAAGAATATGAGAGGAATTATCCTACTCATGATCTAGAGTTGGCAGCAGTCGTATTCGCGTTGAAAATTTGGAGACACTACTTGTATGGGAAGAAAGTGGAGATTTATATGGACCATAAAAGCCTCAAATATTTTTTCACACAAAAAGAACTCAACATGAGGCAACGACGTTGGCTTGAAATATTGAAAGATTACGATCACACTATTCAATATCATCTTGGAAAAGCGAACGTAGTAGCTGACGCATTGAGTAAAAGATCATATACGAGTACGAGTGCGATATTGTTAATGCAAAAGCCCATTCTGTATGACTTGCAAAGGATGGAGGTAGAATTAAAGACTCCAGAGACCCACATGATGATGGCGAATATACGAGTAGAAATGACTTTAATCGATAAAGTTAAAGCTGCTCAAGCTACGGACCTGGAGCTGATACGTATGAAGAAGAAAGTGCAAGAAGGATCTATTCCAGAAGAGAGAATCGATGAAGAAGGAATACTTAGATTCAACTCTAGACTTTGTGTTCCTAACGATTCTGACTTGAAGCATAGAATCATGATGGAGGCACACAACACCCCGTTTGCAATCTATCCTGGGAGTACCAAAATGTATCATGATATTCGACATACATTTTAGTGGAACAATATGAAGAGAGAGATCGCGAAGTTTATCTCGAGGTGTTTAACTTGTCAACGTGTAAAGGCGGAGCATCAAGGGCCAAAGGTTTCATTACAACCACTTGAGATTTCAAAATGGAAGTGGGAACACATTACTATGGATTTCGTTACAGGTCTTCCCAAAGTTTCTCAAGGCATAAATGCGATTTGGGTTATTGCTGATAGATTAACCAAGTCTGCCCATTTTTTATCGATACGTGAGACTTATTCCCTTGAACGTCTTGCTCGCATGTACGTGAATGAGATTGTGAGATTGCATGGCATGCCAGTATCCATAGTTTTGGATCGTGACCCAAGATTCACTTCACGATTTTGGGTTAGCTTGCAAAAAGCTATGGGCACGGATTTATGATTAAGTTTGGCATACCATCCTCAAACGGACGGACAATCAGATAGGACTATTCAATCCCTTGAAGATCTATTAATACTTTGTGTCCTAGATTTTAAAGGAAGTTGGGATAAGTACTTGTCACTGGTGGAATTCTCCTACAACAACAGTTATCAAGCAAGTATAGGCATGGCTCCATTTGAGGCGTTGTATGGACGAAAGTGTTGTTCTCCAGTATGCTGGGACGAGGTGGGAGAAGCAATGTTGTTGGGACCAAAATTAGTACACATGACTACAGAAAAGATCCAAATGATTTGACAACGTAAACAAACGGCACAAGATCGACAAAAGAGTTATGCGGATCTTCATCGAAAAGACGTGGAATTTAATATTGGGGATCATGTATTGTTATGTGTTGCACCATGGAAGGGAGTTACAAGATTTGGGAAGAGAGAAAAGCTCAATCCACTATTTGTTGGTCCATTTGAGATTCTTGACCGAATAGGAAATGTGGCCTATAGACTCGCATTACCTCTAAGTATGTCTCGTGTTCATAATATTTTTCACATATCCATGCTTCGTAAATATGTGAAAGTCCCAAACCATATTATTGCGTTAGAACCAAACGAGATAGCCGAAGATTTTACGTACGAAGAAGTACCTGTTAAGATCTTGGATAGGAAAGAGCATGTCCTACGTACCAAGGTTATACCACAAGTTAAGGTTTTATGGAAAAACCATGTTATTGAAGAAATGACCTGGGAGTTGGAATCAGAAATGAAAGGGAGGCATCCTCACCTTTTCGAAACACCAGGTACGTAAGTCAATTTCGAGAATGAAATTTTATAAGGAGGGGAGGTTGTAAGACCTCAACTTATTATAAATAAAATCAAATTTCCTCTAATTATATTTGTAAATAATAAGGTATTAATTTGAAATAATTCTCTGGTTATGGGTGAAATGTGCAAATTTTGCAAAATATGCAAGTGGTTATAAAATAATCATTGTCGTCGGGGAATATTCGTTTGGTCGTGGAATATTCGTTTTGTCGAGGAATATTCGTACGATGGCACAGTCATTTGTGGGCCCCATAACAAAATAATTGTTGAATGAAGAAAACGACAAGTTTGAGTTTTTATAAATAACGGCGTAGTTGTTACCGTTAACACTGTTGGAATACCCGGTGGTTAAAATACAGTAATACGCGTGGATGCACAGTATTGATGAATTATTGATCCTTACGTAAGAAGACACTACTCAATAATTGTTACAGTAGTTACTGTTCAATATTTTATTTTATTGATTCAATAATTGTTGCGTTGATATTTTATATTATTGTTATTTCAATAATTGTCACTGCACAATATTTCCCATTATCAGATCAATAATTCATATTATTTGAATAATATTATTAGATAGCATTATTGGCAATGTCTAAAAAGTTATGTCAAGGAGAGGTTTGGTCACCTAATTGTGCGCCAATAAGGAGAAATTCTTATTGGAAATCCCCTTCTTTCCTGGGAACGGCTTGGTTGTCATGAATGTGATTCTGTAATATTATTTGTGAATAATTAATTATTGATTCATATGATAATGAAATATTTATTTTATGTAGATATAAATGTTGGATATATTTATTGTGGTTAAAAATGAAGGAGTTAATGTTGAGGTATTTTATCAGTATTTTTGTCGGAATGAAGATATTAAAAATTAAATAAGTGTTTTTGAGATATATTGCGTGAGTTATAATTTTTAATCCGACCGTTGGATCGTTGTAATTTTTGGATATGTTATACATATATAAGTTGAGTATATGTCCACAAATTTTGAATCGTTAAAAATGAATGTATGATTTGTTATGAATTTTAAGAGGTGACTGATTCAGAAATTAAGTTTATAAATGATTTTGGTGGAAAATTCTTGAATTGAGTGGGCCCCACTTGTGGTTGATGAAGAAATGTGCTGAATTTATTTCTAATGTGGTGGGTGGGAATAATAGCAGGTAAAGTCATCAGGTTACAGGTCAAAGTCTGCTAATATTTTTCTATAAATAAAGGTCTAAGTTAGAATTGAAAATCACATCAGAAACAAGTTTTTCCTCTTTCTCTCTCTAGATTATTGAGTGTATTTTGTAAGTATTTAGATACTTTGTGAGTTTCTTTTCATCAGTGCAAGTTTCCTTTAGCCTTATACCGATATTTCGATCAGAAGTACTGATATTTTGAGGTAAGAGATGTTATTTTCTTCATTTATGATATTATTTCTTCAATATCATTATGCCGAAGTATTGATCTGAATTTTTATCAAATTTAGAACTTTTTGTGTCGGGGTTACTATTCACGTATACGGCACTATTCACGAATACGGCACTATTCACCGAAAAATAAAATTTTCTTCTTTTTGTCCAAGATATCTATTATGGTTACTATCTTTGATTGTATCCAAGTTTTGATCTTTATTTTTAAATTCTGCTTCAAAATTGGTATTTATGAAATATTATTGATCTTGGATAAACTGTTATACGAATCCCTACTATTTGTCCTTCCGTTTCATTGGATTCGTTTTCTTTAAAATATTTTTCATCATCCTCAGTCCTAAATGATGATATTACTAAATATCTTCGGCCTGTAGTGCAAAGATAAATGATTAACTGATGAATATCTTTGGCCCGTAGTGCAAAGATGAACAAGTGTTGAGATGAACATGACCAACTGGTGATACAAATGAATATCTTTAGCCTGTAGTGCAAAGATGAATATTTGATTAAAGATGTATATTGATTGTTGTTACAGGGATAAAATATTGATGATGGACTTTTAAATCTTAGAAGATAGTAGAACTCATTCTCTACTTGACTCTTCTAATGGATTGTTATTTCCGCTGCAGTTGTTGATCTAAAACTTGCTGGCTATTATATTTTATCAGATTTTTTCCTGTTGAATACTAACGATAATTTGTTGTATATTATCTTAGTCATAATATTCTTTACTGGGCTAGTTGAGCTCACCCTTTTCCTTTTTGTTCTATTTTTCTCAGGAGGTGAGAACATAGCATGAACTAGTCGGGGTACGGAGTGATGGTTCTAGAAAGTTGTTTTAGCAGTCCTCACTATTTCTATAAAATAGTATTTGAATAATTGTAACGAGGACTTATTTGAGTGTGGATATTGTCTAGAAGAAATTATTTATATTTAAACTCACAGTATGTGTTGTCGTATTTTGCACGACAATTATATTATTGAAGTTGTAATTTGCTTTCTGTACCATGTATTTGGCGACTCAGAATGGGTGTTGTATACCTATTTTGGTGGCGTCACAATAATAATAATAATAATAATAATAATAATAATAATAATAATAACAATAACAATAACAATAACAATAACAATAACAATAACAATAACAATAACAATAACAATAACAATAACAATAACAATAACAATAACAATAACAATAATAATAATAATAATAATTGTGACGCCCCCAAAATTAGGTATACGTCACCCATCTTGGGTCGCCACTTACATGGTACATAAATTCAAATACAATCTTAAATACACAACTGTCGTGTACAATACGACAAAACATAAACTGTGAGTTTGAATACAAATATTGTCTACTAGAGATTATACAAACTTAAAAGGAGTCCTCATTACAATTATTATCACACTATTTCACAGAATAGTAAGGACTACTAATGATATCCTCTGAACCATCACTCCGTTCCCCAACTTGTCTCAGCTATATTCTCATTTTCTAAAGAGAACAGTGAAAGAAAGGGTGAGCTCAACTAGCCCAGTAAGAAATATTATGACTAAGATAATGCAGAATAAATTATCGTTAGCCTTCAACATTGTTAAACTGATAAAATATAATAAATATCATGTTTAACTGCAGCGGAACAAGCAATCCATTAAAAGAGTCAAGTAGAGAATAAAATCTACTATCTTTTATGATTTAAAAGGTTTTTCATGACTTTTATCGTTGGGACTCAGCTTAATAAATAATCCACATCATTGAATCACCCCTGCACTACGGCCAAGGATATTCTTTAGTATCACGACCACGAATTATCCATGCACTATGGCTAAAGATAATCCTATTTTCATCAACGGTCCTGATCACGCCATAAAATAATTCATCTTTGCACTACGGCCAAAGAGAATCCATAGCCATAATCATACCAAAAACTGTCCATCAATGCACTACGGGCCATTGAGGACTTTTTCCACATCATTTGTAACATTACGGTTATGATTATACCGAATAATTCCTGGTCATAATCATACCAAGTTCATCAATGCACTACGGGCCACAGATGACTTTCAACAAAATATAAATATGAGGATGATGACAATGATATAAGAATTCAATAAGACAAGTTCAAAAATTAATTTGTCAAAGAACCAATAACGTCCAAATTGTCAACATGATACTGCTTTGTAGAGTAAAATTCAAGAATGCTCAGAAGAATATTTCCATAAAAAGATACTGGATGAAGCGCAAATATCAAGGATATTCCACTAATTTCATGGAGTATAGAAGTCAAAACTTTAACCAACTGAGTATAATAAAGAATGGAATAACAAAAGAAAATACCATGCATGCAGTACTTCGCATAGACAGGTTATTCTAACAGAATAATAATAACGGAACCAGGTCAGGCGAAATTCGCACCGACAGGATGTTCCGACAGAATAATAAAGAATAGAATAACAACAGAAATCACCATGCATGCGGTACTTTGCATAGACGGATTATTCCAACAGAATAATAATAACGGAACCAGGTCAGGCAAAATTTGCATTGACAGGATATTCCAACAGAATAATAAAGAATGGAATAACAACAGAAATTACCATGCATGCAGTACTTCGCATAGACAGGTTATTCCAACAGAATAATAAATAATGGAACCAGGTCCGGCGTAAACGCACAAACAGGATATTCCGATAGAATAATAAATAATGGAACCAGGTCTGGCATAAACGCACAGACAGGATATTCTGACAGAATAATAAAGAACGGAATATTAGAAGAATTTCATCAAGTATAGGGTATCCCGCGTATACATGTTATTCCAACAGATTAATAAAGAATGGAATAACAGAAGTTCTCTTCAAGAATACAAAAGAATTAATACCCCTTACGAGTACAACAAATAATATTCCCTACCTTTAAAAGAAGAGTACTCCGACTAGTAGGTCGAGGATATACTCAAAGGAAACTTGCACTACTCTCAAAACTTTCTTAAACTCTAAAGAAATACGCTCAAGATTATAGAAGAAGAACTCTCTCTATAGTTTCTCTCTCTAGAGTTTCAGTGAATTCGTAAGAAATAATGAAGGAATGAGCTTCTATTTATAGAAAAATGGACTGCATAGTAACTAACTCATGAACGGTCAAAATTAATTTACTTTAATATGACGGTCCATATTTAAAGTAAAATCTTTTAAAGAAAATATAATATATTCTATTTATAATCTAATTAAACGAATAACTTTATAAAAGATTTTACTATAAAAATACTATGCAGGCATTATGCAAACACTATGCATAATAAAATATAATATATTCTAATTATTGTATAATAAAACAAATAACTTTATAAAAGTATTCTGTTTTATATAAAAAGATTTTACTATGCAAAATACTATGCATAATAGAATATAATATATTCTATTTATAGAATAACTTTATAAAAGTATTCTGTTTTATATAAAAAAAATTCTATTTTATTACATTAATAATACCAATAAAACAAAACTTATCACCTTTATTATAATTTCAACCAACGGTCTGAAAAATTAGCACATTTCTTCATGGAATAATATTGTACTTAAAAATGATTTGGACCGAAAAAATGTATATTTTTCGGGTGAATAGTACCCCGTGAATAGTAATTCGGGAATAGTATCTTGTGAATAGTACCCCGACACAAAAAGTGTCCCAAATACCCGAGTGAACAATACTAGAGTGAATAGTAATCGGGTGAATAGTAACCCGTGAATAGTAACTCGTGAATAGTACTCCGACACGAAAAATACCACAAATACCCGAGTGAATAATATTCGGGTGAATAGTAATTTAGGTGAATAGTAACCCATGAATAATAACTCGTGAATAGTACTCCGACACAAAGTGTCTCGAATACCCGATTGAACAATACTGAATGACTTATCACATAAGCATCAATAATCAATACCGTGTGCTACTATGCAACCACGAGTATTACTGTATTTTTACTACCGAGTAGTTCAACAGTTTTAACGGTAACACTTCCGCCGTTATTCTCATAAAAATATTTTTGTCGTTTTCTTAATCCAATAATAATTCCGTTGTGGGGTCCACCAATGATTGTACCGTCGTACGGATATTTTTCGACAAAAAGAATAATCCCCGACCAATCGAATATAATATGACAACTTGCATACTTTGTAAAATTTATAAATACTACTCACAACTATAACATTATCTCAACTCCACACCATAATATTAAAAAAAAATTATTTCAAAAAAATTAAATATTTATTTATAAAATCTGGAATCTCACAATAACAATAACAATAACAATAACAATAACAATAACAATAATAATAATAATATATAATTGTAAAAAAACATTTGATCGGTGCTTTTTTGTTGTTTATGTAAAAACGTAAGGGGTGAGCATATGCATTGAAGCCATTAACAGTATTTTAGAAATCTGACCGTTTCCTTTGTCGATAAATTTGACTGTTTCCTATGTACATTAATTATGGATTATTAGGGTCCATCTTAGTATTATATTTTTTAATTAAATTTTAGCGACATAAATATTATATTAAATTACGTAATAAAAAGCATGATAAATAATTGTATCACTCAACTTATGAGTTGTTATATGTGTAATAAAAAAATTGAGCAAAAGTATAATATAAAGAATCCTCCCTTAATTAATCGTTTTAGTTCGACGAGAATTTTTTACACCACGGTAAATCTCACTTGTTATTTATATAAAAAAAAACTTGTAAAATTATTATTTTTACCGATAGAATAACAATTACCTTGTTTAAAATAATCCAGTTTCAACCGAGTTTTTAATCTAATATTTAAACAGTACAATATGAACAAAAACTAGATACAATATTTTCAGCTGACCTACGAGGCTATGAGCACTGGAAAAATAAAATAAAAAAAGAACTCACCAAAAGTGTGATTGATTGATTTTAAAATTAGAATACTTCGTACCTTTCATATTGTTAAAATTATTATTATTATTATTATTATTATTGTTGTTGTTGTTGTTGTTGTTATTATTATTATTATTATTGTTGTTGTTGTTATTATTAATATTATTATTATTAGTAATATTATTATTATTATTATTATTATTATTATTGTAGTATTATGTAGTGAATGGGAAGAAAGGAATATATGTGAAAAATTTCATGTTTTGATATAAATATTAATCCTTGCAACATACTTTTATTAACAAATGATTAATGTTGCTCCAGCAGTAAAGTGACTAAATTTCCAAACCATAGGTTGCAGGTTTGAAACTTTGGAGAAGTAGTTTTTGGAAAAAAATCAAAAGGCTCGTCACGTCAGCAGTTGACACGTGTCAAATGTTAATATTAAATACCACGTCAGACCTCCTGACGTGTGCCACGTAGGCGTCATGTGTGCCACATCAGCATGCCACGTAGGCGCCATGTGTGCCACATCAGCATGTCAACGCACACATGGCGTCTGGAGTTGAAAGTCCAAAAGGGGCTCAATTTTTTTGCGTTGACCGTAAAAAAAAAAATCAATACCCAAATATCAAAAAAATTCAGTAATCGACTTTGCATTTAACCTCATGCCAAAGTAATGGAGTTGTTAGGTTTCACGGGCTAAACCGGGAAATGCTTGCCTTCTTTGAAAGAGACAACCACGGACCGGGAGAAAGCGCGTGACGCGGAAGTTTAGTTGGAGAACACCCTGTCCGTTGGATCAGGCATTTAATAACATCGGCTAAGCTCAGTGGCTTGGAGCCGATCTAGCCCTAATTTTTGGCTCTATTAGGCTATTATTAAGCTCTTTCCAATATTATTAATTAATTAATAGGTCATAAATTCCTAATGTTGACTGTAATTAATACTTGTGTTTTATTTTTAACATAGTACTGCTCATCAAACTTATGACCAAACCCTCCCAAAATTGTTTAGTAATTTTAATCTCCATTTAGCTAAATTTAGGTACACAATGTTGGGCTAATTAATTACTCCTTGACAAATGTGTGGTGTAGCCTATTTCTATATTTATTTATTTATTTTTATCAAAAAGTCTTTTCTACTATAAAAAAAATTGCAATTTTTAAAAATGATAAAAAAAAATTACATTAGAAAAAATTGAAATAATAATCCTTTCAAATTAATAACAGATTATCAAAAAGAAAGTCGATCATAGTAACATCTGGTGGACACCACAAATATTCTTGAAAAATAGTCGAGTCCAAAAATAACAATAGAAATCATTCAAATTTGACAAAGCTGTAATGTTGTCAATCCAGATATTGAAAACAAAATTCTCATAATCGAGAAAAATAATCCGTGGACAAAATAAGAGAATTCTCTCTAAATCTAAAACGGAGGTTAGAAAAATAATAGTAAGAACTCGTAATAATGATGCGTACGAGAAATTCTTCGTATCTTAATTTATTCTATCAAATTTAAAAACAAATCATATCAGATAAGTCAATTACTAAACATTTCATACCCAATTTTAATTAGGAATGATTAACCATATAAATATGTATTTAGAAGGAAAGGATTAAGGATAATGTAAGAGGAGAGAGAAAAGAGAGTTGTAGTGGTGGATGGCAAGCTGGAAGAGGGGTGCTCGGGGGCTGGGTCCAGCTAGCCGGACACAACAACATAACAGCCTGTCGTGTGCTTAAAGTTCATGGCCTACCCTTAACCTATGTTTGTATAATAATATAGTCAATCCAATCAAATTCCTTTTGCAAGACTAAGGGTGTTTGTTTAGAGCGTGAGTGGTTAGCATGAAATTTTATTTTTGAGTAAGTTGGTCAATTGATCAATATAATATTGACACGCAAGTAAGGCTTTATATGTGTCAGTATTCTATTGGCAACCAAATTACCAAAATATAAACTTCATGCTAACTGGATCCGTTTAGAGTTGAATGGAGTTGAATGATTAAATGACTGAATCGGTCAGCTATTCAATACAATTGGTTTGAATAAAACTCGTCTGAATAGTTGAATCGGTCGAATTTTTGGATTGAATGAAGTATTTTATATTGAATTTTTTTTTACAATATTAACTATTATATTAAGTAATATTAAATAAATTTACAACAATTTTAAATTTTTCAGAGGGGTAAATTAATAAAAATCTGTTATTCAGATATTTTAGACATGTCAATTATCAAATATTTTTTTTCATTCAGAATTCTGCTTCATACAACTCATTCAGATTACTTAAACATTCAAAATTATTTCATTCAATTTTATCAAACACCCTCAAAGGTGTTGTAAATGAAAAGTTTTAAATGTATAAGATAATTTAAATGAGCTGAATGAAATAAAAATTTTGAATATAGAATAAAATGATGTGTATGATAATTGTATGTCTAAAACATTTAAATAAGGTGTATTTTCCTATTTTAACTTTCTAGATATTATGAACAAATTTATTATGTAATTATAAATAAATAATAATGTTATTTAATAAAAATTAAATATAAATTTGTGAACAATCTTTAATGGAGTATACTGCTAATAATATAATTTTAAGAATAAACATTAATTTTTTAATGATATTTTATTAGTCCATAAAATCAAAATAAAATACTACAATAACATTAATAAAATTGGTTATTGACCGATTTGTTAAAGAAAAAATCAAAAAATAATTTGTACATAACAAAATTTATTTACAATAGTAAAAAAAATGGATATTAAATATAATTTATAATTATCTATCATTTAACACAATTTCTTATTAATTCAACTATAAATTTTTAAATAAATTATTTAAATTCATTTAGAATTTAAAAATTATAAAACAAATAGTGTGAATGAATGTGATTAGATTGCGACTCAAATGTAAACAAGTAGCCCCTAAATTAATAGTAAATAATGCACGGAGTCCCATGTTTTTCTTATACTAGAGCTAGCCACTACCAACTACTCCCACCCTCTCACAAGAATGTCCTATTTATTAACAAAAAGTATTATTATTTTTATCGGTAAATAGTACATATAATTCACAATGTTTTTTATTATAATAACAATTTTATTATCATAACATCACTATTAATTTAATTATTTATTATTTTGAAGAATAACTATGAAAGAAAAATATATTAATAGTATCAATCTATCTAATAAAATACAAATAATTTTGAATTTCCCGCTAACTTAATAAATCATCTAGGCCGTCCAAAGTTTGAGATAAATCCCACCGTCCATACATCTATCTAATAAAATACATCTATCTATCTATCTAATCTATCTAATAATTATTTTGAATTTCCCGCTCACTCAATAAATCATCTGGACCGTTCAAAGTTTGAGATAAATCTCATTGTCCATTTAGTGCCGGAGGCACGGGACCCAGCTAGTAAATAAATATTATAGATGGAAACTGAAATCTTGAATTCTTAAAATCATCAACTGAAACTGATTTCAATAATTTGAACTTTGGAGGGACTGTGTGTGTCTCACACACCATAGAATTATTATAAACTTGTTTGTTCAACTTTAGAACCATATCAGTCAAAAAGGTGCACAACAAACAGTTTAATTAATAGTTCATACATCATCAAGTTATAGACCAGGATCCCATCTATGTATGTTCCCAGATAGAGCCTGAATACTGCATGACCAAAATTGTGCCTCCAATCCTTCACCTGCAAGAGAAATCTATGCACTAAACTCATGCCAACTCAATAACATACATACATAGATTAGTATTCTAAAGACTAAAGAGTCAAATATAGAGCAAGGCACAATCAAATGATCAATCTACCATAGGCCTGTGAAATTATAGCAGAACAATCTATAGGGATGGATGATAATGAACTTGAATCAGTTATTCATGCTCAGTTTATAGAATCAGCACTGGATCTTGTTATTGATTTCCCATGTGGTTTCTATAGTTGACCAAGTTTGTTTTTAACCAAATGAAGTTAGTAAACAAAATTGGGTAGGGTACAGTATCTTACCAGCATTGATTCAGTACTAGTAAAATAATCTAAGCATCCATATCCTCAAGGGTGCTACCCTTTTCAAAACTATTCACCCTTGTAATGTACACCTGCAAATGGAAGATGAATTAAACACTTGGGAATATGTAATAGGATTGAAATCAGTTACTATGATGAGGTTATGGTTATATTCATTCATCAAGGGCTTTGGTAGGGTTTAAGGTTTATCACCTTGAATGCAGTTGGTCGGATCAACTGAAACACCAGTGCATCCCCATCTACCAACTCATGAGCAATCGAAAACCCTCTCCATCCACCACTTAGTCCTGATTTATAGAACAAGTACACTGTTGGATACTCTTCTCCTTCCTCGTCAATTAATGTAATAGTATCGTCACGCTTTGGAAGGTGTTTCCTGCACCAAGAACCTGGAAGGCCCTGTTCATTACATTTTAAAAAATACTTACTTCACAAAAAGAATCAGACCAATTCTTATGACATTATCAATATATTTTTGATCAACAACATTTTCCAGTAACTGCAGAAATCCCTTTAATGGTACAAACTAAAATGTACTAAAAAAATGAACAAATTTAACATGAGATTGAGAGTAACAATGGAAGCAGATATAACAAAGAACACTTGCCAGCCAAAATCCACCAGTGACATGTGACTGGAGCATTGGCTTGACAAAAGTAGGATAATCAGCTCCAAGACTCGATTCCAATTCCTCTGCTTTCAATGTAGCAGATGCCCTACCTTCATCCGATGCATACACCCGGTTTGACAAATCCCTCTTATAACTATGGATTCTATACATAATTAAGAACAAACATATAAGAATAATAAAACAATCAAAGCAGAACAAACAAATCCCAGAAATTGGTAGTAGCAACCGAGAAAATACCTTCTGGGAATAACAAAACGTTCATAAGAAACCTGTAATCATAAATAAAATCAAAATGTATGAAATAATAAACAAACCCAAAAAAATTTGTGGGTAATACTCATAGTTAAAAAAAACATACAATTTCTTTGTAGACAGGGGCAGGCAAATTTGCAACACGACTTGATCTTCTCACCTCCACCACTTCTGTCCGCTTGACCCGTTTCATCTTTTTTCATTTTTGAAAATAAATGAAAGAGGAAATTAGTTTTTATAAAGAGGTTTTTTTGAATAAGTTTGTGAATACGATAAAATGTAAAAAAATAAATAGATGACTGACCGGAGAGGGTTTAAGAGAGGGTTTAGGAGAAGAGGATTTGAGAGCAAGAGTGAGCTGTGGGAGGTGAAGTTCTTCCATCCTTTTCTTGTTTTCTTCTAATCTTTGCCGGCGTAACTCCTCGTATTTGGTTTCCGTTGTACCCATCACCATTTTTGTGTTTGAATTTGAGCTGCAAAATTAGAGAAAGAGAAAGAGATTCTTGGAATTTTTCAGAGAGAGAAACTATGGAATGCAATGGGAACTGTGGAAGGGGGAAAAATATGTAGTCGACCGTTGGATTTCCACTACGAAATGGAGGGGAAATGATGGAGTTACTGCTCACTTGTGCTAGTTACCTCACAGGTAGAATTTGATTGGGTAAAATTATCTGGATTTATCAAGCTGTAAATTTTTAATTTCCATATGGGTGAAATTTTGTACGGATATTTACCATTTCTGTGCTCTAGTCAAATCTGCAGAGGTCAATTTACTCATCAGTCACCATTCAAATTTACCCACCAATGACCAAATCTCTCAAATTCAAATTCAAATTTAAATATATAAAAAATACCTACCTGTGTAATTTTTTCTAACTATGGTTAGTTACTTTATTTACACAAAAATTTGAATATATGTGCAGGAGTACTTAATTCATCCAATTTAAAATAAATACTGTTTCATTTTAATTCACATATGTTTGTTTGGGACTTAAAAACGCAGACGAATAAGAAAGAAAAAGGAAAAATAAAAGTAAATGTAGATATATATATATATATATATATATATATATATATATATATATCTAATAAAATATAAATAATTTTGAATTTTCCGCTCACTTAATAAATCATCTGGGCCGTTCAAAGTTTGGGATAAATCCCACCGTTCATACATCTATCTAATAAAATACATCTATCTATCTAATAATCTATTAATAATTTAATTTAATACAAATGACTTTAAATTTCCCGCTCACTCAATAAATTATTTTGGTCGTTCAAAGTTTGAGATACATCATATTGTCCATACAGTGCCGGAGGCACGGGACCTAGCTAGTATATATATATCTATCTAATAAAATACAAATGATTTTAAATTTCCCGCTCACTCAATAAATCATCTGAGCCGTCCAAAGTTTGGGATAAATCCCACCGTTCATACATCTATCTAATAAAATACATCTATCTATCTAATAATCTAATAATAATTTAATAAAATACAAATGACTTTAAATTTTCCGCTCACTCAATAAATTATTTTGGTCGTTTAAAGTTTGAGATAAATCATATTGTTCATACAGTGCCGGAGGCACGGGACCCAACTAGTATATCTAATAAAATACAAATGATTTTGAATTTTCCGCTCACTTAATAAATTATCTGGGCCGTCCAAAGTTTGGGATAAATCCCACCGTTCATACATCTATCTATCTAATAATCTAATAATAATTTAATAAAATACAAATGACTTTAAATTTCCCGCTCACTCAATAAATTATTTTGGTCGTTCAAAGTTTGAGATAAATCATATTGTTCATACAGTTTCAGAGGCACGGGACCCAGCTAGTGTGTGTATATATATATATATATATATATATATATATATATATATATATATCTAATAAAATACAAATGATTTTGAATTTCCCGCTCACTCAATAAATCATCTGGGCCGTCCAAAGTTTGAGATAAATCCCACCGTCCATACATCTATCTAATAAAATACATCTATCTATCTAATCTATCTAATAATGATTTTGAATTTCCCGTTCACTTAATAAATCATCTGGGCCGTTCTAAGTTTGAGATAAATCTCACTGCCCATACAGTGCCGGAGGCACGGGACCCAGCTAGTCTATCTAATAAAATACAAATGATTTTGAATTTCCCGCTCATTTAATAAATCATCTGGGCCGTCCAAAGTTTGGGATAAATGTGACGCCCCCAAAATTAGGTATACATCACCCATCTTGAGTCGTCAGATACATGGTACAGAATTCAAATACAACTTACTAATACCACTGTCGTGTATAATACGACAAAATACAACTGTGAGTTTGAATACAATAATTATCCACTAGAGATCATACAAACTCAAAAGGAGTCCTCAACACAATTATTGTCACACTATTTAACAGAATAGTGAGGACTACTAATACTATTCTCTGGTCCATCACTCCGTTCCCCGACTCGTCCCAGCTATATTCTCATTTCCTGAAGAGAACAGTGAAAGAAAGGGTGAGCTCAACTAGCCCAGTAAGAAATATTATGACTAAGATAATGCAGAATAAATTATCATTAGCCTTCAACAGTGTTAAACTGATAAAATATAATAAACATCAAGTTTAACTGCAGCGGAACCAGCAATCCATTAAAAGAGTCAAGTAGAAAATAAAAACTACTGTCTTTTATGATTTAAAATGTTTTTCATCATCGTTATGGCTGAGACTCAGCTTAATAAATATTTCACATCATCGAATCACCCCCGCACTACGGCCAAGGATATTCTTTAGTATCATGACCACAATTATTCATGCACTACGGCCAAGAATATTTGTGTATTCATTAGTGGTCATGATCATGCCAACAACTGTCCATCAATGCACTACGGGCCAATGAGGATTTTAATTTTTACATCACTTGTAATATTACGGTCATGATTACACCGAATAATCCCTGGTCATAATCATACCAAGTCCATCTATGCACTATAGGCCACAGATGACTTTCAATAAAATATAAACATGAGGATGATGACAATGATATAATCATTCAATAAAACAAGTTCAAGAATTATTTTATCCAGGAATTATTAACGTCCAAATTGTCAACACGATACTGTTTTGTGGTGTAAAATTCAAGAATGATCAGAAGAATATTTTCATGAAAGGATACTGGATGAAGCGCAAATATCAAGGATATTCTACTAATTTCATGGAGTATAGAAGTTAAAGTTTTAACCAACTGAGTATAATAAAGAATGAAATAACAAAAGAAATCACCATGCATGCGATAGACCGCACAGACAGGTTATTCCAACAGAATAATAAATAACGGAACCAGGTCAGATGAAATTCACACCGACAGGATGTTCCAACAGAATAATAAATAAAGACGGAACCAGATCCGGTGTAAAACACACAGATAGGATATTCCAACAGAATAATAATAAAGACGGAACCAGATCCGGTGTAAAACACA